>CM068308.1:41974200-42354489 GCA_034768735.1 Schistosoma mekongi | reverse complement strand
CACCTCAAAACAACAAGGTGGCGGCTATTCTGGGTACCGGAACCAACCACCCTTAAGCAGTTTGCGAGCTTCAATGATTGGTAAGTTTTTAAAGACGATTTTACCGACTTGTACATCTATCATGAAACCACGACAGATATGCTTCGTGGAATAAAAAGTGGTCACAATCGTGCGAGTCACAGAAAGCCTTTACGCGACTAAATACAATACCAATCCGAACTATGCTTGCACATACAATATTGCGGCTCCTTTCGTCATCGCGGTTGACGCATCTGACTCAGCCATTGGCGCAGTTCTGCAATACTGGACTGGAGCCAAACTCGGCAACCATTAGCAATTCTTCTCCAAGACTTAACGATACCGAATCGAGATACGCACTTTTGCCCGTGAATTGGTAGCCATGTACGGTGCTGTACGACACTTTCACCATTTCCATCGAAGGCCAGGAATTTACAATATTTACCGACCATAAACCACTGTCGTTTTCTATTAGTCATCTTCAGATAAGTACTCTTCCGCGAGAGTCTGCGTCTCCAGAATACGTCCTTCCTATTCTCTACTGTAGACGAAGATATCTGGATCTAACAATGTAGTTGCCGACGCCTTATCACGAATCCAACATGCCTTGAACGTATCCAGTATCGCCGTGTTGAACTAGCTCGACTTCAAAATGATGACAATAATCTACATCACGAGTTTATCCACAACCACGCTCAAACTTCAAACAAGACATTGGAAAGATAAGAAACCTTTAATTTGGTGATTATTCTACAGTTAAGCCCGTCCAATCGTTTCCCAAGAGTTATCGCGAATCATCTTCAGACACATTGCATAAACCCCTCTCATCCTGGAGTTCCGTGCTCGTCTTAAAACTATTGCTCTGAATTCTGCTGGCCAAGGAATGAAATACAGACATCAAAGAATGGGCACGATTCTGCGTGGCTTGCCAAAAACAAGTAGGTTCAATGTCAGTGATCTCTACCCCATTGTCTGTAGACTCTTTTATTCCATGTCCAAACAGTGCATCAAAAACTGGGCTCCGAGCTGAAAGAATAACTTTGTGTGCTTCAAACTGGCGAAGTACACCACTAGAAATTTAAGTTCCCCTGACTGTTGAATTATTACTGTTAGAGGATCCCATGCTGGAACATTTGAAAGTCTGTTTTTTACATTGGGTTGTGACGAGGTTGGGATGGGATGAAGTGTTTGAAGCAGGCCTCCAATCTGTGTATAAAAGTGATGAATCCCGTTCATTTCGATTGTGTGGATGATTTGACGACCTGGTAGTCGTCGATGTAGAGTTTTTTCGACGAGAACTCCGCCACACACGATTAAATGTACCGGGAGTTTTAGCTTTAGCAGACTCTCTAGTATCTTAAGATTCTTCCTTTGAAATAACTGAAGGGGCAGATACATTGTTAACAAGAAAGATGCTCTGATTAGTGGTTGTACCGCTTTTAGTTGTGCTGATGCTACCGACGTTTGCATTGTGGCCAGCATTTTGCTTTCTATTAATGGAAGAATTGGAAGGTGAATCAGTAGTCGTCTGGAAGGCAGAGGATGTGGATGGTTCGCAACCTGGCATATGACATCGAAGAACGCCACTTCTTGTGGAATATCAATTGACATCAGAAGTTCTATGACTGGATAAAAAGTACCATTTGCTTCTACCTCTCGATCTTTAAGATTTATTTTTTCTTGAACAGAAACAAAATTAAGTGAAGAATAGGCTAAGCGCCAGTTGCCATTAGAAACATTTTTGGCTGAATTGTCCAGTGGAGATTGTTTCACAGAGGAGGTATCTTCTGCACCTACTATACGTGGGAGTAAGAATGGGATAGGGATAGTAGAAGGAATGAAAATTATTACACCTTTAGTGGGTACATTGGTTATTGTGATTAGGGTTAATGTTGACGAAGACATCACATGTGTTAATTAATGATTAGGATGAGACGAAGTACTGAAAGCATGATTTTCACTTATGATTTAAGCCCAATGAGATGCTGTGGCTGCTTCCGCCTCACCTTGTTCCGGACTAGTATTATTACCACCATTAGACTTCAAATGACCTCCGTCTTTAAGTAAAAAAGCTAACTATGATTCTCCATAACTGGGTTGGTTCTCCTCATCATGTTCATTAACATTCTCTTGTTGTTCATCTTCATCATCATCATCATCGAACTCCTCATCATCATCTAATTCATCTTTAAATTTTTCTTACTCTTCATCTGCTGATTCATAAACTGAAAATTTAGTGCCTTGTTCACCAACAGAACTGAGACCATGCAGTTTAGTACGATCTAAGACACAAGGGTGTTGATGAATATATGATAAAAAACAATCACTTGGTCACTTTCGATTGGGTGGATTATTTGAAGCAAAAACTAGGGTATCATCATTTAGCATTTGCTTAGATAACAAAATCACAATATCTTCATGTAAATTATATTCTGGAACAGTAATAGGTTGATTATTATCTTGTCCACTTTCTGAATGAATCTCGCCCAAAACTGAAACCTTATACAAAATCGTAAGACGATCATTCGGTAATATCCCGTTAGCCACATTCATCAAAACATCGCGACCAATAAACCTTTTAAAACCCCTATCTTTGCCTTGAATAAACATATAGGCGTGCTGACTTTTCATTGCTTTTGTTTCCTCACGCTTTGCATTGTAGGGACCTCCTTCTCGTAGCAGCATCTCCAACGCAATTCTATTTTCCACTTCTTTTATCTTTAGCTTTGCCAATCTTATTTTCAGTTGCTTCATATGTAGGCTCTTTTGGCAGCATATGACAGGATTTTCATACTTATCTAACTGAACTGATATGTCTGGAAAACTATCTTCTAGATGCTATAGTTGCTGACGCATTAAACTTGAATAACTGTAAGATTCATTTGACATCTCGTTATATTTACTGAAATAACGTACTCGAAGTCAATGAAGTAAAAACACTGTTTTGAATGTTCGGAATATTTATATATTAGAGCAGATATGTAAATACCTTAATTGGTTCTACAACAAATTATTATTAACTTACTAGTCACTTACGTCCATGGTGATTAAATAACAACTACTGCAAAACAGTTACAGCAATCTGCAGCATATGTACACAAGTGTAGAAATGCCAAAACAAAATGGCTGGCCAGACAAACAATGTTCCAACCAATAGAAAACAACGTCTAGGAAGTTTGGCCTTTGCTAACCAGTAAAATGATAACAACAAACTAGGCAATAAAACTATACTACTCAGGAGTAGTATGACAATTACATCTAAATCCAATACGATCTATGTAGACTTTCTGTAGATTGATCTTTTGATTAAGTCTTTTTATCTTCCACCCTTAGTACATTTAAGAATTGATATTTTCTTGCTACGTAACAGATTAATTTGGCTTTGGCTAGTGTTAATCTTACACAATACACCGAATCTAACTTCAGTCAAATATCAGCAATACATTTATTAGACAGTTGGTTACTATTTTATCATGTAAGTTGATAATACCTTGACTTCTAGAGAGTACACAGCCAATCTTTAGATCAAGTATAGTATGTGTTCAAAGTGTCCTTTGATTTTTTTGGAATTACCGAAGTCATGAAAAGTAATGCACGATAGATTTGTGCTATTCATCACGTATCCAAGCAAACGCTTGCATAAAAAGTGCTATATTCAGCTACATGATGAATACATATCTCCAACATTTATTAATCATCTCATCGATCATATTTTAAATCATGATTCATTACGTTCTGGTATAGACAATTCAGAATTAGGCATTCAGAATCACCATATCTGGCAACTCAGCTTAATTATAAGGTCCGTTGTATTGTTGTTCATGAATATATCTTTCCTACTTGAATCAATTCAGTAAAGATAGCGACTATCATCCAATGTTATTGGTGATGAATATTTTGATGGAAACATGTGTAAACGGAATAGATCACAAGTTATAACTAAATATTTGGTAATGTATTGAAAAGTAGGTAACTACTGTGTGAACTATAGTGTTTTAAATATAGGGTCGTGATTTAGTGGATCATAGCTGTATCTGGACTAAGGCGGTCGAATTGTGATCCTTAGAAATTAGTAAATGAAATGCTTATTGAATATGTTACAGATTGATTTTGGCAACGTACCGCTGAAAACCAGGGATCACTTGTCAGCTTTTTCGTTTTAATGTGGAAGTCCTCAGCATTGCTCACATCATATTCCGAAACAGGCGCCTCAGGTTGACGGCTAATGCCTAACCATTTCTACCACTGGGTTAGCATATGGAAGTAGGTTTCCATCAATTTTAAACTCGGATGCCGACCCAGTGGTGTAGATGGTTGGGCGTTTGTCATCAACCTGAAGTCCCTTGTGCGGAATCTTTGGTGCGCACTACTGAGGAGTTTCACACAAGAATCAAACAGCTGTCCACTGCTTCTTGGTTTTAAATGGTAACCTCCCAACATCAATCTGTGATATATTCAACCAACTAAATAACCGGTTTTCACAAAAATATCCATCTGAATGTATATTGGCCGGAAACCATTAGCAGCAGCCTATTATGCTAGAGAACAAACTAACTTCCAGACGAAGTGGAAATTAGGATAAGATGATTAGGAGATACACAACGGGAATCATCAGACTGTATCACGATGCAAGCATTAACATGGAATCCTGTTTGGAAATGGAAAAGTGGTAGAATAAAGAACACTCCATTAAGAATTGGAAGCAATTATTAAATGGATGAATATCAACTAGAAACAGCAAGAAAGGAATGCTTAATACAGAATTGAATGAAGAATATCGGCAAGCAGTCTATGCCTCTCTGTGATAGGTGACAAGTGTAAGTAATTAAGTAAGTTACCTAAAAGAAACTCAATTAACTTATCAACTAACTGTGTTAATAATTTATAAAAGTGTTATGACGCGAAGAAAGGAAGGAGGAGGGGATGATTTGGTTGATGGACACGAACACCAATGTGATGTTTGCCTAGTTGAGAATGTACGATTGACCTAAGCCCACTTACCCCCCAGTCCGACAATAGGACAACCAGAATTGAGAACAGGAAGACTGAGAGGGCGAGAACTGAGAATGCATTATATTCTAATCATGCCTTTATATACACATAAAATCAGACCACACAGTGAACCAATTATAAATCTAACATTGATACTGAACAAAAGAAATAGTGGCAGTGAATGGGGGGGGGAACTTATACACAATTAAGTAAATGTCGTTCGAAGTAATAAACAATAAACTAAGAGCAAATATACGAAACAAGAGAACCGGGCAAGGGGAACATAACAGTCATAGAAATGAAATGTCAACACTATCCACAATTATAATAATTGAAATAATGTTCTAAAGCACAGTTCCCAAAGATAGCCAATCTTCATTAGGTACCCGGCATATCAAAAAAGTTGATCCATTAATTAATCAATTGTCAATAAAATTATTTTTTCAAAATGAAACCACCTAATGATACAGTTGTAATGTTTACATAATTAAATGTAAATTAACATCACTTTAGTTAATTTCATTAATAATATTTAAATTGAATTCATGTTCATTGTTTCAATGTTTTACAATTAAAAGCATAAAAGTTAAATGTTTTTGTGCGTGTGTGTGTGTGTGTGTGTTTGTGTGTTTTATTTAATGCAACACAATTACACCCAATTGATTTAGATGAAATTCATTTACACAATTAATGGTACCACCTTAAAATTAAATAATCTACTAATTAACACGGTATAAGATTGAAGATTATTGAAGTTAACTTTGAATATAAAATTAATGTTTAATTTGAAAAAAAAGTTTATACATTCATGTTGATTTTTTTGTTAGTAGACTGAAATTGAATTATCTCTGTTGGCAATTGTATATCATGAAGAGATTATCATAACTTAACAATATTTCATCATTCAAACTGAAGATCTAGTGTGAGAAGTTGTGATTGTTTGAGTTTAGAATTGTTGGGTGTGAAACACTTATCAGCAATGACAATGAATGATCGACGCGCTACATATATCACAAATTGATGGAAGTGAGAATTCTACCATTGGATTCCGACTCCGTGGTGCAGATGGTAAGGGGATTTTTTCTATCAACTTAAAGCCCCTGGTGCCGAATGTGGGGTGCGCACTATTGAGGAGTTTTGCACTAGGTCGTAAAAGCTGTCCAGTGCTCCCTAGTTCTCAACGGTACCCTGCCAACACCAATCTGTGACATATTCAATCAACTAAATAGCCAATCTCCAAAGTAATAACCATCACAGTTAAACTGGAATTAGTTTTATTCATAAATACCATGGAGCTTGACATAAATTAGTTGAAATCACGTCTCTAGGCGTAAACATCAAAGTTTGAATAGAGTTGCGTTAAGATGATGACTTCAGCATAGGATGAAATTTATTCATTAGTCCCAAGACTTCCAGGTTGTCTGATTCAGATCAGTTCGTAATATCAAAAATTGTCAGTTAACTATCTCTACAAACCCCCTTAATTGTAACTAATATCAGCTCACTAGTGACTAGCTCCTTAAGGTAATTCCTAGAGTTCTAGTGTGAAGACGTGATCGGTAGAGTTCATCCGTGTCGAGTGTGACGCAGTAACTCACTGATGGCATAGAGGAGGTCGCGAAACCTATCACAAATTGGCTGAATTGGAAATATCAACTGTTAGGAGCCGACTCAGTGGTCCAATGGTAAAGAGTTTGCCGAGGAGCAAGAGGGTACTGGATCCGATCCCCGATGGGGTCGTGGATGCGCACTGCTGAGGAGTTCCATACTAGGACGAAACAGCTTTCCAGTACTTCCAGGTGATCAATAGTTGTCTGATTCAGATCAGTTCGTGATATCAAAACTTGACAGTTAACTATCTCTACAACCCCCTTCCTTAATTGTAACTTTATTTATGTTTATCTTATTTCAGAAAGTTTTAGTTTTCTATTTACAATCAAAACATTACAATTAGAAGTAGGTTTCATTGAATTAGAATATATAGTTTGTATCATGTCGATATGTATTACTGTGATATGTACTCTGATTACGTCGTCCACATTTACAACCTTGGAGAGTGGAATAAATATTATTGTTATTCTTGTTGTCGCTAGTTTGTATTCTGGGTTCACTCCAATTAGTCAAAATTAGTAACTGTGCTCAACAAATAAACAGTATTCTAAACCTATAAATCTAAATAAACCGACTAGCTTCAAATTGGAATAGAAAGAACAAGAGACTACTAATCTAACTACTTCAAAATGTTGTATTGCATTCCAGCCACTAGTTTATATACTCACAGATTTATACAATAAACAAGACTAATTAGAATAACATTATCAACACAGAGAAATGAATTAAGGCGGTTTTCCGGAGACTGGTAATTAATTTTATTGTTTCTATTCATCTTAGATAAATCATGACTGTATGAGATTTTTATCCCTAGTGGGATTCATTGATCGTTTCGTTGTGTCACAAATTAACTGGAGAATTCTACTTTGAGACAAGAGGTGATGAGATGACTTCATAATATAATAAATATGCCCAACAACCAAGTATATTGACGGGTAATGCTGACTTGTGCTAAATAAAAAGAAAGGAAGGATAGGGTTGACCAAGCCAAAACATTAACACCAAACCATGTAATCATTTATTGCTTACCGAAGCCATGTTGATAAATGCAGACTACTTTGTTGGAATTCGTGCAAATGTCGTAATCACTGATTGGAGGATCTGAGTGACATAATTCAGAATCACTCACTATGGCAATAATGTATTAATTCTTTATCTATCCCTAAGTTGTGAACATGACATTTTTTTTCTTTTTCTTTCTTTCTACTAGCTATTTCTTTCTACTTGATACATATTCATGGTATCCATTTTCATTCCCTTATTACCACTGTTGAAATTACTTTACTATTCTCCTTGCAGTGAAAATGAAATGTATCAACTTAAACCGAAGTAAAGATGCTTTAAGTTCTAAGCTGAACGTGAATGACTGATTGACTAGCTGATCTTATACTATGTTAAATGAAGGTAAATAAATGTAGTATTATGTTAAATAACTTTTAATCACTTCTACTATTGTTGCTTATCAGCAATATAAACTAAGTAGTATATGTAATAATAAGTGTAAATAAAACCTATACAGTGTATAAGATATTTATGACTTCTATTTTATTATTACATTTGCCAAGTAATGTTATGTAGAAAACTAATAAATCGAATGAAGCACTTCTGTTAAGATGAAAGTTATCTAACAAAGTTATGGATAATTTTGTTTAAGTAGAAAAATAACTGATATATCATTGATTAACTTAAATGACTAACTGATTTAGATCACTATCAGTTCAGTCAATAAACATTACAAATAATATTTAAGTTGGATTATGAGTAGTAAGTGGAATCCAAGACGCGCGTCTCGTTTTATTAGGGACTCGTTGACTGGATGTACCTGCATCCCAAAGTTGATGTACATAGTGGGATTCAAACTTAGTCCGTTTCGCCTCAAACGCCAATTGCACAAGTGTGACTGTTTGAACTCAGTAGTCTAATGGTAAACGCGATGGTGTTAGGCACGAAACGGACTGAGTTCCAATCCCACTTTGAATATCAGCATTGGGATTCAGGCACATCCAGTCGACCACTAGCAAATAGGACAAAACAAGCGTCTTGGATTCCTCTTGTCAGTCATAATCGAACGTATATGATACTTGTGAATAACTTCTATATCAAGGCAATCCACTCAGGATGCACATATAACAACAGAGACTAACCAGCTGAAGTCGATTACAAATCAGTGGGAATATACAAGTTCGTCTCAATCGCAAATAATAGTTCTAAAGTATATCTACCTGTTGATTTATCCTATTTTCATATTATGAGCATGTTTTCTATTCTCCAGGTTGTTACCATACAATATAAAATAACTTATTTTCTCAATTACTAAATTTACATGTTCAGGATTATGTAGTCGACCGCCTTTGAAAAGTTCCATATTATAAGGAACCAACTATTCAGTGCTTACTGAATTTCAGTGTTATACAAAAAAAATCTGTTGGGGATTCAAAATCCCCAAAAGTACAAGGAGTTCTATTGATTTTGTGTACGCTTGACTAGACTCATTCTGTAACCTCAATGACTGCTTAATATTTAGTGAGCTTGTAGAAATACCAAAATGTTTGCAAACCATAGTTTTGCGTCAATTTTATATCGAACATTCCGCAGAACAGGGAATGAACTCTGTCGCTCAAAGCATCACTTGTTGGCTGCAAAAAGATAATGAGATCATTCACTTATTAAATGACTATTATAATTGTCAACTGATTGTCAAACAGAGTGAACAAATAGACCCACAACCTTAGCCATAAATAGAAAAACCATGGACAGAATAGCCGGCAGAAGACGGTGCAACTGATAGTAAATCCCAAAGCAATGTTGTTTACTAGTCTCATCTCAGGTTTTGTTTCACAATACAATCTACCCACAAGTCCAGTCGTATGGAGTAGCTGTGGGTTGGGAAGGAGCAAGTTGTGGTATCCGATTAAAGGACAAGTATCAGATACAGCGTTTTGTATTAACCATATCGACTATCGAAGAAATCAGATATATAATCCAAGTACTCTAGATCTATTACCTGCATTGAATCGCGAAGCGTATTAAATCAATAAGAACCCACACATTTATTCAATACAAATAACATATCAAAAGAAATATTTGTGCTGAATACAAACAACACAATTAAATATTAATCTTCACATAACTACTTCAAATCAACAAAATTACGTAGCTCACTAGTGATTATCGTAAATTTCCAGTAAAAGGTCGTGACTGATGGAGTTTAGAAGTATCGAAAGTGAGACGTCCAGTAATTAATTTACTTTCAACCATTTCATAGTCGAAATACAAAAAGAGAAACCCAAAGAGATCTTGAAACAAACATGTCCAAAAACCGTATGTTTCAATACATGAAATCAACTCATTTATGTAATCAAAACAATTCACATCATATTGTTTTTGTCAATTGTGTTCTCATCTGTCTTTTATATCATATTGCGAAATCAAGTAACTGGTAAACAGAATCATAACATTGACCCATACCAATTTGATTGGTGTTTGATCCCTATAAAATTGTATGTTAAATGAATTCAATAACTCAATCTGTGTAACAAATATGCTTCACAACCAATGCATCATATGGTTTTTGTTACTTACAACATACAATTATGTGAATTCAGCATCATTCTGTGGTTCACCACCTTTAGAGACTTTGGTAAAATTAATTACTGACATTTTATTTTTGAAATTTTAGAATCATACATTTGCTGTTCACTCTGTCAATACAGAAAAAAGGGAAGTGAAACCTCAACGCCTTAAATTTTATCCACATTTTACTCATAACTTTTACACACTACAATATACAAGTAAACTTATGGTAATTAACATACTGATTTCCTTATGCATTAACTTTCTTCAATGTGTTTATTTCATTACATAACTAAATTATGTAATTAGGATAAACTTGTGTATTCCCGTTGATTTGTTATAGACTGAAGCTGTTGCACATATAGCAACAATGACTGACCAGCTTCAGTCTATAACAAATCAACGGGAATATACAATTTTATCCTAATACCAATGTGCCCGTTGCACAAGTGCGACTGTGTGGACTCAGTAGTCTAGTGGTGAACGCGGTGGCGTTCGACACAAAACGGACTGAGTTCGAATCCCAGTGTGAACATCAACATTGGGATGCAGGTACATCCAGCCGATGAGTCCCAAATGGGACGAAAACGCGCGTCCTGGATTCCACTTGCCAGTCACGATCCAACTTATATAAATTATGTAACTTTTGTAGGAAGTTTGTTAAAATAATCTTTGCCTATGTCTATAAATAGAATGAATAGATATTTTAATTCTGTTGAAGACCTATTGGTTTGAACATGCCGACTAAACCATTAGTCATCTATTTAGCTAAATGATCTCTTTTGTATGAATCCATTTTACTGTAAATATATGACGAATTATAGTTGCCACTGAAAGCCATGGACTGCCGAACAGCTATTTCGTTCTAGTATGTGACTCCCCAGTAGCGCCTAGTTTTGACTTTATTAGGATAGATAAGGACTGTTAGTTTAGTATTACTAAACCAAAATCAATCTATGACAAACATAAACAAGTAAATGTGATTAGTTGTCACGTGAAATTTCTTGATTATCAAGTTTTGTTTAAATCATCAATTAGTAATTGTAGGGTGGTGATACGTGAAACATGAAAGTTGCGTAATCAGTAGAATGAAAAACATTATGTTTTGGTTGTTATAATATTTATAATAATGTTAAAGGTGTACAGACATGGAAATGAGATATGAAGAAGAGAAAATGTACAAATAGGTAGGCAATTTAGATAAAGTGAATTCTAAACTGAGATTATGGCAATAAAAGAAGCAATCAAACAAGTTGTATTTGAATGTACAATTTAGACCAAAGTTTCTTTGATGTATAGTAGATTCATAAGTGGACCTCTTAGTATATTTAACTGAATTGTGTAGATTATATCGGATGATAAATCTAAATTTACTGTATGTTTTAGAATAGAATATGTGATTGAACTACACTGTCCTTTTCCCGGTCAAGCTGAAAGATACCTTAAGATATGACGAAGGGAAATCCTTAGCGAACGATCTATTTATCTAGCTCTATATAAACAATTAATTTAGTTAACGAATATGCAACTGATTAGTCTTGATAGTTTATCTCATAGCCAGAGGTATAGTACTGGGCAGATTCTGAACGTCACACGAGGATTTAATGCTGAAAATATCTTTTTAATCTATTCCTCCAAACAATTTTTAAACTAAATCACTTTCAATATCTATCTTAGGCTTAAGGTTTATTAATACTGTTTCCACTTTGGATAGCGTTTATGACGATTGCTTCTTTGTCATATTCTCCCAGATAATACCTGGTATTAAATTCTCTGTAAAGAGATCCTTTCACTGAATGCATCTGTTTGATAATATGTATTTACTCATTGTTGATATTTATATTTATTAATCTTTATAAACAGGAATTCGCAAAACAAGCAATGTCGTTCTGGGAAGAAACACTGACAGTTAAAAATCCTGGGAATGAAAAACAACTCTCAAAAAGGTAAACATGCTACAATTTTTAGAATGTAATTGAATCTTCCATTTGATTTGTCCTCAATTGAAATTGACTGGTATCTGTTGCCATATATGAATCCTGTGCTAATTTTCATGTTATAGCGATAGTTCTAAAGTATTGCTTGAGTTGGATTGTGACTGGCAGCGGAATCCAGAACATGCGCTTCGTTCTTTTTAACATTCGAACAGAATTTGAGTGTCGGTGTGATCATCACACTTAAATGCAGCTGACAAGTCGAAATAAGCCAAAACGAGCATTCTGGATCCCGGTTACCAGCAACAATCTAACTAAAACACTGTTTCTGTTCTTTTATTATGATAGAGTATACTCACTAGCATTCTTCATTTGTACTAAACGTTAGACATATCGAGTAAGTACTGGTAGATTCACTTACCTTAACAACTGAAGCCAATCGATAATCATATTTAATGGTATGACATTTAAAGGTTAAAGATAGTAACCATCATATTTTTCTATTATCTCAAACTGAACAACATCTTAAAAAGCATTTTTGTTTTACAAAGGTATTGTGATAACAACTACTATTATACAGCTCCAAATAATACAATATTTTGTCGTGGCTCACGTTGTAAACGAAGTGTTTTGTGTGGACCAGCACAAATTCCAAATGATTATTTATCGGTGAGTTCTATAGTCTGCGTAATACTTTTATAATCATTAATACAATTGCAATAATGTACATTTTACACTATGTATAAGGTTGTGTTGTACCTCCTCCTTGTACTAGTTGATTTATAACTGGTAAGATGAGAGATAGCCTATTGACACTAAACTATTACAAAATAATATACAACCTTTCTTAATAGTAACCAAGTATTGTCAAAGTATTATCAGTCCGCCTAACAGCTTTAGCCACAAACTCTACAGGAAAGAACACTTAATTGACAGAGAAAACTAACAACAATGATTACAAGCCATAAATTTCGTACACTCATCTACTATAAACAAGAGGACCCGATTTGCACAATAGACCAGTTACAATAGTAATATCACCATAGAAATAAGACAATAATTGTAGAAAACAGGGCTAAGATGTGCACATTTAATTAGTTCATGGGTGTGTGTAATAGGGATATAATAAAATTTATTACATAACAGTAGAATTATTATTCTTGGCCTACATTCATATATAAATGAACACAGATTATGTAACCAACATTGCTACCAATTAACTACTTCCAGATTATTATATTGTTTATGTGACACATTAGGAAAATTTCACTCCTCTTAATCAGTATTACATTACAGTTAACAATAAAATTGCTGTTCTCTAGTGAGTACCACTGGAAACTAGGAAGCACTGGATGACTGAATATTTTCCCGTATAGAACACTTCACCAGTACATACTATCAATACCGCCGGATAATCTATATGAGAACATATGCACTGCTTAAAAGTTACACATAACTGCTGTCGAGTACTCTGTGGTTTTCAATAACATCCAACAGACATCAATATGTGATTAATAAAAACAACCAATAAAATAACAAGTTCCACGGAAATGACTTTAAAATTATATTATTACATTTTTATGATTGTTATTTTTGTTACTATGTTCAGTGGTTCATTGTAATCAAGTTAACTCATACATACATAAATGAGATTGTGTAACTCTGTGAATGAATTCACAAGAGTGAAGTTTTCTCAGCTGAACTAATGTTTGTTCTACGGTACTCAATACTCACATGAATTATGTATTTGTATTCTTTGTCAAGTAATTCAGCAAATGAATATGTTTCAAATGAATAAATGTTTAAAGTAGTCGAAATATAATGATATCATGTTTTGAGAAATTATGAAAGCTCCAACGATGAATATATTATACTTTAGTTAGTCAGAAATTAACGTCCTATGAAAGTGTTATTTATCGTGTTTTTCACATTGACGAATGACAGAATAACAAATATGCTGGAACCAACATATCAATTGAAGAAAACAAGAACAGTTATTTTAGGTGAAACATTTAGCCTTTACATCTAGCCTAAATCTACGTTGTGTTCCTAATGAAGTGTGCAAAGTACAACTTGTGAGAATATGAGAGAGAGGAGAATAAAATGAAATGTGAACCGAGGCTTTGTTAGCACACCAGATAAACCTATATTATCAGAGAATAGAATAACAAGAACATGAAACGAGAGAAATGCGACGATCATAACTAGAAGTTAGTATTATTAGTTTTCAAATATGTTACATATTACTGGATGTCTGCTTCGATGCCAACTGCTATCAAGGTGAATTAAGAAGAACATACTATTGATAATGCAGTTCATATACTTCAAACACTTGTTTATGCGCATACGTACTAATTTAGACCTGTGAACAGACCAATATAAAATAACACTATCTGCACAAACAGCCACATTAAAGAAAGAGAAACCGGTTAATATGCACACAAATAATGAACTTTGATTTATGAATGGAAATTAACATAATAACAGTTGACAAGTCAGATAGGAGGTAAAGTCGCGGAAGGGGGGAGCATAAATATTACGGAAACAAAATGTTCAATCAATAATCGATTCAACAGCAAAGTTTAGTTATTTTAAAACTCGTCTCAGTAAGTGAATCAGTCTTTATATTCCTTGGAAACCGGCCAAATTTCCAATAAAATTAATTTATGCTAGTTTATTGAATTTTTTGTTTGCTAGTCTATATCTAGGCATTTTAAGGTCATTATAATGACCGTCTACATTTGGTTATGTAACTCAACTCAGGTGACATACTGCCTCTTTAGAAATAAAGAAAACTAATATTACTGTATACTATTGAAATCTGATGTATTTATCACTCAACTGAATAATATCTTCTTCTAGGAATGTTTTGAAGAATATAATAATCGACTATACAAGTATTATCATAATGGAAGTGGTATACCATTTGCTGGTTATGTCTTGTTAATCGATGCAGTGAGTACATCAACTTGTTCTGGTAGTACAGCAGCATATGCAGGATCATGCTTGATGGATCCAAAGACAGACAGGTAAACTAATACATGTGTGTTTTAGAGAGCGTAAATTATCACATAAAAACATTAAATATTTTATATGACTATTGTATATGGTGTGAGGTAATTACTCACCGACGACACCGAATAAAGTGATGCAAATTTATTGCGAATTCCTGGCTATTTCAGTGGCCTTGTAGTTAAACTTTCTCCGATATACTCGGGCCTCAGTACTCAGTGTGGGGTTAAATGCCTACAGACGAGGAGTCTCATTCAAAGATGAAACAATCACACAGAGTTTCCTGGTTGTCTATCCCAGACTAATTCGTGATACTAAATTAAAATTCAATATTCCCTACAACACTCAATTACACTATTATACAAGTTTAATTAGATTTGTTCGTTGAACCCCAGAATCTTTTTCTTATAAGAATATTCAGAAATATTAGAATTAACTTGTGAACAGCAACACTGGGATGCAAGTACATCTAGCCGGAAAGTCCCAAATAGAACAAAACACGCATCCTGGATTCTGCTTGTCAGTCACAATCCAAACTTAATACAGTAACAGTAATACTTTAAACATTTTCAGAGTTGACGAATTCTATGATCTGGTTATCATGAGTCATCTGTGAATGAAGAATAGTTTTCAGTTATGTCAGTAAATGTATTTCACGGAATATGATTTCTCACTTTACAGTACCAACGGTATTTCTGGATTTCATTTATCACATTTAATGTAACTGTATAATAGTGAAACAATGATAACCAGAAAGTAAAATCTATTTATATTATTTAGTCATTCTAACTTGTTAACACTTTCGATTTCAGAAGTATATAAAATAATAAGCCAAAAGTTTACATTTTAGAATCTCAAAGACCAGGTAAATGTACTTCTCCTATGCTGAAACTAGTAATTCTATACTACACATGCTTCACTGAGTAACTTTACTAACATATACAACGAAATTCTAAGATATGTAAATTCCTACGAAGGTAGTTGTCTAATTACATCCAATCCCTACTAATGATTATAATGTGATGATTTTTATCAGATTCTATGGAATAACCTCATTTACAGAAACATCAGCCTGACTCATGTATAACTTTACTCATTATTATACAATAATTTGTATAAAGAATATGTTCTTTAAAATGGATTGTGACTGGCAACCAGAATCCAGGAATTACGTTTCGTCTTACTTGGGATGCGTCAGCTGAATGTAACTACATTTCATTATTGATATTTACACCAGGACTGGAATTCAGTTTGTTTCGTGCCAAACTCTATTGCATTCATTACTAGGTAGGTACATCCAGCTAATGAATTCCAAACAGGATGAAACGTACATTCTGTATTCCGCTTGCCAGTTACAATCTCATTTAAAAAATAATTGTGATCTATTGTTATATTGAGGTAATCCTCTCAGGATGCACATATAACAACAGAGACTGACTAGTTTCAGTCCATGATAAATCAACTGGGAGATCCAAATACACCTTAATTATAAAGATTGTGTTTGTTAGTAATAGACAGTTCAAGAACAAAAACTTCTCTCTATAGAGGAGTGTTTTAGCAAATTTAGATTACGGTCGAAAGGCACACTAATTTAAATAGTTGAGTAATGTTTCAAATGAAAATAAACCAGTTTTAGCTAAGTTTTACATACGTATTCATTATATATATATATTTGGTATGTTGATGATCTAGGCCAATTCTTGGTTATGTGAATGTATGTCCAGGAAAGATGAAAGTTGCATACCCTGAAGACAGAAATTCTATCGGGATTTTCATCCACGAAATCGGTCATGCACTTGTAAGTTTTTTCTTCTTAATGTGACAAGTTGATGTATAAATTACTTGTTATCACATACATATATTTTTCGCAACATGTTATCAAGATTCCATTCCACTACAGTTATTGTCGAATGTAGAGAAGATTAACATCTTTGGAGGATAGATATAATTGGAAAGTTATTAGGGAGTGGTTTGTGGATAACCCTGTACCTAGATTTATACTATTTGACACTCGTCAGCATAGTGTACCCGGAACGCCAAATGAAACTTTTGGTCACCCAGTGTAACATTTTGAGATTAATATCACACATCAGTAACAATTTTAACCATCAAAACAAGCATAGCCTTAATGGCAAAGCCTTTTACAACTTATTGATGTAAGCTGCGAAACCTACTTTTAATTCGGTAATGAAATCTATTAATAAATGGATGGAACGCTTATATCTGGTTTTACTGCAAATGCTGTGATGCGGATACTATAAACTTTGGTGTTATTAACGATCAGAACTGATGTGTTCATCAGCTTTGAAGAAGACACTATAATCATCATCATTAACATCAAAAAGAATGAGTTAGACACTAGCTACTATTTAATCAGCAACACCTTTGATGATGTAAAATTTATATTGGAAAGGGAGTCAAATAATAAACTACAATTCCAGGATGTACCAATCATTAAAACCAACACAAGAAAATTAGCAACATGTTGCCCACACAGATCAAATTTTTAATTACAATAACAACAATCTAACAACTCACAAAGTCAACTCCTTTAAAGCTCTATCCCACATGGTAAAAGCATATTACAGAATACCTATCCCATGAAGAAAAAACAAAAGTTACCTAATTAATGTCTCCCAAAAGAAATGTCTACCCACAACACTATATCAAGAAAATCAATAAACTTGAAATAAGGAGTAGATAACAACAAACTGATTATTCTAACAACTGTAAGAATTGATATCATAAGTCACAATAAAACTATTAAGGCCATTAGGAATAGGTGACGTACACTGAAATCAATTCTATCCAAATCAAAGAACAAAATAACAAGAGATGATAAAGTGAACGTCATCTACAAAATAAACTCCAAACATTACATCAATCAAAGTTCCCGATCAATTCATCCCCATCTACTCAAACATCGACTAGCTGTCAAACAATATAGTGTATTATTGCTTATATCTTTATATACACATAATTATGAATAGGTATTTGTGATCTTAGACAGAGGAAATGCAAAGAAGACAAAAGATTGTTTAGAAGATTGGCACAGTTCAATCCACAATCAATAAGCATATTGAAATAGGTGAAATGTAACAACTAATTGGAAGAATATTAAGCAACTAGAATACTACAAATCAAGTCAAAAGAGAAAATTATACGATTTGTTGATAACAGCCAGAAAAGTTCAACGTCGACACAAAAATATTTTATCCAATTGTGGAGAAAATATCATCAATTAATCAATATTGTTACCTATATGGAGCATATGCTACCGATCAGAATTCATTGATCGACTATATGTTGCGCTCCTTTTTCCAATTCTTCCCAAGGGCTATTCATTTTTCTCATGTTCGCATCCATTTCACTGCTTAATATATTCTTTGATCTACCTCCTTTCCTTTGGCCTTCAAGTGCATGGACGACGGATGACAGATGCATTCCTAGTGACGACCAGAGTCAGACAAGGCTGCCTACTCTCACCTCTTCTCTTTCTTCTAGTGTTTTACTGGATCAAGAAGACCTCCACATCTGAGGAGATGCACGGAATTCAGTTGACAAGTAGGATGTAACTAGATGATTTGGACTCTTCTAGTCCATACATACCAACAAATGCAAGTGAAGACAACTAGCTTAGTAGCAACCTCAGCATCACTAAACCTGATTATACATAAGGCACAAAGCAAGATCCTCACATACAACACAGGGAGCACCAGCTTAATTAAACTTGATGGAGAAACTCTGGGCGAAGTACCTGGGTAGCATCATCGATGGACAAGTAGAATCCTATGCAGATTTAAAGGCAAGGACTGGCAAAGTGAGGTCAGCATTCCTTCAGTTGAAGAATATATAGGACTCAAAAATAAATGTCAACTGACCCAGAAGTTAAACTCTTTAACTCGAACGTCAAGACTGTTCTGCTGTATGAGGCCGAAACTCGGAGAACTACAGCAAACATTATCAGAAGAGTACTACGTACGCAAGATACTGAATGCAGGTTGGCCGGAAACCATCAGCGATTTGATTGTTTATATTTATTTACAGTGCATTGTAATTAGACTATTAAAATTTGATTATAAAATATTCAAATTTTAAGTGTTGAGGTAAAATATACAATGGTTTCCTACCAACATTAATTGGTAACGAAACTCAATCAGCCAAAACTTAATACCAATCTTTACAAACCACCTCAATTCAATAAGTATGCAGTTGTAAAGAATGAACTCGATTACAATATTTGGTAATATGAAAATCTTTATTCAGTATTCAGAAAAAAACTTTTTTGTTCTACGGAGCTTCATCATCTATATCTTAGTTATTAATCCACGAATATTGTAATGCAGTGACTAAAAATGAGATAGTTTTGAGAAGATTGGTATTCAATTTCGTTTGCTAGTATATATTACAAACCGATCTTGCTTTAATACAAATAAGACCCAATGAACTCTGAATAACTACTTAATCCGAGTAAGGAACTTCTTAGCAGTAGAAAACCTTGATTTCGACAGAAAATCAGAGGCAGGATCTTCAGGTTCTGTGGTAAACTTTCAAATATTCATACTACTGTAGTGACCGGTGTCCGATGGTAGGATTCCAGTGTTTCTTGATTTTCGTTGCCACTCAGTTCGATTCAGTTTCGAGGAATATAAACAATGAAATTAGATCCAACTCTCTATAAAATCACCTAAACTCATATAATAATCGTCTTGCTAGTGGTTAACTTCAAGATTTTTCTGAAACTTTAGTTAAACGTTTTAACCGATGCTGTTTGAATATGTTATAAAGGTTTTTACTGGTTAGCGTTTTTTTAGCACGTTTGCTGTTTTACGGGATGGGGTTGCTAGCCCCATGCCCAACCCTCCTCCTTTATCCGGGCTTGGGACCGGCAGCAACCCTAGGGGCTACAGACGGACTACATTGTAAAATCGTGCATGGAGGTCACCTCACAGATTCATTCGAAGTGAAGACCGGTGTCAGACAAGGCTGCTTACTCTCGCCCTTCCTCTTCCTACTGGTCATCGACTGGATCATGAAGACTGCAACATCTGAAGGCACTCTCGGAATACAATGGACAACATCGACGAAACTAGATGACTTGGACTTTGCAGATGACCTAGCTCTTCTTTCTCACACACATCATCAAATGCAGAAGAAGACCAACAATATAGCGGCAGCCTCAGCAGCAGTAGGCCTCAACATACACAAAGGGAAAAGCAAGATCCTCCGATACAAAACAGCAAACACTAACCCAATTACACTTGACGGAGAAATTCTGGAAGACGTTGAAACCTTTACATATTTGGGCAGCATCATCGACAAACAAGGAGGGTCTGATTCGGATGTGAAGGCGCGGATTGGTAAGGCAAGGGCAGCATTTCTACAGCTGAAAAACATCTGGAACTCAAACCAACTGTCAGTCAATATAAAAGTCAAAATTTTCAACACAAATGTGAAGACAGTCCTGTTGTATGGAGCTGAAACTTGGAGAACTACAAAAAGTACCCTACAGAAGTTACAAGTATTTATAAACAACTGTCTGCGTAGGATTCTTCGGATCTGTTGGCCAGATACCATCAACAACAACCTGTTGTGGCAGAGAACTAATCAACTTCCAGTTGAGGAAGAAATTAGGAAAAGACGCTGGAGATGGATTGGACACACACTGAGGAAACCATCAAACTGTGTCACAAGACAAACACTGACTTGGAATCCTAAAGGCCACAGAAACAGAGGAAGGCCCAAGAACACATTGCGTCGGGAATTGGAAACAGACATGAAGAGAATGAACAGCACTTGGGAAGAGCTAGAACGGAAAGCCCAGGACAGAGTTGGCTGGAGAATGCTGGTGGGCGGTCTATGCTCCACTTGGAGTAACAGTCATTGATTGATTGATTTGATTGTTTGAATATGTTGAAAGTGAGACAGTTATTACCAGTGGCATTGACTGGTCGTTGAGATATCCCATAAATCATTTAAAATGAGGATTCTACATATATATGGTTAGCCATCATGCTGAAACTAATTTTTAAACATTTGCCACCAGATCTGATGGTCTACGGTTCGAACTTTCTTCAGAATAGACCATGAATACTGCTGAGAAGTCCCTTATTAGGACAAGAAAAATGTTTGTTGTACTCTGGTTTTAAGTGTTGCTTAGCAAATATGCATCACTAACAAACAATAATTTATCAATAAGTTTGACTATCAAACACATTGATTACTATTAAATTTCATCGATAGTTTATTGTTTATAAAGTTACAAGACCATTTCAACGAAGACAAGAAAACTAGTCATAAGGTGTTCAACAACATTCAATGATGGGATAAGTACCTCATAGAAACGTATTAGATATTAAGCGAAGTGTTACATTACGTTAGTTGAGAAAATGTTCCAGCCGTTGTTGGATTATGAATCCTTGTTTATCGAAACAGTATACATAAAACTTAGTGTTATTCATTTGTTTAATTTATTACTAATGTGTAGACCCAGATAAACGTGTTTTGTATATGCTCATGATTTTAGTATTTTCAATTCTATACCCTTCCAGGGTTTTGCAGCATCTTCCTTTGCATTTATGCGGGATACCAAGGGAAATCCTCGCACTCCTAGGGACTCAAAGGGCAAACCAACACACCAAGATCAATTTGGCATGTATCTACCAAGGTGAGAAGATCAATTTATTCAATAAATAAACATCTGATATCAAAGTGTATGATGTCATTCGAGAATGGAAAATGCTAAGTATACCATATATGTATATATATATATATATACATATATATATATATATATATATATATATATATATGAAACAGAATGCTTCTACTACTGAAATAGCATATAAACTTTTGGGGACTAGTTTAGTACAGGGTTTACTAAGTAGCTTATGTTTTTATGCAACTATCGTATGTCTGAATAAATGAAGCTTAAACTGATAGGCGATAAATCAAACATATCGGTGATCAGCTCTACATTCAAGCATACTGGCGATTTTCAGATGATGCTTTCAGTTGTAAAGCATAAATGCACTATGTGACACATTAGGTAGTATGTAGCAATAATAATGACGATAGTTTCTAAATTACTAAAAGTAATCCATGAACAATTGCCATAGTTACAGTAATAAATAACTGTGAATTAGCTTGATGTGGTAAATGCTTATCCCAGAAACCTAATTCAATTTACTTCCATCTTGTTTTAGTCTTAATTTCACATTTATTATTCATAATTCAAGCAGATCTTCTTATCATTATTATTACCTTGATGGTATCTTCCCCCTCAATTAATCAGTGGAATAACAGAGAATAAATGAAATAACATTAGGTCGTGGAAAGTAATCTAAGAGAATGAAAGAGAGCGTTTTTCAAAGTCAACGAAATGAAAAAGAAATGGTGAAGATAAAGCATACTTGCAGTTCCACTCATTCATAATTAGCCGAAATTTCGGCTACTTTGATCAGTTGCATATGATTTTATGTTTGTAGGCTAAGAGAGATGCTATAAAAACTTAAGTAAACAACAAACAGGTTGCTCATTGTCGATCAAATGCTTACAGGTGAAACCATTAACCGCTCACTTTCTCTCTTGTAGGACTAAGGTAGAATATGCTATCGTATTCTTGTTGAAATGCTATGCACTTTGCTTTGGTCTTTTGGGTTGACTAGTAGACTAGATAAGCTTGATGCATTCAACATTGCACTTATTAACAAAACTTTATGCTCACGTGTCATTGAGTTAAAGCTTAGCATTCTTGCTCTACAGAAGTACCTGAGTATACCTAATTTTGTCTATTATCTGATACATCAATTATGGGTTTATAACCATAAAAGCCCAATCCTAAAATTATTTGTTATGATTCGCCTCTCTATTATTCTTTTCTGTAGAATATGTGGTGATTTCCAGACTAAAAACCTTATCAATATCCTATTTTATGGAGGATGGTATTAGGTTTAGTTGATTTCATTCATCTTAAACTTATATTGATTGAGAAGTACCTAACCCAGGAAGTACTGGACGGTTATTTCGTCCTAATGTGGGATAAATATTGTTTTATACCCCAAATTAATGGAAGCTGGAATTCACCTATTAGACGCCAGTTGATCCAATGGTTAAAATATTTAAACCATCAACCAGGAGACCATGTGTTTGATATCCTAAGGAAAATGTGACATACACTGCTGAGGCGTTCCATGTTAACAGGAAATAATTGCTCAATATTTCCTGATTTACAGTGTGCCTAACCAACTTCAGTCTGTGACAAACATAAACAACCAATAATCTGTTTAATTAGAAATTATTACTTAAATATAATTGAAAAAAAACTACCATAGGATGCCGACTAAGTGGTGCAGATGGTTAGGCGTTCACCGTCAACCAATAGCCTCTGGTGCGGAATGTGGGGTGGGCACTACTGAGGAGTTCCACACTAGAACGTAACAGCTGTCCAGTGCTTCCTCGTTTTCAATGGTACCCTATGTCAACATCAATCTGTGGCATATTAAATCAACTAAATATCCAATATCCATAAAAATAACCATCAAAATTGAAAAATACTATGTTAATTGAGGTATTTTTCTTTTTCACTAGTCAAAATACTATCAAAAAGATTACAAGACCTTGGAGAAGTACAGAAGGATGGTTTACAAAAGATTTCCATGCTTTTGTTACTCCAAAAATCTTAGTAAGTTGATATTTATTTCTATAACTTTTTTTCACAAAGAAAGTGTTCAAATATGTTTGTCGTATATTTAGATTTAAATGGCAATTTTGTTTCGTATTTATTTTTTAACCGAATTGGTTACCATGGCAACTGAAGAGCATAATTTATTTTACATATCTGAATAAATAAAAATATTCATTCATTCATTCCTCCAACTGTTACCATCTTAGTGAATGTATAAATGTTTTGACTTATCCAGATACGTATAGTAAATTGTATATTTTCGTTGAATTGGTGTGGTTATGTGATAATGCATATTTAATTACTGTGTTTGTATTTATCATAAATTGGTTTTAGTTGAGTATCATACAGAATTGGGTAAAACAAAATATGTTTTCGATAAATTGACGGAGTTCCGATGGGTAGCCCTTTAGGACCATTATTAGCCGATGTGTACATGTCACATGTGGAAACACTAGCCAAAGACTCAATAAAAGAGATGTACCTATATAGGCGGTATGTTGATGATATCCTAGTTATTTGTACGAAAATCGACGATGTAAATCGGTTACTAAGTGAACTGAATACCATCCAAAATCATATTAGTTTATCCTGCGAAGAGGAGATGAACAACCCGCTTCCTTTCCTAGATATACTAATCAATCGAAGGGATGATGGCTCAATCAAACGTTCTGTCTACAAAACATCAACATGGACTGGGTAGTATATGAAATTTCATAGTCATTGTCCGGGGCAGTATAAAAATGAATCTTGTAAAAGCTTTATTTAATAGGATCAATCTTATTTGTTCTTATGATACTATTGAAGAAAATGAAAATTTGCCGACAGAAACGTTGCTGTATGGTGAAAGCTACTGTATTTCTAGCACCTAAAAAATCAGTGTATATCACCTTTACCTTTCAGAAGTGACTCAAATAGCCTTGTGTTAAAACAAAGGCTTAAGTCGGTTGTCAACGCAAAGTTTTATGCAGCTATGATAGTTGTAATAGAAAAGTATATGGCATTGATTCACAACAAACCTAAACAGCATATTCCACTGTGTCTATCAACTTACGTGTATGTGTGGACACACATACATATAGAGGAGCAATCGTGATCTACAAATAAGGGTAGCTGAAAGAATATTTAAATTTCTCCAAAAAACAAATGAACTCGAAACGAAAAATAAAAGTACAAGATGAACAACCTTTATCGTCTATCGTTAAGCGCTTAATTAAGACAGGTCACATAGTTGATATCAGATCATCTTTTGTGGTGTTGCATAAAAGTGCTTAAGGGCGTGTACAAAGGTTTGTTGTAGCCTTAACTATACGGTAGTTCAACACCCCTTTGTGTGTTCAAAAACAATTTGTACTTTCACTCAACCTACATCAGTAGAGTGTGTTTCACATTATTCCCTGTATTTGCCTTGTTTACTTAGCTTATAATCTGATTTGTCCTTTAGTTTTTTTCAAATATAAATGTCTTAAGAAGTGTATGTGTGATCAAATTGTTCGAAAAGTATTGCGCAAATAAGCACGTTACATAGGTCTGATAAACTTTGTCTTCTTATTGCATTATCAAAATTTATCAAAAGGGACAAGTAGTTTTTAAAAAAATAGATATTTTATCTTCGTATGAAATACTTCTGCTATGAACACTTTTAGTTCTTCCAATAAACCGAACCCACAATCATTAGATATAATTTTACAATTAGGAGGATTGTAGAGATAGTTAACTGTCAATTTTGATATCACGAATTGATCTGAATCAGACAACTATTGATCACTTGGAAGCTTTTTCTCCCCAGCATAGGACTCCTCTCCAGTGGGCACCCACGACCCCACAGGGGGTCGAACCCGGGACCTTCTGGCTCCGCGGAGAACGCTTTACCATTGCACCACTGAGTCGGCTCTTAACGGTTGATATTTTCAATTAGAGCCAATTCGTGACTAGCTCCTTAAGGTAATTCCTAGAGTTCTAGTGTGAAGACGTGACTAGTAGAGTTCAACCGTGTCGAGTGTGAGGCAGTAACTCACCGATGGCATAGAGGAGGTCGCACAACCTATCACGAATTGGCTGAATTGGAAATATCAACCGTTATGAGCCGACTCGGTGGTAGGACGGTAAGGCGTTCTCCGCGGAGCCAGAAGGTCCCGGGTTCGACCCCCTATGGGGTTGTGGGTGCCCACTGAAGAGGAGTCCCATACTGGGACGAAACAGCTTTCCAGTGCTTCCAAGTGATCAATAGTTGTCTGATTCAGGTCAATTCGTGATATCAAAATTGACAGATATGATTATATAAATCATGAACGTAAACAACATGTTAATGACAATTCTATGAATGATCTATTCAAGGTTATCTGCATGATTTGAATTCTTTGTTTACTCTTTACGTGCCTGAAATCCACCAGTCACGATTTCTAAGAATTCAACAAAATCTTAAAGTTAGTAATTAGTGAGTCGATTATTTCTCTCATCAAGAGATGGTTTTTGTGATAACTGGAATATGTATTCGTCAAGAATAAATTTCAATATGTGCCACTAAAAACTAAGGAACCTTGAAATTCTACCATCAGAAACCAACCAACACGGTGATACAGATGCTGAAATGTTTGCTATAAAATATAAAATTACAGCGCTTAATTTCCGGGTCTAATTGGTGGTTCGCACTATTCAAATATCCTGTATATGAAAAAGTTAGACAGTTGTTCAGTGTTTTATGATTTTCATTGGTACTTAACTAAGACTAATAATTGATAAATACAAACAAAATTATCGTATATTCCTTATTGACTCATTATAGAAAAGATATTTGATGTACATGAAACCAACCTCATTTAGATTAACAGTATAAAGTTAAATAAAAGTATGTACTGCATATACATCTGAAAAAAACTATAAAGTTAATCTTTCAAATGGTGGTTTGTCCTAGTTGAAAACATTTTAGTCAGGTTCTTACATGTCGCAATACGAATTTAAAACCATTACTTTTATTAGGATAAACTTGTATATTCCCGTTGATTTGTTATAGACTGAAGCTGGTCAGTCATTGTTGCTATATGTGCATCCTGAACAGGTACATCCAGCCGATGAGTCCCAAATAGAACGAAACACGCGTCCTGGATTCCACTTGCTAGTCACAATCCAACTTATATAATACTTGTGAAAAATTCGCTATGTCGAGGAAATCAGCTCAGGATGCACATATAACAACAATGACTGACCAGCTTCAGTCGGTAACAAATCAACAGGAATATACAAGTTTATCCTAATACCAATGTGCCCGTTGCACAAGTGTGGCTGTCTGGACTCAGTAGTCTGATGGTGAACGCGGTGGCGTTCGACACGAAACGGACTGAGTTCGAATCGCAGTGTGAACATCAACATTGGGATGCAGGTACATCCAGCCGATGAGTCCAGAATAGGACGAAACGCGCGTCCTGGATTCCACTTGCCAGTCGCAATCCAACTTATATAATGCCATTACTTTTAGTTTTTATTTTGGATTTGATATGTTTTGACCAACGTGTAGGTGAAGTGATTTTTATACATTTCGACGACTTAAGCCATTTAGCATTTAAAGTAACAACCATAGAGAACAATCATTGATATTTGAATTAATTCTGAGTTCGAACTAAAATCTTGGTAATCCAGCATGAGTACAGATTAAT
This sequence comes from Schistosoma mekongi, assembly GCA_034768735.1. Taxonomy (NCBI): domain Eukaryota; kingdom Metazoa; phylum Platyhelminthes; class Trematoda; order Strigeidida; family Schistosomatidae; genus Schistosoma; species Schistosoma mekongi. The sequence continues at coordinate 42,327,013 of CM068308.1, read as the reverse complement.
TTTGTTTTTCATGAAATATTCAGAAACAGGTATTATCTTCTATAAGAGAAATATATACATTTAACTTCATCACTTAAGGATTTTTTGAGTGTATGTAACTGTGGAGTACATTCGAATAAAGTATCTGTTATGTATCTTTGTTCTTTGACGTATATGAATCTAATATAATTCAATGGAGGGAATTATATTTATGTAGATTTCAGGTTGTCTCGTAGTTACTAGTATTTGGTTGTATTTATCTGTAATTATCTCAAATTGATCTCTATTGGACACCTATGAGAACCAAATAAAACTGGATAACTGTCCTTATCTACTATGAGACTCAGCAGTATTACATACTTAGAGGAATGAATCCTGGTCTTTTAGATCACATAGAACACGCTTAACCGTTAATACCACTGTGTTGGCCATTGTCCAGTTTGTGGTTTATTTTGGAACGATCAATGGATCTCATTGATAATATCTGTTTCACTTCTTTCGTATCTAATCTACACCAGATACCACTTCGTGCTAGAACTTCGGAAATATCCTGAGTTACAAATGACTAGTTAATTCAAGAGTGCACCTTGAATGTAAGTCTCATACAAGGACAAAGCAACTGCCTGGTGTCCCTAGTTTCCAGTGGTACTTAACTGAAATCGGTATGTGATAAATACAAAATTGATCTTCACAAAAACTTCTCCAAATTTTCTTTCTTTCAGTGAAAGTTTATAAATGATACTATTAATTTGTGTAATATTTAGGAAGCTGCAAAACGTCATTTCAACTGTCGAAATTTAGATGGAGCTGACTTAGAAAATAAATACCAAACATCGTCAATTGGATCACATTGGGAAGGAAGAGCTTATGGAGTAAGTTTATAATTGGGTGTTGTGGAGATTTCTGAATGTAAATTTTCTATCATGAACTGGTTTGAATTGGGTAAAGAATGGTCATTAAGAAGCATTAGGCAGCTATATCGTTCAAATATAGGACTATTCATCAGTGCGCATCGATTACCTCACCAACGATTACACAGGGGCTCCTTGGTTCTGCGGCAAAACCTTTACCGTTAGAGCAGTGAATCGGCTCCCAATGGTTTAGTTTACTTTAGCTCTAACAAAAACCTCCCTCTCTCCCAAATTCCACATTACTGTAGTTTAGAAAACGAGTTTGAATGTTACTTTACAATTACTGCTGTGGTAGTTAAAACACTTATCATACATTGCATTATGCTATGTAAATAGTTTTCTGAAATCCAGTTAACCGAAAATAAAGTGGCTTAAGCAGAGATAACAATGGCAACAAGAACGTATTGTCGTGAAAATCGTCTTCATAGGATAAATAATAATCAACAAATGCATATTAAGAGTAAATGTATTAGAATGTTGGAATGAAATCATTAGTTATGACGTTGATATACATCAAAAGATATTTCGATATCTCATGTCAATACTATTTGTGTTCAGTGATTCTATTTAAAAGTAAACTTCATCAACAACTGATACTACTTAAATAGCCAACAAAAAGTAACAGACATTATTTTAGGTTCAAACTCGTCAATAATCCACATCTTACTTGATTAAAGCCTGTATATTTATAAGAGAGCAAGAACAAATATTTGTGAAGAATAAGATGACGATTCATTTCAGTTCGTTGGTTTCTCATCAGCTGCTGCATACAACCAGGAATGATACTCTTTTACAAAATTATTATTTCAAACAAAATTTAACATACTCATGAGAATGCATGGACTTGGTTGTCATCAAAATTGCATAAACATGTTAGACATGTGAACATAAGTGGTATGCTGGAAGAAATGCTGTAACCATATTTATCCAATACAAAAGAAGGTACCAGAAGGCAAAATAGAGGTCAGAGTACAAATGGTTACACAAAAGGAGGTGGTTGGAAGTTAATGAGAATAATGTGAATTGAGCTTAGTTGATAAACTTAAAATGACCTAATTAAACATAAAAGTTGAACTCAACCATCTAAAAAAACGGTGATGTAACGAAAAATGTGATCCATAAAAAAGAAGTAATAAATGAAATTATGCGATGAAAATAACGACACATAAGTTAGGTTGCCAGGGTAAACAAAGGCTTGTAACAGTTCCTTTTTGTACACATAAGTTTGCTTTCAATCGTTTAATGGCAATCACTTCAGCATACTTTAGAAGATTTGAAGTTTTTTGTCTGTTGAACACGTTGACTGATTTCTTGATATCAATCTGATGTCCTGTGTCAATCAAATGTTTAGCAATTGTGCTGTTGAATGTCTTTATTCTTGTTTTAACTACTGACTAAGTTCATCTTTAATTTCTGAATATCAAATGTAAATGACTTTGGATAAGTATCTCACTATAGTTAAGAATGTAATCATTCGATTTCGATTTACCATCATTTGTTAAACTTGAAAATTTCTAGTGTACACTGGATTAGAATCTCTGAACGAATAGATGTAATGCACTCATCAAATTTGTAACTGGCTTATCAACATAATGTACGCATATTACCAGTTAAGCATAGGACTAAATAGAAACTAGCATATTAATAAGCGTATACAGAAACAGTCGGTTTTACAACGTGTTTATTATGTGGAATAATCTTGTAAATATTACAGTGATGACAGTGATACACTTACATATCTATCAAAGTAAGTTGTGTAATTACTAACTTTTCTTCTATTATCTTTAATTCAAATTTCAGGGTGAAATAATGGCTGGAAGAATCGAAGTGGACTACGCTGTATCAAGCATTACTTTAAGTTTCTTCGATGATTCTGGGTAAGAATTGTCAAATCTGGTAATCTCCACAGTGGCATAATTATAAGGTCTCTAATATGTGTGAACATTAACAATTAATCTAATTGATGAGACCTCATATGAAACTAAGCTGTATGCATTGATCAACCAATGAATATTGATAAATTTAATTTTTATCTAGTTATTCATAGTGTAGATCATATTCTATCGATTCACATAAAATTTAGACACTAGTTCAAATTACTCAGTATTTCAGAGACTGTTAGGTCCCCAGGGGTTCATATTCAATTACTCCTGAAACAGATTTTAAGACCACTGTGTGACAAAATTATACAGCGGAGAAGACTTTCAAAATGGTATTGGGATATAATTATATGTATTATTAAGATCAATACAATAGCGTCTCGCTCCAATAATTGTTCATACGAAATTTTATTTTACACCTTTTTATGTAATCCACTAGCTGGTACATTGTTAATTACAAAAAAGCTATGAATTGGGAATATGGTCGAAAAGCAGGATGCACTTTTGTGACTAGAAGTTGCTTTGAATACGCTGAAAATAGAAGACGTGAGTAAGTCAACAATCAATGAGAATACGTATATTCTTCCCTAAATAAATCAGAATACCTAATTAACGAGAATTAGTGAATTTACGTAATATGATTGGTGGACATTTATTTCACAACTTCTGAAAAGTTAGTGATTGTTCATGCGCAATTTATTATGTTTGTGAAGTACGAAACTTTTACAGCTGTAAAGAAACTGTAATTAATATCTGATTAGTTAGAAAATTTGATTGAATTTGACTGAATATTGAAAACACGTTCACTTTTTTATTGTCATTTAACTCGTTAGTTCATGGATTTACAAGTTATTGCCATGGTTTCACAAGTTTAGCTGTGTAGACTACTAACGTGTAAAACGATCGGTAACTCTCGGTATCTTCTTGATAAAGATGTTTGTTGGACATTTGTATTTCATAGAAGCTCTATAGATGTATGGAAAGCAAATCTAAAATAAACATTCTATAGAACACGTTAGTAGTCGACGTAACCGAATTCCCCAACTTTGTCTTTAGGAGTAATATTTTTCGTTTCAAGACAAAGAGGTACCTTTGGTTTAAATTAATAGGTTGTATATCTTTTTGAAACTAAAGATCTTATGTTGAACAATGCTAATTTCATTGAACAAAAAAGCGAATGATATCTAGGTAGAAAAATGTTAGTCATTTTGCAGGTGGTAAGTTAAAAGACAAGTAACTAAAATGCATTTGTAATTATCTACATACTTACTTACGGCCATTACTCCTCACAGAGGAGCATAAACCACTCACCAGGATTCTCCATTAAAATCTGTTTTGAGCAATACTTTCCAATTGTTTCCAGTCGCTATTCATTTTTTTAATATCTGTTTCCGATTCTCGAAGCAGTATGTTTTTTGGCCCTCCTCTTTTCCGTTTCCCAACAGGAGGCTAAGTTATTGCTTGTCTCGTGATGCAGGCTGGTGGTTTCCACAATGTATGTCCTATTCACTTCCAACGTTTTTTCCTAATTTCCTCTTCGGCTAAGAGTTAGCATATTCTCCCTTATAGTTGGCTGTTGCTATTGGTTTTCGGTCGACGGACATTCACTATCATGCGTAGACAGTTGTTTATAAATACTTGTACACTTCTGATGAGGTTTAAAGTAATTCTCCACGTTTCAGCTCCATACACCAGAACTGTCTTCACGTTCGAACTGAAGAGTCTGACTTTGAAGTTAATTGGCAGTTATTTTTGAGTCCTATATGTTCTTCAACTGTAGGAATGCTGCCCTCGCTTTTCCAATCCTTGTCATTACATCTGCATCGGACCCTCCCTATTCATCAATGATGCTTCTCAAGTACGCAAAAGTATGCAATTCTTCCAGAGTTTCTCCATCAAGTTTATTTGGGTTGGTGCTTCCTGTGTTAAATTTGAGGATCTTGCTTTCTCCCTTACGTATGTTCAGGTTTACGCTTGCATTTGTTTGTGTGCTTGGGCTAAAAGAGCTAGATCATCCGCGAAGTCTAAATCATCGAGTCGCATCCTACTTGTCAATTGATTTATGTGCTTTACCTCAGATGTGGAGGTCTTCATGATCCAGTCAAACACTAGAAGAAAGAGGAGAGGTGAGAGTAGGCAGCCTTGTCTGACTCTGGTTGTCACTAGGAATGCATCTGTCAGCTATCCTCCATGCACTACTTAACACTGTAGCCCGTCGTTTCGATTTCGAGTGACGTTGACGAGTTTCTCTGGTACGCCGTAGTGTTGCTTGTAGCTCTCCTAGAGCTACTGCCGTCCCCAAGCCAAGGTATAGGATGAGGGTTGGGCATGGGGCTAGCATTCCCATCCCATAAAACCCAATCTTGCCAAAAAACGATAACCGAATTAAACAAACCATTTATAATTAAGTGTTGCAAAACTTCTGAATTCTACTTTCATATCATGATTTAATTTGAGCTCGTCCAACACTAAAAACTAAGAAGCACCATAAAACATATCTCTTTGATTTATGAACTTATGGGTTTTGTACAACACAATTGATGTTCTTTATCTAAGATTCATTGTAGTCTTAATTTTGTTTGAATAATGTATTTTATGTAATACGGAATATCTTAGATCAGTTACCTAATGAATACACTGATTTTACTTAGCATACAGAACGATTGGAATATGTTTACATAAGAATTCGATTAGATTTTATACTTTATTGGTAATAAACTGGTTAATTTATATTTTTTAAGAGGTAAGAATTTTATTCCATTCTGTGACAATCTAAAACATGCAACATGCCGTGATGCATTCTCATATGGAACTTGTAGAATTCTTAGATATACTCAACCAATTCCTATAGAAGATCGTTTCTTTAAAACTGCTCCATTTGATCCTCAATATAATCCTGCGTATTTTGGTGGTGAAGATCCATTTAAAGATTATTGTCCAACTCTAGTTGTAAGTTAACCATTTTTTTTAAATTATTACGAATATGTTTATCCCATTTGTGTCTGAATCATGTTTTCTTTAATTAACTCGTATAGCCTAATGGTTCCCCTATTTGCAGTTAAGCATAATTCACTTATATCTCAGTAGGAATTTAACTAGATGAACTTGATTGTTGTCACTGTGAGTATTGATAGGATATTATTTTTTAGATGGTTAGGCTCTCGCTGTCAACCGTCAACCTGAACCCTTTAGTGGAAAATCTGGGGTGCACACTGCTGAGGAGTTCAACACTAGGACGAAACAGCTGTCCACTTCACCTTGGCTTTTAATGATACCTTGTCAAAATTAATCTGTAACATATTCAATCAACTAAATTAAATTTATGATTCCGTCTTCCAAAGAAATTTCCAGCAGCTAATTAGACGAGCACTTAATCTATTTTCATCTCCTCATTACTTTCAAGACTATTATATAACTCATAATTGACACTTGAATGTCCTACGACATTGATAACTTGTTCTCTTGACGTAATACTTCTCTTTGTATATATATATATATATATATATATTATATATATATATATATATATATATATATATATATATATATATATACGACTGTACAGCTAACGTAGATGATGTAATCGTTAAGAAAATTCTTTTCACCGAACATTCTGTATTTATCGCTCAACTACTGAAGCAAACTTATATTTTTTACCCTTAAAAAATATTATGCCGTAATTTTTCAAGTTAATTGTAACCAGTTAATAAGTAAATTTTGTGTCACATAAAATTGTTTCTTTAGTACGTTAACGGTTTAGGAAGTGATTACAAAGCGACTTCGTTCTGTACACATTCAGAAAACATAGTAAAATCAAGTAAGTATATCACATTGAATTACTCTATTCATTTGTCGCAAATCTTTATTTTCATATATTAGTAAGTAAATATGCTTTCATCACAGTTTATGTTAGTCAAGTAGTATTGTGTATTCCAGGTAGTACGGGGTAATATGTTTAAGAAAATCTGAGAGGAAGATAAGTAAAATAGATGAGGTTAGCCAACCACTCAGTAAACACGTCAGATACACTTATATGTAATAATAAAAACAATCAATTGCAGTCAAGAATAACAAAATCGTGAAAAAATCATAATCTAATAATTGGTACTGGAAATCGAATGAAGTTTATAATGTATACCATAGCGATCAAACTGAAGTATTTTTAGTTGATTGTCTAGTTACCAACTAAGTATAATATTATGTAATAAGTAGTGTAATGGGTTGGTATGAGTAAAATAGACGTCGTTATTATTCTAATGTTAGTAGAGCATAAACAACGATTGTAGTTCATGTGAAGTAGCACCGTCACTTGAAAATTTTCGCAGTATAACTAAACTATAAACTGAAGTCATAAAAGATCATATAATTAAGCTGCAAAATCATGTCTTCTCGTTCAAGTTGTCGATAAACTCAGTATTGTTTGATGAATATATTTTTCAAATTTCTTCGGGATGTTCAGGTAAAAGTATGCAAACATTTTGAGAAGACATGAGCCAAAACTGTCATCAAAGAGTTATTATGTGAAGGAATTACCAGAGATCCTGAAAAGTATGTATACAGCTTACCAAGTCGTAGTTAAAGTTAACTTAAAAGAGAAACTTTCGATTATGCTTATATTTTACATTCTGACAACATCAATTGGTAAAATTGATGCAGAGGTGTAGTTTGAGAAACTTGTCGGAGTTAAAATCATTAGATGAAGAAAATCAAGGTCGGTTACAAACTTGATTTATCGATGTAGTAAATCAATGCATTCCAACACAAGTTTGGTTATCTATACCAATTGTCGATTGTGCCTTAATAAAGTTTATAAGGTAGAGGAACCTCATAATATTGTTCTCATGACTTACATATATGATTAGATTGTTGGTTGTTAGGAAAACACTCTAAACATAAATTTTTGCGATGTAATATAATTTACTTTATAATGATTATATATTTTGATGGAGAAACTCTGGATAAAATGGATACTTTCACGTACCTGGGATGCATCATCGATGAACAAGGAGGGTCCGATGCAGATATAGTGGCAAGGATTGGCAGGGCAAGGGCAGCATTCCTACAGTTGAAGAACATATGGGACTCAAAAATAACTGTCAACCAACCTCAAAGTCAGACTTTTCAATTCGAACGTGAAGACAGTCCTGCTATATGGAACTACTACTATATGGAGAACTACTGAAAAACATCATCAGAAGTGTACAAGTATTTATAAACAACTGTCTACGCATGATAGTGAATGTCCGTTGGCCGGAAACAAACAGCAACAGCTTACTATGGAAGAGAACAAACCGACTTCCAGCCGAAGAGGAAATTAGGAAAAGACGTTGGAAATGGATAGGACATACATCACGCAAACCATGAGACTGCATCATGAGACAAGCATTAACATGGAATCCTGTTGAATAACGGAAAAGCTGAAGGCCAAAGAACACGCTGCGTCGAGAATTGGAAGCAGACATTAAAAGGATGAGCAGCAACTGGAAACAATTGGAAAGGATTGCTCAGGACAGAGTTCAATAGAGAATCCTAGTGAGCGGCCTATGCTCCTCTGTGAGGGGTAACAGGTGTAAGTAAATAAGTAAGTAATTAACAAAACTTTATACTTAAATATATGTATAACAAAATCAATCTGTTCATCCACCTTAATTAACATAGAGCTGAATATTACTTTGATTGATAGGTCAAGGTGTTAACCGATACTTTCAAACATATGGATCAAATTCAATTTGTATTGAGCATCGAAATGTTTGGACTTACACAGATCGTTACATGTACACTTTAAGTGATTATTTGAAAGGAAGTTGCCATCGGGTAAGATGACTAATTTTCTTTTATATTTTTTCTATGATAATGAATTTTCATACTTTAAAATACAAACAAAAGGTCTCGACAAGATGAACTTATGTTAATGCTTTTACTAAAATAATTGAATGGCATTAATTTAACTTGAAGATGCTTTTCGTTAATAGTTGACGTTGAGTAGTGAAGCATACATTGCCAAAGCTTTAAACTGTTGTAATTTTCGATTTCTAATTGAAAACTATTTGCAACTTCAAACTCAAGAATATCTAGTACACCTAATTAAAATAAATATCAGTTTGCAAATTACTAGCACCAGAAAGCAAATCCTGGACATGTAAGGTAAAGTCCAGTCATGTTGATTGGTATGAGAAACTGACTAAGTTAGAAATATCAAAGACTAGATGCCAGCCTGTTGATGTTTAGACATTCACCATACCATCTGTTGGTCTTAAGCTTTATTATCGGGTGAAGTCATAGATGAACGATGCCTAGGAATTCTGTTGTGAGACAAAAGCTATTGAGTGTTAATTCCTGACTTTTAGTAGTCATTCAACTCAGGTGAATTTGTGATGTTAAACAGTATTAATAATCTTATTCATTTATGTTACTATAGTTATATTGGAAACCTCAGAATTAATAGATAAGGGCCTTTGTAACTTAGTGTTAAATGGTGCATGTTGAAAGAGGGTTAACATAAAGGAATATAACAACATACTATATGGTGTATTATATTACATGAATTTGTTCACAACAATAGATTACATCTTAACATTAATTTACACAATTATTGTACATTTTTTTCAGTATAAATGTCACGGAAGTAAAGCAATCAGTTTATATTTTAAATCAGCAACTGTGAATTGTACAAAATCGAGTCAACCAGTACCTTTCAATGTAACTGATGGTGGAAAGACTCTCAAAGGCGAAATCATATGTCCTAATATCAAAAGATTTTGTAAGGTATGCATTACATATATGTACATATATTTCACAGTAGATAGTAACTCACCTCATAATTCTCTGTTGATAATAAGTTCATAATAAAAGTGACAACACTTGCAGAATACGCTGAATTCGTTAGGTGTTTGATTCTATTCTCATCAGCTGTATACAGACTAATGAATTTAGATGGTACAAAATATTAATATGTCTCTCATACATTAAGAAATGAAATGTTAAGCATAGAATATAGACGAAGCTAACTGAACAGGAATATGTGAAGATAAAGTACAAAATAGTAATATCAGTATGAAAGTCACGAAAATTTAATAATGAAAAACACAAAATAACGACTAAATTATCAATCCATTTGTTACTAAAGGAATCATAGATTCACGACTAACTTTGTTTGAATACAACGATTAGACAATATTTCAACCTGTGTATAGTTGATAACAATAGAATGCCATCACCTATATCGAATTCAACTTATCCTACAAGAGCTAACATCCCCGCTCAATTCAAGTTTTTAAAAGAGTAAATTGTCCTCAATTTTCTTTTGATACTTCCTTTAATGTAAAAGATTAACAATATCGAATACTCGCCATTATGACGGTGTTTTTCAGTATATCTATTACTGAGTTAGCATACATGAAGTTTCTAATTTTCTTTCAATGGATTAGAATGTATTTGAATCTTCCCGTTGTATTATCATGGATTAGAATTGATTAGTCTTCCCTGCAATATGTGTATCCTGAGCGGATTGCCTCGATATATCAAGAGTTCACAAGTATTGTTTAAGTTGGGTTGTGGCTAGCAAGCACAATCCAGAAGGCGCGTTTCGTTTTATTTGGGACTAGTCAGATGGGTGTACTTGCAACCTAGTGTTGATGTTCATACTGTGACTCGAACTCAATTTACTTCGTACCGAATGCCACCGTATTTACCACTAGGCTACTGAGTTCTGACAACCAAACTTTGCAGCCGGTAGTAATATATAATTAGAATGTATTTAGATCTTCCCGTTGATTTTTCAACGCTCAGATGCAGGCACATTCAGCTGAAGAGTCCTGAACGTGGCGAAACGCGGGTCGTGAATTTCACTTACCAGCCACAATCCAACTCAAACATTACTTTTGGCGGTTTATTATTCAGAAATCATGTAAGCTATAGGTGAAATGCCGTGAACTTGACGAATCACAATTTTACGGAATAATAACCTTGCTAGAGCTAACACAGTAACAGGACATGAAGACCGATTATTCTATACTTATGTGTCTGACCTAATATTTTTAGTTCCCAATCTATATGGAAAGACACAAGACGACTGAAGCAAGTGGATGAAATCAAACTTCTATTCCAAGCGTTCATTGATGTACATGTAAAACTTGACGGGGAAGTCAAACAATTACGAAATCTACATCAAAATGTTCAACAATTATAAGGAAATGAGGTAACACGTACACAATCAACCAGTTACATTTCATAAATGAAGAATGACACAGTAACAATTAACAGGTGAAATGAGATAGGTTAGGGCAAGTGGAATATACAAATAATAGAAATAAAAATTCGTGTGTAAATGATACCAAAATGTATGATGCAATCATCGGGACAACAATTCCAAAAGTTAGTCATTCATCTTGATTCACTTAGTCTATGAATGAGCCAATAGTGAATCCATATTAAAGTGCTATACTTTGACATTTTGAGTCAATGCAAGAACATTTCCTTTTTTCTATTCATAACTGCTAACCATGGACTTTATAAGTTAGAATGTTTAAAAAACATTTTGAGCATAATACTACGCATTAATCTGGCTGGAGAATCTACTGACAACTAGCATATACTTAGAATATATTTATTACTGTAGCATAAGACTTCTCGGTAGTGAGTATACATTTTAGCTAACATATTACCAAAGCACCATTTCTAGATAAATACTGTGTTCAAGTTGATCAAAATTACGAAAGCTTCATATGATACAATAGAATCCATCTGTGTTGAGTGTGAAGCAGTTACTTACCGATAGCAATCAATGAAGCAGCACAAACATATCGTGAATTGACTGAATTAAAAGTATCAACCGGTTGGAACCTACTCAATGGTCTAATAGATAAACGCTCGTCGTGGAGCTAGAAGGTCCTGACTCGTGGGTGATTACTGCCGAAACATCCCATACAATGGCTAAGTAGCTATCCAGTGCTTCTTGATAATCAATGGTTAATCTCATTCAGACCCTCTCGTGTTATCACATTAATATGTTTATTTTAAGTTAGATACACATTTTGCGATTAATTTATCATAAAATATCTTTTCAGCAATACGTTTTCTCTCTTTACTTTATCTAAAGGATAAGAAACCGTGAATAGCAACTTGAATGTAAATCATTGTGACAATTTCATATTGTTTTTCTTTTCTATTGAACAATAATAAATCATTATCCAATAACTTAAAGTGTTCTGTTCTTTACCAGTTTTGTTTCTTGCATTTAGTAATTCTATCTATTGCCTTAATCATCTATGATATCAGCTTCTAATCAATAGATTTCATTCATTGTACTGTCACTTGTTAGACATTGATTCAATGGTTTACTGAATGAATTAGTTCAGAAGAATCTAATCTGTAAACTATTCAGAACATTTTCAATAGTTAAATGTCGATCGATGTGTTGAAGCTGAGGTGGAGGATATTTGTGACCATCGAGTAACAAATGAAAATTTTACAGTAGTAATAAAACTTAATTGTTTGGGTTTGGTTGTAACTGGCAAGTGAAATCCAGGACGAGAGTTTTGTCATATTTAGGACTCTTTAGTTAGGTCTGTCTGCATCCCAATGATGATGTTCATACAGGAACTCAAACTCAATTCGTTTCTTGCTAAATGCCACGGCAATCACAACTGATTCCAGATAGCTACTCTTGTGTAACGGGTTTGTATATTTAAGTGGAATGTATTTGGATCTTCCCGTTTAATTATCACGTATTGAAACTAACCAATCTCTGTTGCCATGTATGCTTCTTCAGTGGACCCCCCCTCGATACTACAATAGATTACAAGTATTGAACGCATTGGAGTGTGGCTATCAAACGAGATCCAGGATGAGCGTTTCGTTCTACTTAGGACTCCTCACCTAGATACGCTTATGTTAGATGACGAGTAGTATACTATAGTTGTATCAATAAAACGATAAACTATGAAATGACATTTTAATACAGGGTCATACATTTTATAGGAAATTTTGTCCAAGATAGAACTAACAGATTCACAATACACTAAGGTTGAGTGTATTCAAGACAACAAAATAAAATGAGTAGCAATCTCATCAAATAAATTTTATAAAAGTTCCAATGTTTCACTTTGCAGGTTAGTACGAAATTCCTGAAGGAAATAACCGAAAATAAAAATTATAGAATATGAATGCAAATGAGAGGTTTTCTGTCACTATGATTGTCCAACCATGTGAAGAGCACATTACATAGGTCATTATAAGTGAACCACAATGCTCAAAATGTTGTGGATGAAGAAAGGTGTATGTGTATGATGTGTAGTTCATATCTAGCTAAAATATTTGTGTACATACTTTGTCTTATCGCCACCCCCCAACATTAGCTAGGATCAAGAAAAGCAGAATATCAGATCATCCAAATTTGAGAATAAGTAAGCCTAAATAAATGTGATGATAACTATAGGCCACAGAATGAATGTATATTTTGTTACAAGTAACATGATAAGACTAAGCGATTAGGCTATATAGTTCTAAGCAGAATGAGTAGATGTGTTTGACGTAGTGTTATCATGACCGGTTAAAGGCGTCAAATTTAATTGTGAGCGTATTATCTTATGCAGTTTATAGTATTAAACGCAAAATGGGTGCCAAAATAATAGATCATGCATGAATTTATATATAAATCATTAGTTACCACGAGCCAGCTAACAGGGCTTCATCTTGCCTGTCTATATTATTTGCCCATATATACAGAGCTTCGGCTGGTAATCTTCATAGGAATCAAAGCCTTGTTGAAAGAATATTGTTCCATCAAAATTGATATTCTACTATGTTTCTGTTGAATGTATTGCTATTACTTACGTATTTTTAAGCTTGCTTAGATCTTCAGAGGATTTAGGAATATGGTTTATATTTCTTCACCCTTACATTCAGCTGCCGTAATGTTCCTTCTATGTATATAGTACTGCACTCACTACATTTGACCTAGTTTGTCTGCTCTTCTTTTGGCACTATATCCTTAGTATTTATTAGTACAGAGCCAACTGTATCGTTTGTTCGGAAAAAGACTCATTTACCGTCTTTACTGAAAATTATTTTAACCTCAATTGAAGTCCTTTCAGGTATGCCACAACCACTGTGTTAATCCACTCTTTTGTTTGAACGCTCGCTTTTATTTACGCTTACCACTAAGTATCATTTTAACGAATTTCGTATGGTAACCATTCAGCATTAGCATGGACATAACTAAATTCAATTCATTTTCCTTGTCCATCGTATCTCTTGATGGATCCTATTTATTAGTTTATCAGCAAACTTCACTTTTATTGGAATAGTTTACATAATAATTTACTTAGGGCCATTTAGTTTATGCAAACAACAAACACAAGTAACAACACCATGCTGTATTAAATAACCACTTACTATCAATTAACAGTACAGAGCTATTCTTTCAGTTTTGAAAGAAAGTAATAAAAATCACATTTATAGTTCTCAGTGATTCATATTCAGACGAACTGCTTCGCGTAGTGTTAAAGAAGCACCATCGTACTTCTCTAAAAGCACGCCATGAGCGTCATTAGGTCTTAAACACTGTAATGGTTTAAGTGCCTGTAGACCAAGTAAAACCTCAGTCACATTTGATTTTCATGTAAAACGTTTGCATTAACTTGAGGAAATAGGAAATACTAAATCGACGACGCAGGAAAGACTGATTTAAGTAACAGACATCTTAGTGTCTGTGTGTGTAATAACTAATCCGCTTAGTACCTGAAAACGCTTTAAACAATATTCACCTGTTGAAAGAATTTTTACATAATAAAATGTTTGGAGTAAACAATAAATCTAAACATTCTAGTTTGTGACAGTTCCTTGTGAGTAATCTAATGCTTCACTTTGTTTAAACTTGCCTACATTATTTTAATTTCTAGTAATATATAAAACTACTGAATTGTTTAGATAGTAGAAAGTATAACCGGAGTTCCCAAATGGAATCTTCCAAAAAATTATGAATCTTGTTACCGTTGAATAGGATGATTTTGTTATGTTTGGCAAAGAATAACAAGCTTTTACAACTATGTTTTAGTAGACCATTTCTATTTTTTTTTGTTGTGCGTAATGTAAACATTGCATTCCTATCATTACTACGTTCCACACGCCCTATCCCCCCCAGTTTAGCACATTTATTGTCAGTATATAATCTCTTATTTATGAATTAATTAGTTGTGTGCAAGTTACTTCTATTCACTATCATTATTTCCATTGTTTTGTATTGATATTAATTTCCTAATTGGCTGACTGTGTGGTCTCGTTTTGTGTATATATAAAGAAATGCTAGAAATATATGATTTTTGTGTGGTTGTGTTCTTTCTACTTTGACGTGGGATTAAATGGGTATCAGGGAGATGTGTAGGGACCAGCTAGGTAACCACCGGCTATATGATTGTGACTTCGAGAGCGCAAGGTCACATATATTAATTGGTTGTACACATCAGTCATAGCAGTTCTTGTCGTCATAACAGATTGATGAATGATGGCAACTCTTCGTTATCTGACAACGTAGTCGGTTTACTTTAAAAATGCACTATTCTATGAGAATTTCTTCGTAAGTTACAAATATCTTGTTTGAAAACACAGAATATATATCTAGGTCTTTTCAAAGATTTTCATATTTAGAAAGTGTAATGCGATAATGGAGTTTATGTAAACAGTGTGATGGTTTATATGCCTCAAACATATAATCTACTTAAGAATGTATGTGAATTCACAGACTTAGATACTAGTGGTTACGTAATCAATAACCACTAATGTGAATTAGGACAATCTGAAGTTAGTGAGTTGAGCTCAGTTAATTAAGGAATAAATTTTATGCAATATTTGAAGGTCGAAAATAAGTGACGCAACAATGTACTGTAAAAGACGTATCAAAATGTTAGATAGGGATAGGCAGATAAGTGATTTTTTTGGTTGTTATTTGATGACTACAGAACCAGAGAAATTCAGTAGACTGAAATTCGGCTTCGCGCTAATGACTTTGATGGTTTTCAAGATATCAACCTGATGTTCAATATTTAAGATATGTCTGGAGATCACATTACTCAATTATTATCCCTATTTTTGAATGTATGATTTTTGGTACTTATACAGGAAATCTGAAATAGATCATCCTTTTTCTTACACTAATGTAGCTGCCTTGGATGATACATGTAAATTAAAAAACACAGTTAGCTGTAACATGAAACAGAGAAACTTGTCTGTATTTGATTAAGATATTGATCATGTTGTTTTATAAATGATTACGAGTCTGAAGTCATGGAATGTTATTCGATTGCAATGTCATCACCTTCAAAATTATGATGTACAAGCATAGATATCATACAGACTGTAGCTACTTCCGACTGTTATCTTTAGTTGTTTTATGCTTGTTGGTAAATTTCTGAAGGCTATGATGTTGCAATTATCAATTCCCAACCAGCTTCATTATGCCGTAAGTATGTTGAAATTCCATTTTACAATGTTAGTAGTAAAATATTGTAGGTGGTGGGCATCAGCTGACAAGGACTTGACGAAGTTAAATGAATTGATTTTTATTCTACTCAAATGTATCTTTTTGCTTTAAGCAAATGCTGAATTAAATAAAACCAATCGACCTGAGTTAGATAACCATCGAGAACCACGAAGCATTGGCGAAGTGTTTCGTTTTATTAATGATATTCTACAGAAATAAACACATGTTTAGGAACTTCAAGCCTAATGAAAATCACTTTAGTTTTAGATCTCCTAGTAAGGATCCAATTGTTAACCTTACCAATCATTCTATTTCACCAAACGAATCAAATTTTAGATGATTACGGATATCAGAATAATCGAGAACTAACATCATTAAAATTTCAACATGACCACTTATCTATTAGTCACAGTTAAGATTGTATTTACAACCAGTAAAGTAACATATTAACCAGAGTGTGGATACTTTCTGTATACACTCCTTAACACTTAAACATCATAGACAGTCCATTATAAATGATGAATAATGATTCATTTACAGTACTCTAAAATTTAATGTAGTTTATGATTACGTAAAGCACCCTATGATTTATCGTATCACTTTATTTTATCAATCTCTCTGTTTCTTTTTAAAAACTGAAAACAGATGTGTGGCAAATAATTCCCTAAAATAAACAGTTGCCTAGGCTTTTGGTACTGATATTGACCACATTTGTTTCTGTTATGCTTTCAGTCAGATGAGACAAACGCATGGTTTCTTATTGTCTTTGTACGGTTCCCGATACGATCTCTGGGTAGCTGGATCTAATCCACTCAAAAGTGGATACGATTTATGCGAAACGCTGTCTCTGATACTTGTACTTCAATCGAATACCATAACTTGTCCCTTTCCAGACCATATCTATTCTAAAAGATTAAACCTGTAAGAAGATTTGTATTGTGGTGCAAAAACGGAAATGAGACTGGTGAATAAGGTTTACATAAATGTATCGATTTTCATATCAATTAATTTACAGTGTTTATTCATCAAGTGATATCATCAACATTTTATTAGTACAATTAAATGTTATTAAACTGTACTCAGAGGTAGGACTTACGTTAGAATTAGTTGATGAAAGTCTTCAAATCAATCTTACAAAAAAATCAATACAACTTTTTTCGGTTGATTAAGTTAACCATCTTATTTTTGGGGATTTTGAATCCCCAACAGTCTCAATGAACACGACTAGCTAGAGGCGGCATGATCGAGCAATTACCACCAGTTTACAGCGTGAAGCACAGTGGAAATCAACACTTTTATTAATCAAACAGCACAGAAGTTGCAATACGGTTCACGTTCTATTTATAATCACATATATCTTCCTGTGCTCTCATTATTGCCCTCTACATTCTACTTTATAGTACGTGTGGGTTTAATTCTTAGACGTTACTTAGGATATACCTAAAATGAGAATTTGTAGTATACAGGGTACACTTCACAAGTAAGTATATGATGAGTACAATTTATCATCTGGACAGTTTCTGAATCTTGGCTGAAGAATACTAACTTATGCAATAACTAGCTTCAAGTAATCTGCTGTCACTGAATAAATAAAGTTGAATATATTTTACGTCAGAAGGAAGTATTCGCATTTGGAACAATAAACAAACATTTGTTTGACTAAAGTACTGACTTTTAAACAAACAGCAACAATGTGATTAACAGCTAAGTCAACCAGAATGTAATAAATACACTTTTACTTGTATGTAATTAAATGGTTAGGTACTTTCAGACTTTAATTGTCGTATATTATGTACTCGTTTTTATTTCAAAGTATGAGATGAAAGGTGGTTTGTGGATGGTCGACAGGAAACCTTGGATCTAGGTTTTGTGCTATCTGGCACCCGTCAGCAAGGCGCACCTGCAATATTTGAGGGAAATTATGCCCCTTACCCAGTAGATTCGATCCCGAGTCACTTAGCTTTATGATCTGCGACCGTTACCACATAGCTATTCTGGCTGCGACCGACCCTCTATTGGACTGTAATGTTTCAGCCATTGGTCACTGTCCGCTAAATAACACGAATTCTAGGTATATGGTTTTCTGCCAACTACTCTCAAACTATCTTCCATCTCTATATGCTGTCACTAAAGATGAGTTGCTTAGACTAGTGACCATATTAGTGAATGATCAAAACAATTCTGTCAGCATTATAAAGGATATACTGAACACCAAACTGGTCACTACAATGTGATCAACCAAAATTTTATTGATGAATTATACTTCAATATATTTTTCAATTCTTGCACAACTTGCTTATTCCAAACTTTGTAAAGCATCTTCACATGTCTAGTTATAATAATAATTTTTGACTATGAAGCTGTAGAGAAAACTAGTTTCATAATAGTAATTAACATGTGAAAACAGTCCGATAATAATTTCACTATTCTGTTAATAGGTGTTAGACGTTTATCTAATGTGGTCAAGTTTTTTGTCGTTAAATAACGTGTATCAATACATCATTTTATGATCAATATTTTATCGGGTCTGTAGAACTACGTTACACCACTTCATCACTACAGCTTTAAATGCCCCTCCCCCACCAGAATACAATTGAAACGATTAGGAATGACTTAGAGATTTGCAAATTAGATGTTGACTTAATAATTTAAGACTAGACGTCTACTATGTGAATTGTATATTTCATTTGAGACATTATTAGATACTTTAAATGTTTAATTATAATGATGACTAATGAACACAAAATGAGAACAATCATATTAAGATAAACTTGTATATTCCCGACGAAATGCGCGTCCTGGATTCCACTTACCAGTCACAATCCAACTTATTTAAGAGAACAATCATAGTTATTAGTAAATGATGTATTATTTATTGTTCAATAATAAAAATATTTTAAGTATTTTCATTAGCTTGTTGTCAAGGTAATCTCTTCATTGATTATTTCCCTTTAGACTTTAAATATAAAATTAAACAAAAACAAATTATTTGCAATACTTTTTTACAATGTTTCATGATATCTTGCCTACTCCACAAGTAGTGCACGTAGGCGAAACACAAGCAAGTCTTCTGAGTTAGTCAGATACTGACTTACCAGTACTGTTTGATGAGACTTCTGTGATAAGTGAAGTGATTTACACACTCAAATGCTTCACCCACGCCACCCCTACCCGCCCCGATGCCCGACCAATCAAGACAATGATACAGACCAGTCCTGAAGAAAGATATTGAATTTCGAGGCTGAGAAAGGGATTATAAATACGCTTGTATTGTTACTCAATTTGTTCAGGAGACTTCACATGTTTTCAGAATCAAGTGGGTTTCCAGAAAGTAGATCGATTTCTGACCAATGTTGGAGGGGGGGAGCGGAATGAAAAGTGACAACCCAGACGAACACCACTTGGGGTTGACATTTCTCGTAATGGTTTGTCACTAACTTCACAATTAATATATCAGTTCATTACTATCATTAGTAAATATTATCACTTCTGTGATTTTATTTATGTTGCTGATTACAGTTTGCACATGTTCTTTGGACACGACTATGTTACGGTTGTTTACATATTCCATTTTTCTATGGACAGAAACGGCATAGATATGATTAGCAGTTATCGTAATTCGTCACTAATGATCTAATGATTTGTAAAACAATCTAATCAGTAATATAACAGTTAGAGTATACAACATTTACATTATAATATGATACATACCTTGCAAAATCTATTGATATTAGGGCATACAATTGTGCCGTTGAGTGTTGTTCCCCTATCAGTTACACTGAATTTCACTTTTTGATCTTTTCTTGTACAATTTACACTTGCTGATTTAAAATATAAACTCATTATCTTTCCATCTTCATGACATTTATACTAAAATTTATAATTAGAATATGAATTAATTTAGAAAGTAATATCTATTAGAAAATAAATTTAATTGAGGCGTATACTTCATGTTTATGGTGATTCTATTTCAACGTACTTCTTCATTTCAAGCACTAAACTTATAATCATCAAAGCCAAAGGAAGAAAGGAATACGATAAAACATATTGCATTGGGAGTTGGTGGCAGACATAGAATAAATGAATAGCACTTGGGTAGAATTAGCTACAGAATGCTGGACGGCGAACTTTGCTCAACGGGGAGTAGAAGGTGTTAATTGGATTGTATGTGCTTCTTCATGTATTAATTTGTAATGGTTATTTTATTTAATTTACAATCATTTTAAAATCGAAATTATATAACTAACGTAAACTGTTTAAAGTACTAGTCTTTTCAAAAATATTTTTAATGTTACCAATTTAATAAACATTATTAATGTAATTAGGGTGAGCTTGTATCTTCTGGTTGATTAATCAGGAACTGTAACTGGTCAGCCTCTGTTGCTATATATGCTTCCTAAGCGGAAAACGTAGCCTAGTGGTGAATGCGGTGGCGTTTCGCACGAAGTGGATTGAGTTTGAATCCCACTGTGAACATTTACATTAGGAAACAGGTACATCCACCAGATGAGTTCCAAATAAGACTAATTCCGTTTACCAGTCACAATCCAACCAAAACATTTCTAATAATGATTTAATTATATCATAGTTTGTTAACTGACTGTTTTGATATAGATGCCAAGTAACTCTTAGCTTAATTTTGTGCTATTTCGCTTTCTATTGTAAAGTATACCTTAAATCTTCAGAATACTATTAGGTCCACTGGTAGTTATGATCTTCATTGGACTAGTTTAACGCAGGGAAATCATTACTACTAAGATATATTCACTGTGATATACTTCCTGAAGGATTGACAAATTTACGCTGTGATCACCGATTGGTTACAACTGTGATATTTATCTATTTTTAGTAAGTATCGATCAAATTATATTAGCAAAAATATCGCCTACATTTTGTTATGATGGCTAGTAATTTAGGTTGAGTCACGTACACTCGTAGCCATGTTGTAACTTAATCGATAGGATTCCGTCAACACCGAATCTCACTAAACAAGCATTACATTCAACGTTAATCAGTAAGCAATCAATATACATTTGCAAGTTATCGATATACTCGAAATGCTACTTCTCAAAACGTCTTTTTAACTTGAATTAAATGCTTGTCAGTAACTTCATGGATTAATGCCATGTTTTAGTTTGGCTACTACTAGCTACCTTCCACATCACTGTTACGTCAGTTAGCATAAAGCGTCGAGGTAACAGATGGTGGAGTGAAATGGTTGCCATGCTCAACTACTGTTATCCCTACTTTTAGTTAGGACAGTAACTCAGAACATATCTAAATCAGCAGTCTGGATTTAGAGAGATTGCAGTGTATTTTGAACATGTTTTTATTGTAGTACACTGTTATCAAATTTCACTACATCAGACTCGGCCAGTCTCTTCATCAAAAAGGATTGTCATTTACTCATCCTGTATCACTAAAAAATTCACCTGATTAAAAATTAATCGCTGAAAATCGATAAGAGAAATTATTTATTTTTAGAAGTCTGTGGTAAATTTAATCAAAAAGAGGTTTATTGTACGTATCTGTTGGACGTCAATTGAGGATACGAGTTCATATGACAGTTTTCTGAAAGTTCTGATTCAACCGATAACTGTTTTTGAATAAAAAGGTTTTACAGGTCTTATACTCTACTGAGGTGCGCCTTTCGTTAATAGACTCTGATAGAGCGATTGTTCTGAAAAGTCGAGTAGCATTTTGAATTCAAGAAAAATCCTCATTCTCGGCCGCCGATAAGTGCATATATGTTCTAAAACCGGATAAATTATGAATACTTGGTGGATACAGTCATGACTAAGACTAAAACCAGCCCATTTTGTCATATTTACAGTTTAATAATCTGTGCTAGGCTTCCGAAAATTATTAAGTCTCCTATTTTAGACACTACATTAATCTCTCCGTTGTTATCACAATTGGATTTCTGCCCTTTTTTATGTTCTGGGAAGATTGCCGATAAAAAACCAGTAAAGCGGATTAATGTATAACTTCGAGACCAGTAAATCTAATCGCTTATACTAGACATCTATCACTAAAGAACTCTGGAGTTGTTCTATCCTCAACCACTACCCTTCCTTACTTCAGGTAAGCTATGGCTCTCTCAACTTCGTGAAGAGTCATGAGTGCAATATCGATTTACCATTAAGTATTTGTAGAAGTAGGCGGTAACTACATATTAGCTTTGTGCCAACTAAACAACTCTTTAATGGTTTCCAAACATCTCCCTAAACATCTAGGCTGAAAGCAGATGTAAATCCCATCTTTTTCAGAGGTTATCTGAACAACACTTGACCTTTTAGTTTAAGTTATATTTGTCAGTCTAAAAAGCAGTCTAGTATTATTTATTGTCTCTATCTATCCTATCGCACTTACTATTGTTGTTTATCACTTCACGTGGTCATTTCTCAGACTTTCTCACTTCATCTTATGATGGCCTTTATTAATTGCTATGTAAGAATGCCAAATGTTTTTTTCAATAAGTTCTTCTTCTTTCCACATTAGGCGCTCATGCTTATACTATACAACTAACAGTAATATTTATGTGATGAATGTCTATGGTATTCAAAATTACGTCACTATTAGATAAACAAAACGTTCTTATAGGAAACTTCATAAATAATGTCACTATTTACTGAAGTCTTATTTCATGATATTTCCTAATGCTTACTGTATTGAAATGACTTTGAAGCATCTATTCTTGTATACTCTACAATAGTTAATTATATACTGAAACGACTTTAGACTGTATTCCAGTTAATTACTTTCTAGTTATCTCAGTAATAAATCATGTATTCCTCCTAATAGTTTCAGCAATAAAAGAGCTATATCACACGTCGTATTCAACGTATAGAGACGTTAAGTTTCATCTATTAAAAGTGATGAGTAAATCTCATCAAATGGCTCAAAAGTACAGTAAATTACTGTCGGTTATATTATGGAATTAACTACGATTTGATCGTATACTACTCTAATAAATAAGTAATACAAACATGACCAAACATGACAACAATAAAATAACTGAAAAGGAGAATGAGCTTACTGTGTGACAACTTCCTTTTAAATAATCATTCAGTGTAAAATAATCAACAGAATCATTGTAACTCCAGGTATTTCGATGTTCAATACATAGTGAATTTGTTCCATATGTTTGATAGTATAAGTTTTTTCCATGACCTGTTATTAAATGTAAAACAATTAGGAATGATAACTACCCTCAGTTAAAACTGTTGACACGGATAATTCTTTCAGAATAATTAAAAATGTTGTAAGTATATAAGAAATATGTACTAACCATTTTTAGTTTGGGAAGCCGAATAAGTTACATTCTACCTTCAATTTGGATGGATAAAATATGTAGTTATCTTGATATAACTGATATTAATATATTTAAGTTGGATTGTGACTGGCAAACGGAATCCAGGACACGCGTTTCGTCGTATTTGGGACTCATCGGCTGGATGTACCTGCATCCCAATGTTGATGTTCACACTGGGATTCGAACTCAGTCCGCTTTGTGTCAAACGCCACCGCGTTCACCACTAGGCTACTGTGTCCAGACAGTCACACTTGTGCAACGGGCATATATATATATATAATTAGGATAAGCTTGTATCTTCCCGTTGATTTGTAATGGATGCACATATGGCAACAGAGACTGACCAGTTTCAGTCCATTATAAATCAACAGGAAGATACAAGCTTATCCAAATTACTGATATTAATAGTTGTATTTTTCAATTTAGAGCACCTCCTCAATATTACTTATTACAGATTGATAAAGCAGTATTAGGATATCTGTTAACAGACAAGTTGACTTTTAATTTGGATTATTCAACCTAGATAAAATGTTACCTTGTCGTCAGTAACTACCCCTTTAGAACTCTACATTCGGTAGAAGTCAAATAGGAAGGCAGTCATTTCGATCACAAAATATTCACACTACATATTGAATGAAATTCACATCTCAAAGTATCATAAACGGTATTACTAACGAGAAATTGAGAAATATTTTAATTATGCATTGCCTATGTATTATAAATCCTATGTGGAAAATATCCTACAGCATTTCATAAGGAATAATAAAGTAAGGAATAAGTAAGCCTTCTGTTTATCTCATAACCTCATTCAGCTGTCAGTGATCTACAAAACCAAATTTTAATAATGAATGATGACTTTAATAAATTTTGATCATTTTTTACTTTGTATTATAAGAGGATAAACAGTTGGGCGTCTATTACCAGTTGTATAGAAACCCTTTACTGCTGGGCTGCATCTGTTAAATATTTAGTAATTATGATATTTGTATTGTTTGAGTTGCATGATTTCCAAAGGATCATTACTGATTATCATATCTATTTTACTTTCCAAGTTTATGTAGTTTTACTAAAGAACTAATACCCTAATACTTTTAAACACTTGAATTAATTCGGTCATTAATCTATTTTGCATTTCATATCAACGATTACTACAATATATGATATATTGAAACTATTGTTATTATTCAATAAATTATTTAGCATTGTCTCTTATTTGAAGGTGATCTACACTAGATCTCTACTTCTAAAGAACTCATTTAATCATCCTGGCACCATGCCAACCAGTCAACTTCCTTGTAGTCGGGTAGTGGTTATAAAACAAGTTCTAATAGTTCACTAAACTCCAGGTCAATTATCACCTACCTCGATCAAGTCATATGTTACCTGCACAAATATAACCACGGACATTTCATTTTCTCAAATATTTTGTTTGTTAATGGGTTATTTTTCTGCATTAAACTGTTTTTTTCATTTTCTGATCTATAATTCTGTTTTCTGGAAACCGTTTACTGAGCGCATGGGGGGGGATGTGGCTTTGTATCTACCAATCAAATTTAGCGACAGTCAAGTCAAGATATCAATCATTCAGTCATACAATTCTACCCTCTGTTATAATATTAAACCGACTAATTCACTACCTGTTTGTCAGTTTTTTTTATAGTATTAAAACATCTATAGAAAATTATAATTGTCTCAGTTGAATGAATTTAAATGAATCCCCGCATAAAATATAGTAACTTATCAACACGATACTGAACTGTTGCATACATGGTTGTAGTCAAAATCTGGAAAATAAATAAGTAAAAAACTACTTACGTGATCTTTTAATGTTTTCTGGATGTGTACAGAATGAGGTAGCATCATAATCACCACCCAAACCACTAAGATACTAGAAAGGTAATTATATATATAAAAAAGAGTGATCATAATATAATGTCATGTTAAACAGATTTGTATTCTTCACAACATGAAATTTTCCTCTAGAAACTGAAACACTTGTTCACACTAGTCAATGTTACATAATTTTTCTCCAGTGTAAACAACATTCAGTGGCTCCCTAATAACAAGCCAGTCAACGAAATCAGTTCAAAACAGAGTCGATTTCTAAAAGTCTGCATGATGGATTCAAATTCAGTAAGCTTAGAAAAGACATAGAAGTAAAAAATTTCGTTCCAACAGCTAGATCTTCGTAGAGCTTTGCTCTAACATACTGAAATATAAAGTAGTATTACGACTGGCAAGTGGAAGATGTGACGTGTTTTTCACCTAATCTGGGACTCGTCAGATGAATGTATCGGCATCCCAGTGTTGTTGGGACAAAACAGTCTTCGTAAATTCCACTTGTCAGTCACATTATAACCAAGTTGGTTTATGGTGGACTACTGATGGATCAAGACACTCTGTTCAGGATGCACATTTAGCAGCAAAGACTAATTAGTTGATAATTATTAATTAGGGGAATAACACAACTAATCGTAATAAGTGAATAGTCTAAATTGATAGAAGAATTGCAGATGTCGTAGTAGTAATGACAAGAAGAATAATAGCAACATAAATACACATTATAAGACAAGCTGAGCTTAAATAAATTGAAAGGGAATCAAAATAAATGTGCGTCGAATGACTGGACAAGTGTCAACAACAGCCAATCAAACTTGAGGTCGACAAGAACAATCTGATAGTCTGATAGTGTGGAAATTTTCATAGTTCACTTCTATCAAAAGTTTGCATTCATGATGTCGTCCAGAATGACAATGGAAGCACCACAATTAAACCATATAGCTGAAATAAAGCAAAATAACTAAGAGGAATGATAATTTAGATGGGCATAAGAGTAGGTCAAAAAGTGAGAAATTAAGCTAGCATGAACAATAAACATATAATAATAATAATAATAATAATAAAATAGTGGTTCAAAACAAGAAAACAATCAGATCAAATATGTAGGGAATGGAGACGTTGTCTGAAACCGGTGAAGTAAACAAACAATATTAAATTGAATTGAGATTGACAAGCAGTTTCTTAAGTCGAATGTAGCCGCGGACGAAACAGGTTTGTTGTCTATTTCTTGTAAAAATACATAAACTTCTGTTGTTGTCACAAATATCTATAGCTTCTATTATATGTAAGAGGTAATTACTGACACCTTCTGAGACGTTTGATGAAACACGAATACCCTAATTTTATCTATTGCTAGCGTACTATTTATCAAGTGTGACAAATTAGGATTGAGTATAAGTTCCACATGAATTTTTCAAGACAAAGATAGTAGAGTCTCGTTAACACGCAGATTTACATGTCTGGTCGTATGCATAATAAGCAATTTCCATAGGAACCGCTAAATTCATAAAAACACAAATGCATTGATGTTGTTATTAAACTGTTTTCATTACTACTAGAACATCCATCATAATACTGCTGATTTCACCCTTCACATATTATTAATTTTGCTATCCAATTATTTTGTTGTTATCGTTGACTCGCATATTGCCTATATTTAGTTTAATTTATTTGATAATTACATATAAATATTGTTGTATATTAAAGTAAAGCCTGATGAAGACATAATTGACGAAACAATATTTTCCGCTTATATATGTTGTTCCAATTTACATAATTTAAGGGAGGGGGGATGATTTTAACACCTAAGTGGTTAAGAATATCAACCTTCAAAAGCCGGTTCAACATTTTAGCAACTTAATGTTTACAGGGAAGGCTGAGGGTACCGGATTTGTTTTCCTGGTATACTCGTAGATATGCAATGCTAAAGAGTCCTACCCTATGACATAACAAATGTTTAGTGCCAGTTTTGATTTCTAATGCTTACTTAACTAAGACCAATTTACAACATCAAATTTAAATTCAATAATTGTAACAACATTAAATTACAATTTTCTTTGGTACATTTTAGCTTATACTTAAACTGTCAAGTTAATGCAACGATTATAACTACCATTAAATAGTTATCATCGTTTTACTGTTTAGTATTCTTATCATACTGATTCTATTGCATTTTAAAAAGAAATACTGTTACGTATAAAATATCAATACAAGCTTTAATATTTATCCTTCATATACACTTACCACATATGTGTGCTTATAAAGTTATGAAAGAAGAATATCGTACAGTGAATTCGCTGGAAAGTAAACATTGATCTGAATCTTATTCTTGTTCGTAAAACATTCTAAACATATTTCAACTATTATATAAGTTGGATTGTGACTGGCAAGTGGAATCCAAGACGCGCGTTTCGTCCTATTTGGGACTCATTGGCTGGATGTACCTGTATCCCAATGTTGATGTTCACACTGGGATTCGAACCCAGTCCGGGAATATACAAGTTTATCCTAATACCAATGTGTCCGTTGCACAAGTATGACTGTCTGGACTCAGTAGTCTAGTGGTGAACGCAGTGGCGTTAGACACGAAACGGACTGTGTTCGAATCCCTGTGTGAACATCAACATTGGGATGCAGGTACATCCAGCCTATAAGTCTCAAATAGGACGAAACGCACGTCCTGGATTCCACTTGCCAGTCACAATCCAATTTGTATAATACTTGTAAAAAATTCGCTATATCGAGGCAATCCGCTCAGGATGCACATTTAGCAGCAATGACTGACGAGCTTCAGTCTATAACAAATCAACGGGAATATACAAGTTTATCCTAATATTTCAACTAGTTGATGATATTCAAATAAGTAGAAATAAACTCATCACAGAAACAAAAACATGTAAATTAAAATAGAATACTCTTTACGAACTAAACAAATAGTTGAATTGAGGTGGTTTTTGGAGATTGGCATTATGAATTTTAGTTCAATGAATTCGTAATAGATCAATGTCACAGGATGTTCCTATAATTCTAATGAGAGGTCTCGACTGGTGGCATTTAGATTTGTTTGGAGTGTGACAATTATCACCACTGATAATAAATGAATATCGCGCGATATCACAAATTTATGAAAATGGGAATTCTACGTTTGGATTGCAGGCTAGTAATGCAGAAGGTTGAGCTTACACCAATCTGAAGGAGCTGGAACAGAGTCCATATTGCTCATTGTTGATGATTCCTATACTAGGACGAAGCAACTGCCTAGTTTTCCTAGGTTTTTCAATGGTACCTTAGTAATATCAATCAGTGACGAATTTTATAAACTAAACTACTAGTAATTCACTATGTTGTAGTAAAGTAATGCAATTGATTAAACTAACAAACAGCTATAAATATGGTTTTAATAACATTTAATAACATTAAAATATCAATAAGAATGTAAAATAACAAACTTACTACAAATGTTGGACAATAATCTTTAAATGGATCTTCACCTCCGAAGTATGCAGGATCATATTGAGTATCAAATGGAGCCTTTGTAAAGAAACGATCTTCTGGAGGAAGTTTTTCATAATATCTCATGATATGACATGTTCCATATGAGAATGCATCTCGGCATATTGCTTCATTAATTTTATCACAAAATGGAGTAAATTTCCTATTTCTTAATTAATGTAAAATGTAATCGAGGATTAAACACTACATCATTATTATATACTCCACTATACTTGAAGATAAGCTTTAAAAAGTAACAAACCAATAGCTCACTTAGTTAATCCATCTCCATATCTCTCTTTTATCTGCTACTGTGTTTACGTAAAATGTTTTAAAAGGCTGACAACTATCAACAATACACATTAATACACAATGACGAATGAATGGGATTATAAGTAGCAGTCATTTAAAATGGGATACCTTTTTCTAAGTATCATTACTAAGGTTAGATTTGATAATTGAGTATTGAATACAGTATTGAATGAGTGATATATATAGATATTCCAGTGGGTAAAAATAAAAATTTCTAGCGTTTTGCGGTTTAGTGTAAGTCGCTTCTTCAGAGAAAATGAATAACCGAATCGAATTAACACGAGATTAAATAATACAATGGAACAAATCAAAATATTTGAGTTGAAATAGTTGCTTTTGTGTCGTGCTATATGGAAGTGGGAATTATACGATTGAATGCCGACCCAATGGTGCAAAGGTTTAGGCGCTTACCGTCAACCTGAAGCGCTTAATGCGGAATCTGGGGTGCGCACTGCTGAGAAGTTCCACACAAGGACGAAACAGCGCTCTAGTACTCCCTAGTTTTCAATGGTACCTTAGTAATATCAATCAGTGACGAATTTTATAAACTAAACTACTAGTAATTCACTATGTTGTAGTAAAGTAATGCAATTGATTAAACTAACAAACAGCTATAAATATGGTTTTAATAACATTTAATAACATTAAAATATCAATAAGAATGTAAAATAACAAACTTACTACAAATGTTGGACAATAATCTTTAAATGGATCTTCACCTCCGAAGTATGCAGGATCATATTGAGTATCAAATGGAGCCTTTGTAAAGAAACGATCTTCTGGAGGAAGTTTTTCATAATATCTCATGATATGACATGTTCCATATGAGAATGCATCTCGGCATATTGCTTCATTAATTTTATCACAAAATGGAGTAAATTTCCTATTTCTTAATTAATGTAAAATGTAATCGAGGATTAAACACTACATCATTATTATATACTCCACTATACTTGAAGATAAGCTTTAAAAAGTAACAAACCAATAGCTCACTTAGTTAATCCATCTCCATATCTCTCTTTTATCTGCTACTGTGTTTACGTAAAATGTTTTAAAAGGCTGACAACTATCAACAATACACATTAATACACAATGACGAATGAATGGGATTATAAGTAGCAGTCATTTTAAAATGGGATACCTTTTTCTAAGTATCATTACTAAGGTTAGATTTGATAATTGAGTATTGAATACAGTATTGAATGAGTGATATATATAGATATTCCAGTGGGTAAAAATAAAAATTTCTAGCGTTTTGCGGTTTAGTGTAAGTCGCTTCTTCAGAGAAAATGAATAACCGAATCGAATTAACACGAGATTAAATAATACAATGGAACAAATCAAAATATTTGAGTTGAAATAGTTGCTTTTGTGTCGTGCTATATGGAAGTGGGAATTATACGATTGAATGCCGACCCAATGGTGCAAAGGTTTAGGCGCTTACCGTCAACCTGAAGCGCTTAATGCGGAATCTGGGGTGCGCACTGCTGAGAAGTTCCACACAAGGACGAAACAGCGCTCTAGTACTCCCTAGTTTTCAATGGTACTCTGCCAACATCAATCTGTGATGTATTCAATCAACTAACTCAATATAAGTTCGTAAAATCATAGCGCGAGTCTCATCGCGTTATGTCAAGATATTTAGGTCAAGGTTATATAAAGTGAGACATGTAAATGTTAGTGTGGTGTGAATGGGCGTGAAAAATATATGTGAAATGAAGAAAAAATTGTATGTGTGTTCATATAAATGATATATGTACTTTAATTATGCTCGTTTTGTAAGAAAGTCTATGTTGGATTATCGTTTATCCTGAATGCAGTTAGATTTAACAGTATGCGGAATGCTTCAGCTATTAGGCTTTTTGAATAATTTGGATATTTTTAATATCGATTTTATGGTTGTGATAGAAAGCGTGTACTGGTATTGCTGATTTGATTTGTAGTTCTTCACGTTCAACAGGATTATTAGGTTTTATATTGTAGCGTTTTTGTTCTTTGGCATAAGTTATGATTTCTCGTGAAGACTCCCCAATATAGAAACCATCACAGTTTACACAATCTAGCCTGTAGATGCAATTCTATGTAGAGATGAATGAGATCTTGTTCTTTGTATTAAGTGATGCACCTCGAAGAGTGTTGGTAGTTTTATATAATGCTTGAATTCTGTGTTGCTTTAGAATCCTTTGCAATTCTTCTGTTGTATCATATCGGTAAGGTAGAACAGTTGTAGCAACCCTTGACATTTCAGTTGATTTATTATTATTTAATAATAGGTTGTTACGTTTTCGTACATTGTTGATAATATTCATCGGAAAATTATTAAGTCTTAATATACTACTTATATATTTGTATTCAGTTTTTATATTATCTTCTGATGCGATTAGTTTATTGGACCTTCTGAATAAGTTTAGTGCTATGAATATTTTTGCACTGAATGGATGTGCTGAATTTAAATCGATATACTGAACTGAGTGTGTTGGTTTACGATAAATACTCAGATTAAAAGTTCCATTCAAATTCCTTTGAACTAAGCAGTCTAATAAGTGCAACTCATTATGTTTATTTTCACTTTCTAATGTGAATTTGATATTGCTGAGACAGGGTGTTAATTCGTTTTGTGAATATTCTCAGAAAAGTCTTTTTGATAATGACAAAAGTGTCATCTACAATATCTAAGCCAAACTTATGATATAATATTACTAGCTTGGATCTTTTTTAATATACGAGGTGTGACATCACTGGGAGTTTAGTGAGTTTGTGCATCTGTTCTTGTGAAACATATTTTATTTACTGATTTACTTGAAGATGAGAATGAATATATAATGTAGGTGAGTGTTGAGTTGTGAAGAGCACAAATCATTTCAGCCAGGAGAATTCTCCTCTGGCGAACTCATCATTTACATAGTTGTACAGTCTCGTTTATGTATGTATAAGTTAACTAGCTTACAATGAACATCTTAACATCACAACAAAAATAATAATCATGAAAAGATGATAATGTTATCTTAAGGTGGTTTTTATGGAGAGTGGTATTTGATTTGTTGTTTGTATTTGACACAGATTGTTGTCAGTTGGATGTCATTGAAAACCATAGAGCAATAGACAGCAGTTTTGTCTTGATATATACGTTTTTAGCGGTGCACATGTCCTCGTCTCAATTACCTGATGGGGTCGATAGTGGACATTAATAAAGTTTCCTACAAAGGAACAAAGCAGTCATCCAGTGCTTCCTAGTTTTCAATGATACCTAACAGTGATCAGTAATTTTATTATTGGTAATAGTATAATACTGACTAAATTTAGTAAGACTGGAAATGTATTACGCAAACAATATTAAAATCTAGAAGTTAATTGGTAGTAATACTGGTTACGTTGTTTGTGTTCATTTATATATGAATGTACGCTGTGAATAATAATTCTGCATGGAGCACTGGATAACTGTTTCGTTGAAGTATAGGACTTTTCAACACTCCTCACTTTTGATTCTATCAGAAAGTCGAATCCAGGAATCTAAATCAATCCGCAACCAATAAAAGTAACAATTTAAATACTAATCTCCACGAAAACCACTTCTAAAAAAACATCATTCATTTATTTATGATTATTATTTGTGTAACTATTCTCAGATAGTCGTTGTAGTCAGCTTACACAAGTAGAAACACGACTGCATAGATCTATAAATGTAATCACTGAAGACCGATTCTCCTTGTTATTCATGATTTAATGGATAATTTTTATTTAATATTAACTTACTCTTTTCTTCTAGTTTCAGCATATTCAAAGCAACTTTTCTTGGCAAATGTGCATCCCAACTGTCTACCATACTCCCATTTCATTGCCTTCTTGTAATTAACGATATACCATCTAGCACATTAAATAAACGTTAACCGATATTAAATTCAGTGTATTCATTACATAACTAAACCCTATATTTACAACAATCAATAAAATGTCTTAGAATTACCATATATCTTTCACGGTTTGTAATGCAGACAAATGCCTGGTTCTGTATGTCACTCTTTTCAGTCATAATCAAGTGGAAATGTTGGGATATTGATCATTTTTCAAACATATCAGTCCTAGGAAAGGAATCAAAAGTAATTTGTGTGTCCTGTCTTATTCACTCAAATAATTGAATGATTTCAGATTTTTATTAATAGAAATGAGGTGGAGATAGGCATTATGTCTAGTTGTTGGTAATTATCACAGATTGATTATGGTTGGATACCACTGAAAACCAAAGAAGACTGGATAGATATTTCTTAATGGAATCGGACTCCTCAGTAGTGCGCGACATGAAATTTTCATTAGTTATCTGTTTCTAAATTTCACTTTCATTATTGTTTTTTCAGAGCCTATTGATGTAAATGAAGCATAGATATGTCGAAGTAAGTCAGTTTGTACATTCTGTTATCCAGTGCTTCAAAACTGATAGAAACATACAATTTCTATTAAATAATACTTAGTTCTACTCCTTTCATTCAAATATATGTGAAAATCTACGGAGAAACTGTTTTGGATACATTTTCTTACCCTGAATCATCGAAAAAACTCAAAGTAATTCGAGATACTGAGTAGTCAATTTCAATTCTTCCAGCCATTATTTCACCCTAAAATCAAAAACATCAGAAAAAACCAACATGACATATGACGTAATCAATTTGATAGGTTTAGAAAACTTTAGTCTCTTTTGAATGTAATATTTAAGAAACACTACATTAAGGTATCATAAATAAAAGTGGTTTCTTTAAACATTAAATAACCAACCTCTACTTTAGCGTCGTGCTACAATTGTGGTGTATAAGTAATCCGAACGAATTCTGATGAATATTTGTAATGACCAGTTTAAATGTGATATGTTTATGTCACTGTGGAGTTCTTAAAAGTGGTGTACTGAACATCAACATTGGGATGCAGGTACTTCCAGCCGATGAGTTCTAAATAGGACGAAACGCGCGTTCTGGATTCTGCTTGCCAGTCACAATACAACTTAAATATATAACTGATGTACTGAACGATTTTTAGCTTCAAGCTTAAAAAGAAACCATCACAATAAATTTAACCGAAACAGAATTCTGAAGTCGATTGGGTTTTATCTTTCATTTCACTTCAATTATCATACATCACTGTTGATTACTGAATTGTTTAAATATATTCATTCCATTATGTTCGATAAATGTAAGCTATATTTTAGTACATTCTGCTAAGCATTTTCAATACTGAAACAACCAACGATCTATCAGTTTGCAGTAACCATTCGACTGACGTCATTTGATGGTATTAGTTAACTGCCAAAAGAAGTAATCTGATATAATTTACTTGCTTGATCATTATTAATGAATCGATTTGACTAGTTCAATACAATAACCTAGATTAAATATCTTAAGGTCTTGTCTGTTAAAAGACTAATATCTTGTTGATAGCATGCTATAAACAATTGATAGTTTATCTAAGTTAGATTGTGACTGGCAAGCAGAATCCAGGAGGCGCGTTTTGTCCAATTTGAGACTTGTCGGCGGGATGTACCTGCATTCGAATGTTGATGATTACACCGGGATATAAACTCAGTTAGTTTGGTGCCAAACACTGCAAGCGTCCTGGATTCCGCTTGCCAGTCACAATTCCATTTAAACAATACTTGTGATTTATAGCTATGTCAAGGCAATCCGCTTAGGGTGCGTATTTAGCAACAGTGACTGACCAATTTCAGTCCATGAAAAATTAACGGGAAGATACAAATACATCCTGATATGATAAGTTACTTAGTCTATTTGTTATCATAAATCCACACAAAAACATTTAAGACGACTGTACAATCATATGAATCATTAAGATTACTTACTGCACCATAGTATACTATATATATATAGAGAATTTTTATTAAAACTTAAAGAACGCTCACTCCATATATTCTACCCTCCCAATGGGATCCGATAGCTCCGCCTTGATATTGATTTTCCAAGTCAGCTCCTTCTAAATCGTTACAACTGAAATGTTTCCTTGCAGCTGCCTAAATATAATAGGTGACAGTAGTTTTAGTTTCAAAACTTTTGTTTAAAAATTCCCATGCTTATTAAAACAAAGACGTTTGAACGAAGAATATTCTTTTCGATAAATGCTCATCAGGTTCTACATTTATTAGTTCAAAATTATCAGTGACAAAAATAGCCAGTTCTGAGGCGGGTATAACATCATTTAAATATAAAGGATAATTTGGATATACATTTTTTGTCTCATCAGATTATTTGTAAGATACGAATGTTAATGTTGAAATAGTCATCATTATCATGTAACTTGTGAAACGTAAACGACAATTGAAATGAACAACAAGCTTATTAATCCAATATATATGTATAGGTGTCTCTGTATATGGGTGACCTAGGAGATGGGGTAGTGACAAAATGTGATTAGACAAAGGCTGGATGCTATTTAAAATGTAACCGAATAGGTAAGAAATTACAAAATGGAGTAAGTGATAATCCAAATTCGTCAAATAGTAACAATAACAATAATAGAAAAAATTATAATCAGTTCATTTGATCGGTCTTAAGATGTTGTAAAGTCAATAAAATTAGGAAAGAAGATTGAGTGATATTCAAATTCATTCTGTGTATCTTGATTAATAACATTAATAATAATAATACTATTAGTAATAAATATGCATATATGTGAACAAAGAGAGTAGTATTTGGACAGGGTACAAATACACATGAAGAGGGAAAGACACATATGGATTACTAAATTTAAATCGTCGTGTGATTTCTTACCTATTCGGTTACATTTTAAATAGTATTCAGCCTTTGTCTAATCACATTTTGTCACTACCCCATCTCCTAGGTCACCCATATACAGAGACTTACTTACTTATGCCCGTTACTCCTCGCTGAGGAGCATAGGCCGCTCACCACTGTTCTCCATTTAACTCTGTCCTGAGCAATCCTTTCCAACTGTTTCTAGTTGCTGTTCATCCTTTTAATGTCTGCTTCCAATTCTCGACGCAGCGTGTACTTTGGCCTTCCTCTTTTCCGTTTCACACCAGGATTCCATGTTAATGCTTGTCTCATGATGCAGTCTGATGGTTTGCGTAATGTATGTCCTATCCATTTCCAACGTCTTTTCCTAATTTCTTCTTCGGCTGGAAGTTGGTTCGTCCTCTCCCATAGTAAGCTGTTGCTGATGGTTTCCGGCCAACGGACATTCAGTATCTTGCATAGGCAGTTGTTTATAAATACTTGTGCACTTCTGATGGTGTTTACGGTAGTTCTCCACGTTTCAGCTCCATACAGCAGAACTGTCTTCACGTTCAAATTGAAGAGTCTGACTTTAAGGTTGGTTGACAGTTGTTTTGAGTTCCAGATGTTTTTCAACTGTAGGAATGCTGCCCTTGCCTTGCCAATCCTTGTCTTTACATCTGCATCGGACCCTCCTTTTTCATCGATGATGCTCCCCAGATATGTGAAAGTATTCACTTCTTCCAGAGTTTCGCCTGTAGCCCTCCTAGGGTTACTGCCGGTCCCAAGCCCGGGTAAAGGAGGAGGGTTGGGCATGGGGCTAGCACCCCCATCGAAAAGAATATTCTTCGTTCAAACGTCTTTGTTTCAAAACTTTGTCATTTATTGAATAAAGCAAAAATAAACTAGGAATATTATACTCGACTTTCAATTCACCTCGATTAAACTAAATCCACTAAGGTACTTAAAGAATGTAGATGTAATTCAATGATTCAATACAGCATCCAATGAAGTAAATTGACTTGAAGATAAATTCTTTGAATTTTAAAGTAAAAATATCTTCCAACTGATGTTGTTATGAAGCGGGGTTTGGTCATTTTCTGTGTTTCATATGGCTGTTTAGATTTAATGAGTTGGTACTGGGCATTAAAACACTTGAAATGAACTCACCGAATTTAAGTCCTTTTATTAACAATGAATACTTGAATGCAAGTAAATTTAACTGAAGAATCTTCAATAGGATGAAACGTGTAAACTGTGTTTAACTTAAAAGCCACAATCCATTGATATTTTTTATAATTTGTATCTTCCTATAATAAAAATTGTCCTTAGCTAGAATCTTGATTTTTAAGTTTTAGTGTAAACTTTCAACTGATTGCATTCATCATTTTTAAGTGAAGTCATCGTTTCTGCTGGTACTAAATGATTGTTACGTTATATCATGTATCACCGTATGGAATGATTACGAGCCATTGATCACCAGTTAAAATATATCTTGGTTACGTCACTACGTGTTCAATTTTAACGAAGTAAATTGTTTAAAGTTTTCGTCTGAAGTAAGACGAATATACAAGACATTTTTTGTTTTCACTAGTTGCTCAGTTAATGTCAACTTCCGAAAGTATAGATGTACTGGATATTTCCACTACATCAATCTCAAATAAAAATGGCTGCTGAAATGGGTAATACACTCACCGGCGATTTTTTACATAGTGAATGGATAAATATAATACGTTTATATGATTCTCTTCAACAAAACAAAAATATTATCTAAAGCCATTAATATATGTATGTGAGTCTTCTCTTATAATAAATTAAGTTGGAAAATATGCACTAACTTACCTTGACTTTAGGAGTTACAATCGAATAAAAGTTTTTCTGAAACTGTCCTGCTGCAGTTTTCCAAGGTCTTTTAATTTCCATTATTGTATTGTTGCTATATGAAAAGATTGTTGGTAGCATTATGATCACACGTAATTCAATTTTAGAAGAAAAATTGTATGATCGTTTACATTCTGCACTGTTTGATCTCGGTTAGTTACCAACGAAAATCAAGGGAAATGGTAACACCTAAAGGCAGTTATTCTGTTCTAGTGTAAAACACTTTAATAACTGTACGCGCCTGTGAATTTATCCGGTAATCAAATCCAAGGCCATCATGTCTACAAATGTTCCCGAGATTCTAGTGCAAAGTCATGACTGGTGGAGTTCAGAAAGCCATGATCTAAACGATTAGCATCAATGGCATTAATTAATCATCTTGATATATCAAGAATTGATTGAAGTTGGAATTCTGCCATCCGACCGAAGCCAGCCCAATGGTGCTAACAGTTATGCGCTTTTTTCAAGATACTGAATGCTCTGCGTTTGAACCCCCGGTAGTGTCGAGAATGGGAACTATCTAAATGATCAAGTTTAAGATCTTAAAAAAGATATATAATGAATTTATTTGTGTAACTGTAGTCTGTTCTAAGCCATATCATTCAGTGTCCCGAATAATTGGTTGCGACAGTCACGAGAACATAAACCAAATTGTTTGCGATTACCACACACCAACAATCAGTTAAATCATGCGCTGATGCCATTTTTTGTTTCAGCCTTCTGTACTTATTGTGTTATCGTATTTTTACTCCAGTCAACGCACTTCGTGATTTGTATATTAGAACTGATATTTATGTATCTCTATAGCAGGAAATAAATATTTTCAGACAAATACTTACCATTAATTGTTAATTACTGTATAAAAATTCATGTTAAACTATTCACCTTGGAATATAATATCCATATTGGTCTTTGTGTTTTGGTTTACCCTGCGAATCTCTAGGAGTTCGAACTTTTCCATCTGGATAGCGCATATAAGCAAAGTTAGATACAGCAAATCCCTGAAGATCAATGCATGTAAAATCTGTTAAGTCTTAAGCATATGCAATTAAATTAGTTTATGTTATGCATACATCGGATTACCAGAATTCTGTAGTAACTTCAGAATTGTCAAATTGTTTTGTGTGGAAGCCTTTAATAATTATATGGTTCTTATATGTTGACATCGTTGGAATTACTTAAAAGTATATTTAACGTCAATGCTGAAAAAACGTAAGTTCTTAAATATCATTTCTTAATCTGCGAACTCAGAATTTTTATTCCTTTCACTACAGCTGAAGTTTCAGCCTGATGTGTTATAGTATAAAATATGTTCTTCAAAATTCACTGCTTCCTTTCTGGCTAGTAAAGTTGATGCTTTATCTTAAGTGCATTTGGCATGCTTATTGAGTAATAGACTCATTTTATCTATTGTTTTTCTCGCTGTCTTATATTCGCATACACTCTGCTCTGTACATTCCACCCGATGTACAACAATGATGTTTATACTCTAAGATGCTGTATTCTATCAAAGTTTATTTACAAGTTGCTATACTTAGAAATAAATGGTTTTTATTGTTAGCTTTCTTTTACCAAAGTTGATTTTTACGGGATGGGGGTTTCTAACCTCATAATCAACTCGTCGCATTGTTATATCTTTGGGTCGGCAGTAACCGTTGGGGGATTCTGGGTGGAAATTTGAGGCAGACATAAGAAAAGTAAACATCACATGAGAAAAACCAGAAAGGAAAGTCAGAACAGAGTTGGCTGAGGCATGGTGGTTGGCGGCCTATACTCCACATTGGATAACAGGCATTGATTGATTGACTGATTTCCCTTGTAAATTAGTCAAATCCTTAGCTGGTATTTAAGGTTATTAAGCATTTTAACGATTTTGCATGATTTGTTAATAATGTACTTTTAATGATATTTGTAATAGAACAAAATATTTCTAATGGATACGTATCAACCTTTTGGTGAAATTGAATTTTTTTGATGAATGAGTTGATTATGGAGCTTTCATTATAGTTCTAAATAACAATTTTACATAGTACTTAGTCATTATTATCAAGTGGTTATCTTCCTGTGTTCACTTGACTAATAACAGTATGGTTAGTTGGCTACTTCTGTCATAATTGTGGTTTAAATTGGTATGTATGGACATTACTAATCGATTTCAGTGCCATACCTTTAAAAACTTCATTATATTTTCCATATTTCTGTGACGTTGATGTTTGAAGTACCCCTATTAATTAAAGATGGTGTCCATGTTTACTTACTGTTTCCGAATAAACGACTTTACATATGATATAGGCTTCAATATAGTTTCGTGAAATAAACTATAACATGGAACTTAAACATTATCTTATTGAAAAAAACAAAACAAACTTACAAGTGCATGACCAATTTCATGGATGAAAATTCCTCGCGAATTTCTATCATCAGGATATGTAGCCTTCATCATTCCTGGACACACATTGACATAACCAAGAATTGGCCTACAACATCAGTGTAAATGAGTAAAGTTGACAGAATTTATGTTTCTGTTTGAAAAAATATTGTTAATTATTCAGTTAAGGAAATGATACCCTTAGCTTGGATTACCAGTCAGTATCTTCGAACCTGCAACAGATTAGCTTCCATCTGTTTACCAGCAATGTTTCTATGCAGATAAATAAAAGTCTCCATATCATAAAGAGTTTCACCTTTAAGTGTAATTGTCCTTTACTTACATACAATTTGAAGTAAACGTAATTTTGATATAATAATATGAAATAGGACATACATTTAAACTGTGAATAATTCCAACCTGAAAGCACGCAAGCAAATACAATCGAAAACCTCCTAGGAAATAATATGCGTCACAAATTATTCGTAGGATGTGTAACATTCGAAATAGTATGCATAAATGTAGTTCCTTCCCCTAACAAGTTCGGTTAGATTCAGAAACCACTGGTATGTCTATTTTATTTAGTACCTGACATATATGTACATCTACCCAAATTGTTACATCTCAACAAAACATTGTGATTACCACCAAATTAGTAGAAGTAGTAGTTACTTCAATAATAATAGTAAAAACGGTGTCGACAAGTAGAATA
The DNA here is from genome assembly GCA_034768735.1 of Schistosoma mekongi. Classification (NCBI taxonomy): domain Eukaryota; kingdom Metazoa; phylum Platyhelminthes; class Trematoda; order Strigeidida; family Schistosomatidae; genus Schistosoma; species Schistosoma mekongi. Next base: position 42,286,116 of record CM068308.1, on the reverse strand, counting down.
TGATCCAGAAGAAAAATTTGAGCTAGTGGAAATAAAGGTATTACGTAATTTTAAGTTAACGACTTAAAGAAGGACAAATAGTTAGTGTGCCTGTGTCAGTGTGACTCATTCCATACCATATTCTCTAGAGTCTCCAATCGTTAGTTAAGACATTTCCAAGAACCCTATCAGAAATCATTTAGTTAAAAGCATTTCATTCATAAGAATTAAATCATGATGTTCAAAGAAAAAACTTTATCTAATCATAGGTTTGTACTCAGAGCACTTGATTATATAACTTTCTTTTCTTTTAAAAAAAGCATGACATTCAATTATTTATTAACCCGGAGATTATGTTAACTGATTTACCTGTCTGTCTTTGTATCCAGTAAACATGATGATGCATATGCTGCTGTACTACCAACACAAACAGGTGTACTTAAAGCATCCACTAATAAGACATAACCAGCAAATGGTATACCACTTCCATTGTTATAATACCTGTACAGTTGTTTATGATATTCTTCATAACATTCCTGAGAGAACACAGTGATTACGTGAATGATCCAGACATCGTATTTACAATAAACAGAGGGAGAGAGATTAAATTTTAGTTTCTTTTAATAAGGTTAGTGAATTAGTAAAAATTTGTTTGTGGAATAGAATACAAATAACTTCATGAATTATATGTAATTCTTTTCAAACAAAAGTTTATTCAAGCAACTTCACCAGAAAACGTCCCTCACGATCACTAAAAAGCATAAAATCAAACTTAGTAACCAACGGACACATTATCCTATCATATATATTAGGTGTATTAGAAATCATAGCCAGACTAGTGTGGCTTCTAAAAGTAAGATTCGTTCACTAGCTGACGAAATTACTTCGATCAGTTTTATGCAAAATAAACGACAAAACAGTTAAAGACAGTAAACCGAACATCGTGTACATGATTAACTGGTCTAATTGTCAATGTGGTTACCTTTTACAATACAGTTGACCTCTTCATTTCCGACTACACAAACATAAATTGCCAGTCAAGCTCTACAATGGCATATTTCCATGTGTTAATACATACAGACAATCTTGGGAACATATATGACCAGGAAAATGTTATTTTAGCATAGGCAACACATAAACGACCAATAAAGCTAAAGAAACTAGTATTCATTTATCACCAATCAATTTATCGCCAATCAATAAAGTGACCAGAATAGATCCAATTCACTAACTAGTTAGAAAATTTATGAATGACTTCAATCCTGAGAATTATGTCAAAGAGTTAATGAATCAAAATAAAAAGGACAAGTGTTAACAACAACCAATCAGTTTCAAAGTCGACAGAACAAACTATTAAATACATGTGTGTAAATTTTCATAGCTCACTTCCATCAGAAGTTTGCGTCAACGTAATCGTCTGGAATGATAATGAAAACTCAATTAAACAATTCAGCTAAATGAGCATAATTTTACTAAACTCACGTTCCTGAGTTACAGTTCACCTTTACTACCTTGGTTTTACTTAATTCACTTGCAGATTAGAATAACCTATGATGCTGATGTCAATATTCTACTTTGAGTTTTTGAGTTTAAATCTTCAGTGAACGAACAAAAGTGCTTATGTTGCTGATCTATACATATTAGTTGTAAAAGGTTAATACAAATTTAATGAAGTGTAAATGGTTTTGATCCATGTCATTAGAATAGTAGATTTAGTAGATGTAGTATTTGCTCATACCATTTATACTATTCCATGTATATAAGGCATTACCTGGTAATTTATCTTTATAATAACCAGAACGTTTTCAAAACACTTTTCGTTTCATCAAATTTGATGAGGTGTCCTGTTTTCACTAAATGTAGTGTAGTTCCTACGTATTTTTTTAAAGTTTCTTTAATTTTTTGAACTATATGATAAAGTGTTAGGATGATCTTGTATAGCAATGCTCCCGTTGCACAAGTGTGGCTGTCTGGACTCGGTAGTCTAGTGGCGAAATCGGCTGCGTTCAACATGAAACGGACTGTGTTCGAATCCCTCTGTGAACATCAACATTGGGATGCAGGTTCATCCAGCTGATGAGTCTTAAATTGGAAGAAACGAGCATCCTGGATTCCAGTCACAGTCCAACTGAGGTGATATGATAAAGTGTTTTTGTTATGTTGGTCGACTGTAAAAAAGTAACGAACATTCAGAACTGTATTTTGGGGGACTATCTCAATTATTTTGGTTGCTGGTGACTTAAACATTTCATTTTTTTGATTGTAATGTTTCTTATACTCTATCCTTCCGTTTAGTACACTTAGTACACTTAGTATATTGTCTTTTACTACGAACTAAAGTTAATTGATTATATAGAAGTTGTTCCTATTCACCACCATTATCTTCTTTGTTCTGTATCAATGTTAGATTCCTGGTTACTTTGTTGTGTGGTCTGGTTTTATGTATATATAAACGGATGAATGAAATATAATATGATTCTGATTCTGTCTGGTTAGTCTATCGTCTGTTTTTCTATCTTTGGCTTGGGACCGAGTGGGCATAGATATGAGGCGTATTTATCGACTAGGCACACATAATATGCGCTCCTGTCAACCGATCAATTTTCTTTGCTTCATAACAGTTTCAAACTTTTTGTGTTTCTATAATTTTAAAACCAGCAGCCTTTATGTCTCTTCTGATTATACATAACGAGATTGACTATCGGTTATGTTGAAAGACAAAAGGACAGTAACAAACTTTCAGAACTATGTTTTAGAAAACTATTTCATTTATTTTAGTCGTAGGTAGTGTAAGCATTTGTTACGTTCCCCTTGTAAACTGTCAGCATATCACTTCTCATTTGTGAACTTCAGTATATTAATTGTGTACATTTTATCTCTCATCACTATCACTCCCTTGTTTTGTGTAAATGTTAGTTCTCTAATTAGCTAGCTATGTGGTCTGGTTTTGTTTATATGTAAAGAAATGCCTGAAATATAATATGATTTTGTCTGACTGATTCACCGGCTTGTGTTCTTCTTATTCTGGACTGGTATGGAGTGGGCGTCAAGTAGACGAGCAGGGAATAGAGTAGCTCTCATTGACGCCTACAATAGTAACTTTATGCACTCACGATTGAATCAACCGATTGATTATACGCATCAATCGTAACAGTCTTTTTTGACGTCACAGCACTTTTGTAGTAGTAATTTGCCATCTTTATTGATGGGGAATCTTAGTAAAACTTTTAATGTTACACACTAAACGGAATTATGATTGTAAAAATAATAACTATGTAGTCATACTCACTGCTAGATATTCATCTGGAATTTTCACTGGTCCACAAAAAACTTCTCTTTGGCAGTATGAATCACGACAATATATAGAATTATTTGCAGCTGTGTAATAATGAGCTTTATCGCAATACCTTAATAGAAAGATAAACCAGCTTATTCTTGGATGAAAACAAATAAACTACTAATACATTTAATGAAGAGTGACTATAGCAAATAATAAAATCGAAGATTATCTATTCCATATGTATCGTATGGGTTGGATTGTGACTGGCAAGCGAAATCGTCTTATTTGGGAATGGTTAGCTGGATGTACCTGCATCCCAATGTTGATGCTCACACCTGGACTCGAACCCAGTTCATATCGTGTCAGACGCCACCGCGCTCATCACTTGGCTATTAAATACACGCAGTCACACTTATGTAACGGGATGAAACGTGTGTCCCGGATTCCACAACGAAATACTTTTAATTCAAAGTATTCTGCAAATGTTGTCGTTCTTGTGTTATTCAAATTCAAACAACACTTGTATACTACCGCTTTATCAAGGTAATCCACTCAGAATGCACATGTAGCAAAGGAGATTGATCAATTTTAGTCCATGATAAATCAACGGGAAATTCCAAACATAATCTGATCAATGTTGCCTAATACATGATACAGTGTATGATTTTTAACAACTGAACAAAATCTGTATAAGTGTAAATGGCATACTTACCTTCTAGCTAATTGTTTTTCACTCCCAGGATTCTTGACTGTCAATACTTCCTCCCAAAAGGCAATTGCTTCTTTAGCAAGTTTCTGTAAATTGTAAAGTGATAGAAATATCGTGAAGCAATTAAGAAGACTTATTGGGAATATATGTAAGCAAGTTTTATCAACGACATTGATATATATGTACTCTTTTATGAGACGACCAATTATATCAAACCGTTAAACTGCTATACAATTTAGTCATAAAGTAAAATGGAATATTAAAATGAATCAACGACTGATAACGTTGCTTACCAGTAGTTTATATGCATCTTCTAAGTAGTAAAAGTTATGAGTAAAATGTGGATAAAATTTAAGGCGTTGAGGTTTCACTTCCCTTTTTTCTGTATTGACAGAGTGAACAGCAAATGTATGATTCTAAAATTTCAAAAATAAAATGTCAGTAATTAATTTTACCAAAGTCTCTAAAGGTGGTGAACCACAGAATGATGCTGAATTCACATAATTGTATGTTGTAAGTAACAAAAACCATATGATGCATTGGTTGTGAAGCATATTTGTTACACAGATTGAGTTATTGAATTCATTTAACATACAATTTTATAGGGATCAAACACCAATCAAATTGGTATGGGTCAATGTTATGATTCTGTTTACTAGTTATTGACTTTCGCAATATGATGTAAATGAAAGATGAGAACACAATTGACAAAAACAATATGATGTGAATTGTTTTGATTACATAAATGAGTTGATTTCATTTATTGAAACATACGGTTTTTGGACATGTCCTGTTTGTTTCAAGATCACTTTGGGTTTCTCTTCTTGTATTTCGACTATGAAATGGTTGAAAGTAAATTAATTACTGGACGTCTCACTTTCGATACTTCTAAACTCCATCAGTCACGACCTTTTACTGGAAATTTACGATAATTACTAGTGAGCAACATAATTTCGTTGGTTTGAAGTAGTTTTGTGAAGATTAGTATTTATTTTTGTTGTTTGTATTCAGAACAGATATTTCTTTTGATATGTTGTTTGTATTGAATAAATGTGTGGGTTCTTATTGATTTAGTACGCTTCGCGATTCAATGCAGGTAATAGATCTAGAGTACATGGATTACATATCTGATTTCTTCGATAATCGATATAGTTAATGCGAAATGCTATCTCTGATACTTGTACTTTAATCGGATACCATAACTTGTTCCTTCTCAACCCACGGCTACTCCATACGACTAGACTTGTAGGTAGATTGTATCATGAAACAAAACCTGTGATGAGACTAGCAAACAACATTTATATGGATGAATTAAATTTTATATCAATTAATTGACAGTGATTATTCATAGAAGTAAAATTATACAATTAAATGTTGAAGAATGTGCAGTGAAGTAGTTTTATGGAGATTAGTACTTGATTTTGTTGTTTGTACTCATCACAGATATTGATCTTTTTTTATTGGACTGAAAGTCAGAGAGTACTGATTAGTTGGTTAGTTATGATATAGGAATTCTTCAAAGTCCACACCATCGTTTGTATTTTCATTGAATAAATTAATAAATGTAAATTAGTGGAATGTAAATTGATGGAAGTGGGAATTCTACCATTGGATGCCGACACATTGGTGCAGATGGTTAGGCGTTCGCGTCAACCTGAAGCCCCTGGTGCGGAATCTGGGGTGCGCACTGTTGATGAGTTCCACACTAGAACGAAACAGCTGTCCAGTGCTACCTTGTTGTCAATGGTACCCTGCCAACATCGATCTGTGATATATTCAATCAAATAAAATAACCAATCTCCACAAAAATAACCATCCAAATTGAACTATAATAATGAGCTCATTAGTGACTAACTCCAGGATGTTCCTGAAGCTCTAGTGAGAGGTCGTGACTGGTGGAGTTCAGAATTGTCGGGAGTGAGGCAGTTATCACCAATGACAATGGATGATCGTCGCGCTATAATATATATCATAAATTGATGGAAGTGGGAATTCTACCATTGGATGCCAACCCAGTGTTGCAGATGGTTAGGCGTTCGCGTCAACCTGAAGCCCCTGGTGCAGAATCTGGGGTTTGCACTTCTGAGAAGTTCCACACTAGAACGAAACAGCTGTCCAGTGCTCCCCGGCTTTCAACGGTACCCTGCCAACATCAATCTGTGATATAGTCAATCAAATGAAATGTAAATTAGTTGAATGCATAACTTTAAACTAACTGAACTGATAATCGACTGAATTAGTTAATCATTAAATTAATCAAATATATATATATACCAGTTAATTATTACTTCGGCTAAGTGATACATTACGTAATCAGAAAACAACTAGCTGAGTGGTTTCATATAAACTTCATTTATTTTGTTGGATTATTGAATCACTCTACAATTACAGCTGGGAAATATTATAGAAGTTATACATGCTTAATAAAGAGTTTGATCTTCGTTTACATTCATTACGAATTAGATTTATTGATCAATAGTGCTGATTAGTAGATGGAATAAAAATGGTTTCATTTGTTTTCTAAACTTCACGCATGAAAAGGTTTATGTCTTCATGAGAACATATGTGGACCAACTTGAGTATATTCAACTGTATTTACGATTGTCTATACGTGAAATTTCTTCACAAGATAATTATGATACATTAGAAAAATAGTTTATACCTGAGCATTGCGCGAAAGGTGCAACTGTGAACAGCTGACTTAGTGAATTTTAAGGTGGTAGGAAGTAATGCTTGTTTAAAATAAGTAATAGACAAGAAGACAACTAATTGAGCAAAATTGTTGGACTCCACTGATCACATCTCATATGAACTTCAGGAATCACTTTGAGAAGTTAATCGTCAGCGGGCTGATATCGATTATAATAGGGTGTTGTGGAAAATGTTGACTGTTAATCTGATATCACGAACTGGTTAGAAATGTCAACAGTTGAAAGACTGCTAACGCCATAAAATACATACATGTGTTTAGGTTGGTTTGTAATGAAAATAGGACTAATTCACATTTGTTTAGTTAAATCGTTTTTTTTCCTTACTACGGTTTATTCACTCAAGTTTGTTCTGATCAAAATAACGATTACGAATGTTAAACATATCTTGATCAGGCGTTATACAGTTAAAACAAACTATTCGTTCTTTCTGAACTACACAAAATATATTGAGTCGATTGTACAGGAAATTCGTAAACTAAATATTTGAGAGTAATTTTCTGAGTTCAAAATCACTTTTAAATGTATCTAAATGAGTAAGATTACAATTGGATTATGGGTGGCATGTTTCATTCTATTTTCGACTTATCAGTTGATTGTATGAGGATCCAAGTGTTGATATTAACATTTGGACTCAGAGTCATTTTGCATATCCCAAACCTCACTACGTTCACCATTAACATATTCTATCCTTGTTGTCAACATTTGGCAACATGTATGTATACATAACTTGAAAGTGATTGTATCTCCGTGTCATTCATATTACTGTTTAAAATAATAAGATCAAGCTTATTTCTGAATTAAAATAAACCTTACTTGTGATAATTAGAACTGAAAGTTTAGAACATGATTCCCTAACGAACTCGATGGTGAATAGTGTAAGGAAATCCGATGCTAAGAAGGAACAGAGGTCTTAGTTTTAATAGTAACCAGCCAAAATTAGTCACAAATACTCATAAGCTATTTAAATCTAAAATGAAGCCTGTACGTTTTCAACCACTAAATTTTTGTATCGTCATTTGATATGGTTCATGACAAATTAAAATACAATGGTGCTTAACATTTATCAAGCTGTTTAAGATAATCAAAGTAATTAAACACTTAAGGGAACCTCAGACGCCTTCCTGACATATGTCTGCATGTTATGTTTATTAAGATAAAATATGGTAATAAATAGGCGAACATTGTAACAATAAGCGATAAATCATAGAAGAGTAACAGAAAAAATTTAAACTAGATGAAATGAATTTGCTTGATTATATCAGGTTCTTATCAGTTGCATATAAATTTACAAAAGTATTTTATCAGAAATAGACAACGAAATCACCTGATCAAAGACCCGTGTATATAAATGTAGGGAAAATAAGGAATCATGTTACGATTAGAAACATGCTTCATTTAGATGGTTTTCAATGGTACCCTGCCAACATAAGCTCATTAGTGACTAACTTCAGGATGTTCCCGAAGCTTTAGTGAGAGGTCGTGACTGGTGGAGTTCAGAATTGTCGGGTGTGAAACAGTTATCACCAATGACAATAGATGATCTCAAGCTACATATATCAAAAATTGACGGAAGTGGGAATTCTAGCATTGGATGGCGACACAGTGGTGCAGATTGTTGGGCGTTCGCTGTCGACCTGAAGCCCCTGGTGCGGAATCTGTGGTGCCCACTACTGGGGAGTTCCACACTAGAGTGAAACAGCTGTCCAGTGCTTCCTGGTTTTCAATGGTACCCTGTCAAAATTAATCTGTGATATATTTAATCAAATAAATGAAATTTGTAATTAAAGGCTCTAGAAAATCACTTTTTGTGACGGTTACAGAATTAATTAGTTGCCTAACTTCGTGAAGTGAATTAAGTAGTAGTTATGAATAACCTAATTTCTAATCAGTCAGTTAACAACAACAGAAATATTTGATTGCAAATATCAGACTGACATAAGCAAAGATAACCGAAAGATTAAAGAAATGATTTAATAAGGTGGGCAAAACGTTACGGTGTCTGAAATAACAACTTTATACTGTCGTTATCATCAAGAAGTTATGGCAGAATTGTTCGAAACACACAGCTGAGGATTGTGGGTTGGATTTCATATTTGTCCTTGAATCATCGATGCTTGAAAAGCTTTATCTTAACAAATATTATGAGACCTATTGGTGAACGGTTATCTTACTGTCGAAAGCAACAAAAGCTGTTGTTTTTCACTAATTGTTAGTGAGTATGATCATAGATAATGTAATGTTTTATATTTGAATAAGAAGAAAATTTACTAGAACTTTTCACCAAGATATCAATCTGATTTCCATTTATCAATGATTACCTATAGTCTCTAAAATCCTCCAATGCAAAGAGTCACTTACAATAGAAGGGAAATTCGTAGAGGATGATGAAATGTTCCTTTCTTATTTTTCAACCATTACAAAATGTATAGCAACAAGTAATGTGTGACCCACTAATTGTCATTGTATTATTCCTCACCAACGAACTATAACTAAAGAGTTAAATGCATGTTACGCCATTTTATCATCATCATCATCACCGTTGTACTGTATTCCTGCTATTTTTCCAACCATTCGGCAGCACAGTCTGGTCATTGATGTTTATAAACGACTGGTTAAAATGTAGATTTTGACTTGGTTGGTTTATACATAAATCTTTGTTCCTCTTAATCCGACTAAGGACTAGTAAGTGCTCATTGGAGAAAACGGACAATCTGGAGTAAGTTCTTAGTGTTTAACGTGCTGGTTTTCGATAAGAACTAATCGACTTCCAAAGGGAAAGGAACACTTATTTTAGATTCCACCTTTCATTTACAACCCAATTCTAGTGACACTTATTTAGATAGGCTGGAGAATAATTTGAAATTTGAAATATCACACTTAAATACTTAGTTTGGTAGTCTCCGGAACAGTAGACTCCATTTACTTCATGAAGTTCAGAAAGAACGAATAGTTTGTTGTAACTGTATGACAACTGATTAAGATGTGTTTTACATTCGTAATTATTATTTTGATCAGATCAAATTTGGATGTGTAAACATACAAACACAGTAACTGTATAAATGGAGAAATAAATTAGTCAAACAGTTGTAGATTATTGTGTTCTAATCATGCTGTGAGTAAACGTTTATGACATATAACCGATGTTGCTGTCATTCAGATATCTCTTAATTTTAGCCAGTAAATATTGTCAGTTAGGTGTGAACATTGATATCTTCGTTTTCATGTAATGGAAATCAAAGCAACGCCTTCACACTGTTTTAAGGTGTTAACTATAGATCACTTTGCATTGTATATATATATATTGGGCAGGATTTTTCATTGCCTAATCAGTTCTTCGACAATCACTAATACATCAAGTTGACAGTGTTAAATGTTCCATAGAATTCATTTCGTACTAAATTATTAGAAGACATTACATTAGCCAATAATCAATGATGATTCTATATCCTGTAGTGTGTAAGTGGTAAATCAAATAACTAAGCTCTAATGCTACTTAACGCCACTAAAAGTCAGATAGCAATAAAAGGTGATATCATTCTTGCTTGTGAGATATGTGTGTTAGTTTACCCGTCTGGATTAATGATATTTTCGTCACTGAACTATCATCGAATAATATAAATTCCATCCAGTGTTATATAATTTGTCTTATTGATACTTGCTATGTTTTAAATTCATAAATCATATCATTTCATTAAAACTTCATTTCAAATCTAGTCACTTGTTGGAGATGAGTCCTGATTTCTTAGTAGAATAACTAGATTCTAATACATATGACTTAGTTATTATCAAAGATTAATCGGTAATTATAGTTTTCTATATTACAGATTGAGTCACTTCAGTCTTTCAATTATTATACGTATTTACTTATCAGTCATGGACAACATAGAACTTTAAACATATGCCTATAGGACCAAGTTGCACGACACCAAATTTACACGTATAACATCACAATAAAATTCAACAGGAAGGAATGTAGCATACTTATATTTGAAAGATTAATTTAAACGAAGAGTGAATATATTCAAGCCACTGTGATAGATTCTGAGCCATGTTATCCAGTGTTACCATCTAGTGATAGCCATTATCACGCTGTCCCAAAGTTCAACTACTAGATTACTGCGAAGCCTAAAGTCTTATACATGATACTGAATCATTATTCAAGATTTTTAGCTGCTAAAACTTTTATACTGTTACCTTCATCAATGAATTTGGATAAAGCATGAGCAATAACTGATGTTGAACTCATCGGCTTCGTATAAATACACTTTTACTGAATAAAAAATAGCTTTTGGTTATAGCTATTGAATTATTAAAATAAAGATGCTTCTCGACATAATTTAAGTTGGATTGTGTCCGGCAAGCGGAAACCAGGATAATCGGTTAGTCCTATTTTGGAATCGTCATCTGCATTCATATGTATCCCATATCAAATTAACAGGAGGATCAAAATACATACTAAGTAAATTATCGATATACAAGTATTTGATTATATTAATGCATACATCCAAGGTTATTTAAAGGTAGAGTACCAAAACATGAAGGAGGAGTAATGGTAACTTAATGGTAATTCGAAAATTGATCAAATTAGTCAGGTGATAATTATAGGATTATCTGATACATTGTGAGATTTCACTATACCAAAGAAACTTCCAATGATTAAACCAACAAGTATTGATAAATTAGAAAGCAGAAAACAGCAAGGCTTAAAGAGAATGGTAGTATTTGATCATAAGTAGAGCATAAATTAGATTAAAACATCTGTGCTAGTTAACTATAGATGGTGTTGCTTTCCATGGTTTATTGTGTTGTAATCTGATGGTAACACCTGATTACGTGTTTGGCTAGTCATTTCTATTAAAATCAACGTCAAAGGCCTAAGCAACTATTTATTTTAGGTGGTTATTTTGAGCTGCAAATACTTTAACAGGGGTAGATACATCACCAGGTTGTTCGAAAGATATAACACAAAACACCTTTTTCAATAACTGGTAAAGTTCTATTAAAATATTATGTAAATGTTCACCGTAGTTAAAAAAATTTCTTTAGTAAATTTTTAGATTTAAACGACTTTTGCAAATCTCTACGAGTCCTCCAGAAGTTCGGTAAGGTCCAACGACATCCAATTACACTCCGATAGAATTTCCGGTATATTCGTCATCAGAAATTTAAATTACCTTTTAAGCATAAAATTTCTTCTCACAGATTACTTGAATTGTAATGAAAACCAGGAAGTACTTGACAACTGTTTCGTTTTTGTATGGTACTCTGCCAACATCAGTCTGAGAAGAATTCAATCGACTAAAAATACCGAACTCCACAAACTATCTCAATTTAATTTCAATAATCAGCTCACTAATCGCTAAATTTAGGAAGCCTTTGAAGCTCTAATACGTAGTCATGAGTGGTGGAGCTTAGACTTGTCATGAGTAAGACAGTTATCACCAATAATAATGAATGATCGTCGCACTATGTATCATAAGTTTTATTAATATTTGAATAGGAATAAAGAGACGACTATTAGGATGATGTGAAGACACAATGATGAAAGCTTTGGGAATAATCAAAAAATAACTGGGGAAATAAAACCGTAAATATACTTATATTTTAACCCCACCTTTGTACAACATATAATGACGGCTAAGGTAGGTGGAGAGATTATACATACCTTTTCCAAATACACAAATTAGGTATGTGGATATAAATAACAGTAACTTTAGGCGTATGTAAAAGACGAACTTGTAAGGAATAATGGGTAAAATTCAAAAAATAAGTCTAAAACCTTTATTCAGGTCAATTCAATGTTTAGTGTAGATCAAATGTTCCAGAACAAATACTTTTAATCTGTCTGCATTATCCTATGATCAACGTGGATCATTATTGTTCGGCAATCTGAAGAAGAAAGAACAGCATTTATGCAAACTGAAAAACATCTGTTATTCAAACCAGCTGTCAACCAGCATCAAGGTTAGAATTTTAAATACAATTTAAAGATAGTTCTGTTGCATGCAGCTAAAACTTGGAGAAATACAAAACTCATCCTTCTCAAGATACAAGCACTTATAAACTGATGCCTGCACAAGATACTTAGGATCCGTTAGCCAGATACAGTCAACAACAACCTTCTGTGGCAGAGAATAAACCAACTTGAATTCGAGGAAAAAATGAATAAAAGAAGCTGAGAATCAATAAGACACACAATGAGGAAATAATCAAACTGCATCACATGATAAGCACTAATTTGGAATCCTAAAAGCCAAAGAAAATGAGGAAAACCAAAAAAGCACATTGTACTAAGAATTAGAAGCAAACATGGATAGCAGAATGAATAGCGCATAGTAAGAACTGAAAATGAAATCCCAAGAAAGAGTTACTTGTAGAATGTTGATTGGTAGCCTATGCTCCACATGGGTTAACAGGCATTGATTGATTGACTGTTTCAATATGATGATGACAATCAACTCCATTTTCATATAACATTTATACAATTTATAAAAGAAACTAATTACTTTAATAATAATAATAATAATATGTCATTTAAACAAACTGTATTATAAAACAACATTGACAAACCTACGTTTTCTTAATAGAACATTCAAATTCACGCCCAAATTTAATGCTACCCATTAAAACATAACCAACAATCATCATTTAAATAAATACACATAAAAAGTAAGTTAAACATTAAATAATTTAATTGATTATTGACTTAAATAAAATTATATAAATTTGTAAGTTTTATGATACAATTATCAAATAGAAATGTTCATTAACTTATACACTATTTTATTAATACTACTTATATTATGTAATATAGTAGTGTATACTTTATTATTTTGTAATTCACCACCTTCAATTAATTTAGTAAATAATGTGATTAATGTAATATTTTTTACTATTTAGAATTATACATTACCAGTTTATTCAATTAAATTGACAACACAAAATCCTTTACCTAAAAGATTAACATTCTATCCATATTTTACTGAGAACTTCAAGAATTTACAGTATGGTAATCAACTTAAGGTAAGTTACAATACTAATAAGAGAATGTTATTATTCACCATAGAAACTTATGATACATTATATTTTATGATTGATTAGAGTGGAAATTTTATGTAATAGTTTGTATTGAATTGAAATGATTACTGACGTTAAGTTAGGTATAAAGTTATGATGGTTAGTATTCGTTATATACTGATATTAGTTGGATATCAGTGATAATTAGGTAGCAGTAGATAGGTGTTTCTTTTCATATCATAAATTGATGGAGATGTATGTATGCATGTATTATCAATATAGAACTTGACACATGTATGCATCGGTTCAAATTACCATACCTCTATGGCACTGTAAGATAAACACCATCACCATTATTAGAAGTTACTTCAATAAAATAAAATAATAATAGTAGCAACGAGTGTGAACATATAAAATATAGTTCAGGAAGCGTAAAAAAAAGTTATGGAGTAATTTAAAGCTCATGATTTAAGGGAGGACAATGAGTGAACACATCTGCTCCATTGTGACTGATTCTGGGCCATGTCACTCAGTGTTTCTAGCCACTGGTTACGGTATTCGCAAGGACCCCATCCAGGTAGTCTGCAGCTACCGACAAAACTCAAATCGACAGTTAGTGACTTCCATCGTATTCCTATATCAGCCAACATTGCGTGTCGAGGAAGACGATGGTTGGGCATACGCAACACATGTACAAGCCATCTCAGTCAATAAAGTGTCACAACCTCATCGACCGATTTACCACATTTGCTTAACACCCGTCGTCTAACCTCGTTATTACTTCCTCGGTGATCCCAGCTAACGCAAGCGATGTGTCGTAAACATCGATGGAAATAGAAATTTAATCGTTAGAAGCCGGTCAGACCAGTGGTGATGAAAGCTAAGTGTGTGTTGTGAAAACTAAAGGCTTTGGGTGACATTCACTAACGAAATCGAAGGTTTGCACTGTGGATTGAGGAGACCCATAGTGAAAAGAAATAGATGTCTAATGCTCCTAAGTATTTAATCGTACCTAATCAATATCGGTTTGTGGTGAGTACAAAAAATTAAATTGCTTACATCGTTAATTTCAAGTGTTGGAATTGAGTGTTGTTACGATTGTTGAATTTGAATTGATCTGGGTTAGATAACCAGTGAAAACAGAGAAGTGGTAGTTTGTTGCATTTTTTTTCTCACTATGCTGAACTTCAGCATTTCATATCTGCGATAACATGAAAAAAGCGAACCCAGGACCTTGAGACCACGATGTGCGTGCTCAATAGTCAGACCAATGAAGTTTCCTTTAGTCTACACAAATATATCATGGCACCTCGACTACTGTTGCTTGTAGATAATAGCCTCATACGTAACGTTGGACAGTTGGATATCACCTGAATAGTTCAGCAACTAAATAATGCTACTTGAAGTCTATAGATCCTGGAATTAATTCCTTGATGGGGGATTTGCAGATGTAGATATCTCAGGAGTTTCACTTTGGAATGAACTGATATTAATTCGTAATATCTAAATCAATTTTAAGCATCATAATGAAAAATGTTATATTCAATAAAAAATCAATTGTAATCCATTTCAAAGGTGTTTTATTAATTGTTTTTTAAGGAAATAGCTCTTGAAGCAATGAAATTTTGGGAGGATGCATTAACAGTGAAAAGACCTGAAAAAGAAAATCAACTTGTGAAAAGGTAACTAATCAAATAATTGATTTTTACACACATTCTAATCAATAACATAGTTGACAATAACTGTTAAACAATATAACAATAACGTGGAAAACAGTTACTGAGTCATGAAAGAAAGAACACATGAATTTTCTTTAACAAAGTGTCATATTCAACAATTTTAATTTTATAGTTGTACTATCTCAAATATACATACATGATGTTAAGTTTGACCAATTGTTATTATATTTTATTATCATACATGTATATATGAGATTGTATAATAGCTGGGAAGATGAAATCACTGCCAAAGAGATTTCTTCTGTGGACGAAATTCTTGTTTTCTTTTCATCACTGAGGGTAATGAAAGTACTGAGGTTGAACTAAAGAATTGGACTAATACTGTATCTACACTCTACCATAAAAGAACTTTAGGAGAGATTAGAAGGGTTCAAAAGTATATGGTCATATGAATTATTTTGTAAACAAGTAATGTATTTAATTTTGTATTGATGGATAATGTGAATAGTGAAACAATAGAACTACGTTTATACGATAAAATGTACTGAATGTAGTGTTGTTTTTTATAAAAGACACATTATGTAAGTTGAATATGAGAGTGAAGAAATAGAAACTCTGTTTATAGAATATTTTTAAATCTACAAATCTAGAAAAATTTAGAAAGATGTTGGTAACTGGCCTATATTTAGCAAAAAAATGATACGTCACTGAACTTCGATCAAATAAGATACCTTCAAAAAGCTTTTTGGTCTTTTAAAGAAAGATTTGTTGATGAAACCTTATATATCTATATATGGAAAAAATTCCTAGCAGTATGAACAGACTACATGAAGTACTATTGGACGCATCATTGTAACTAGTGATTAGTAAATGAATTCAATCATAATTCACTCTCAATTACTATGAACCTTAAAGAATTACAATCTATTTTGTAGTCAGTTATAACAGTAAGATTTGACGTTATCAAACAGTTTAACTAATACATAACTCAATCGTATAGATTTATATACTTTAGAATTATTTAGTCAAATTACACTGTTCAATCATTCAACTTTTAACAATCATCTACCTTTTTACTCATAACATTTTATCGTATTTGTGTTTTAATTGATTTAAGAATCTTGTTTAATCTGATAAGTCGATCTTTAGATTATCTAATCTTATTCATAAACATTGTTTAGGTTAATGTATGCTTTCGTAACAATATAAATTGCATACACATACATAACTTCCTTCACCTATTATATAAATATTACACGTTCCGTATATATTCAACACAAAATTAGACATTTATTAAATTACAATTACGGGGGGGTTGTGGAGATAGTTAACTGTCGATTTCGAATTGATCTGAATCAGAAAACTATTGATCACCTGGAAGCACTGGAAAGCTGTTTCGTCCTAGTATGGAACTGCTCAGTAGTGCGCATCCACAAACCCATCTGGGATCGAACCTAGGACCCTCTGGCTCATCGGCGAACGCTTTACGATTGGACCACTGAATTGGAAATACTAACCGTCAGGAGCAGACTCAGTGGCCAGATGGTAAAGCGTTCGCCGCGGAGCCAGAGGATCCTAGGGTCGATCCCTGATGCGTTCGTGGATGCGCACTACTGAGGAGTCCCATACTAGGACGAAACAGCTATCCAGTGCTTGCAGGGGATCAATGGTTATCTGATTCAGATCAGTTCGTGATATCTAAATATACTTTTATTAAATTCATAGTTACATTATGCCCTTCCTCCTCTTTTTAATGTTTGTGTTTTATAATTTTGACATTTTAATTGAATTAAAGTGGCTTGTAGTGATAGGTAATAAGAATTTTGATTAAGTGAATTCGTTACAGATTGATGTTAGTAGGGTACTGTTGAAAACCAGGAAACACTGAGAAGTTGTTACATTCTAGAATGAAATTCCTCAACACAGAGTACCCTAAATTCCATGCCAGGATAGAAGATAGTTTTGTTACATCACATTTTAATTATTTTTTTAATAAAGTTTATGCTGGTTTATCGTCAAGTGAAATACTGAGTGTTTTAAATAAATTTAATCACCAAGTTTGTTACAAGTGCAAATTATTTCAATATCCATCATGCACACAGAACTCAGTTTTGTTTATATTCGAACAAAAATTTCTATTAAATGTTATAGGTCAAAAGTGTCTGTCATAATTACTAAAACTAATCTATACTAGGATATTTAATTGTATCCATTTCAAAGAAGGTGTTTTATTAAATTGTATATTTTTTTTGTTTATATCTAGGAATTGTGAGGCACCTAATCGTTACATAACTCGACCACTGGGTTTTGTGTGTAGTGATTCATATTGTCAAAGGAAAGCTAAATGCGGTCACGTGGAAGTTCCAGATATATATGCTGCGGTAAGAATATATCTTAAATATCTTAAATATAACAATATTATCAGAAATGTATTTGTATATATATATACTTATAATGATAGGTTTCTGAAACATTTAGTGCCACCTGTAGCCCCACAGGGTTGCTTCCGGTCCCAAGCCCGGATAAAGGAGGAGGGTTGGGCATGGGGTTAGCAACTCCATCCCGTAAAACAACTATCATGCTAAAAAACAGTTCACGAGTAAAAACCTATATAACCATTCTAACTCTGCCCTGGGAACTGGAAGGACCAATATAACGCTTCATGGTGAAAGCCGAGTTCCTTCGGAAGCCATGAGGCCGATGCCCCCCCTTCTGACAACCGGAGCAACAATTAATGTACTCCACCGACCTCAAACAGCTGTCCCCTGGACACTGCGGTCACACTCTCAGGTCATCACGACCTCTTCTAATCCTCTTTCTCTTTCAGGTTCCTCAAGAATGACCCTTCCACGGTGTGGGCAACCGGGAAGTAATAACCGCCCTCATACCTCTAACAGCATAAGGGATCATTTTACCTCTAACAACATTTCTAGTATTTCGATATCTCTCATGAATAAAAAAAGGATGAGAAATAAAACTTCTACATTATTTCCGTGTAGCCAGATTCAGATCGAAACAACACATAAGTGGTTAGAAAAATTAGAAAGATATTCTTCAAAAACATGTTTTTTAGTTTGTGTATTGATGTTGGATTGTGACTGGCAAGCGGAATCCAGGACGCACGTTTCTTCCTATTTGGGACTCATCGGCTGGATGTACCTGCATCCCAATGTTGATGTTCACACTGGGATTCGAACTAAGTCCACTTCGCATCAAACGCCACTGCGTTCACCACTAGGCTATTGTGTCCAGACAGTCACACATGTGCAACGGGCATATATATATATATATATAATTAGGATAAACTTGTATTTTCCCGTTGATTTGTAATAACGCTATATCGAGGCAATCCGCTCAGGATGCACATATGGCAACAGAGACTGACCAGTTTCAGTCCATTACAAATCGACGGTAAAATACAAGCTTATCCTAATTATATGTTTTTTAGTTTAGATTTTTTTCGTATTCACTGATTGATGTTGATTGAGTACCATGGAAAGCCAGGGAGCGCTGAATAGCTGTCTTGTCCTTGTGTGAAACTACTCAACAGTGAGCATCTTCAATTACGCCACGAAATAGGACCCAGGTACTTCTGATCTTAGAGTGAACACTTAATTATCTAAACCACTGACCAACTGACACCCAATTGTATAATTCTCACTACCATCAATTTGTGATATAGCTCGACGATCATCCTATGGCATTAGTGTTAACTGTCTCACTTGTAATACGTCTAAACTTCGTAAGTTGCTACTTCGATTCCCTGGCTGAACTGAGGGCGTGTAATGTCAGTGAGGTGTGCAGTGCTAAAACGAAGTAGTTGTTCAGTACTCTTTATTTATCAGTGGCACTTAACTATCGTCAATGTGGGAGGAATACAAACAACTGTCTTGACAAAACCACCTGCAGAATAATTTTATTATTTAGGTTAATTATTTACAATTCATCGTTAATAAGTAGCTTGTTTGCAAGGGTACTGATAATAAATCAGTCATGTTTGTCGATTGTAATTGTTATTTAAAAGTAGATGTATTCATTGTATTTTCATTTTAGCTTACTTAATGTTATGAGGTTAGGAAAGGCTATTATGATGATGGAAGAGTGCGACCAATTAGTATGCACTCACACGCCTGCCCTGTGATTGCTAGTCCTCCCCAAAGCCAGAGTGAAGAAGACAACCAGACAGAATCAAATCATATTTCAAACAATCCTATATATATACACAAACCCTGACCACTCAGTCAACCAATTAAGAAACTAAGATTGATACAAAATAAGAATAACAGTGACTTTAAACTTGAATAACATATACACAACTGATTAGCTATAGTTCGCAAATGAAAAATGATATTGTAACAGCTAATGCGATGACCTGGAGAATAAAACAAAGGGAACGTAATAATAATAGGAATAACGTGATCACTATGTATACAACCAAAATACATGAAATAGTCTACGGAAGAACAGTTCTCGAAGATAATTAATCTACTTTAAGTGCCAACATATCACTTAAGGAAATATATTTAACAGCAAGGACTATCATGTAATGATTACTTTGACTATCAAGACTACTTATGAAATAGATATTACTAAGTAATATCATGTTTTATTATACAATTTATTAATAAATCATTCCGTTATATGGTATATAGTTAATGAACACTATGTAGAATGACCAAACTTTATTCCAAACTTGTGCTAAGTTTAATATAAATTAAACCAACACAACTTGAAAGCTACGGTTACTACAGATATTTTGAGAGAGAAGAATTCCTCTATACATGTAAGTATTGTGTTCTTATTTCAGGAATGTTCAGAAAAATACTATGACAATTCATATGTGCGTTATTCCAATGGAAGCGGGATTCCTCCTGCAAGTTATGTAATTCTAATGGATGGTTATAAATCACGAAATTGTATTGGCAATAGAATGGCGTTTGCAGCATCATGTCTAATGGATCCAGATACAGATAGGTAATTCTGTGTATCTATGTGGTGTAAAATAGCTCATTCTAGTAAAGTCTTATAAGTATATTGAATCCATCTGTTAGGAAAAATAATACATTTTTTCTAAAACCAACAGTTACGTAGTTAGCTATATGAAGTTTTTACTACATGTTCATTTGTTTTTCATGCAATAAAACTTATTCGTTATCAGCTTTGATTAAGATTAGTACTTAAATTAAGATGGTTTGTGGTACTTTTATTTGATTAAATTCGTCAATAATTGATGTTAGCAGAGCGACTTTGAAAACTAGGGAGCACTGGATAGCTGCGTTGTCTTAGTACTGGACTCATCAGCTTTGCACACCTTAGATTTTGCCCCATGGGCGTCAAACTGGCGAATACCTAACCCTCTGCAACACTGGGCAGGCATCTAGAATTTCAGATTTCATCAATTTATGATAATCCATTGTCATTGGTGATAAGTGTTTCACTTTTAACAAGTCTGAACTATACTAGTTACAACTTCTCACTAGAGCTTTAGCAACATCCTGAAGTTAGTCCCTAATGAAATGATTAGTGTAAGTGAATTGAAGCGCCTTCCTTTTCCAACGGAAATCTGTGGTGAATTCTATCAACCAAGTTAATTACATTCGAAATTAGATGTATAACGAAATAAGTTGTCTGTGTTTCTGTGAATTCTGAATTATGTTCTAAGAAATCATTGAGTACCTTCAATGTGATGAGTTTATCACAAGAAGAAAAGAATGTTGTGATAAAAGCATCATATTGAAGAAAATTATAATTTTGTTTGTCTTCTTCGCAATTATAGGTCAACTCAATCAAACAAATAGATTCATGGCTGAGGTGTATATTTTCGACTTCGAGGCAGTTTTATTTGCATCCTTATTTAGTTTAGATTAGATTATTCAGTGTGATAGTATCAGTGGTAGACACTTTTGAATGTGTACAAAGTAGGAACTTGAACTAATTTTAGTTCAACCAAACATACATAAGTGTATAATTGTAGCAATGTTTCGTCATCTTTCTGGTACCTAAGACTTTAATGTTGTCCAGCCCAGAACTAGTTGGAAATGACTGAACTATACTATGAATTTTATCATATTAATAATTATGAACAGTATTTAGTTATAGATAGTAACTAGTATATTACTGACTCCTTAAGTCCTATGTGAATTAAGACAACACATATAAGCGAATAATATTGTTTTTATTGTAATTCTATGTTATGGAGATTGTTAAATGTTAATTTAATATCACAAATTGACTGAATTAGAAATATCAACTGCTGGAAGTTGACTCAGTAGACTAAAAAATAAAGCGTTCACTGTGAAGCCAAAAGGTCTTGGGTTCGATCTCTGATGGGATTGTGGATACTTACCACTGAAGAATTTCGTGCTAGGACGAAACAGCTATCAAATGTTTCCTAGTTTTCTAATTCAGACCAATTCAAAACACCAAATTAACATTGTTTTCAATTAGATCTTCATCAGACTTTATTATATGATAATATTTGTTTGAAAATTTGTAGTGTTAAACTAATCAATGTAATTTATAACTCAAATTATGATAATTAAGTAGAGATATGGAGGTAGAGATTTTTCTATCTGTCAAAAACTTGTCAATGAGATCAGATTAGTTGAAAATGACTACTTCTTTAACGTAGAACATAATCTCTGACCAAACATCTGTTTATGTTTAGTTTACATTTATTTATTCGACTTATCAGGCTTATCCATTTCAAACGATGTCTAAATGTATTGAAATGTACACAATAGTCATTTTGTCATTAACATCTTTACTTTACTAACCATCCTAAATCCTGTTAGTCTTTAAAAGTTCTTTCTGTGTTGTACTGTTCCACTCAATATGGTTAACGATTCATTGCAATTTCTAAGTGCTTAATATGATTATAGTTTGTTGAAAAGAATGCCTGACTTACAGAATTATCATTAAAATAATGAGTAGGTTTCATTCTGATAATGTACAGTAATGCGATTCGAACGCTGTCTTTTTACTTATGGTCACTTATCTACCTGATGTTATCTTTCGGTAACATTAAGGATAAATTATTTGGCTGTATAGACGACTAGCATATCTTTATCCATTGTCAGCTTCAATGACTATGAGATGTAAGGATAACAGTACAATATACACTATTTGAAAAGTTATAAAAAGTGTTATGACATTTCGTGAAACAGGAAAAAATGCTGCCTCGATTCTTTGCGAACCAAGATTAGATTTCATCTTCAACACCATTAACTGTTCATTGTTCTCTTTATCATTATATCAACTTCCAGTATTCATTAATACTCTAAAACGTGTTAGTTGAGTGCTAGAAAACATACACAATAGAAATACTAAAGAATTTGAATTGAAATGGTATGTGGAGATTGGCATTTTAATTTGATCGAATTCATCGCAGACTGTTGTTGTCAGGACACCATTGATGGAAGTAGAAATTCTAGCATTAGATGCTTGCCCAGTGGTGCAAAGGGTTAGGTGTTTGCCAGCTTGAAGCCCCTGGGGTCCCTGGGGCTATCCAGTGCTCTCTGATTTCCAACATTCGCATAGAATAAGATGAACATATTTCAGTTTATTTGATTCAGTACATCACAGATTGATGTCGATGGTGTATCATTGAGAGCAAAAGAGAACTGGACAGCTGTCCCGCTCTATTGTGGAACCCCTTAGCAGTATGAACCCCAGATTCCGCCCCAGTCGCTTCAGGTTTCAATTTGTTTGATTACCGTCATTTTCATAGTATCTATAATATCATGAAGTCAAAATTACAAAAAGTTTGAACACACGCATTCAAAATGGATACAATAAGTGGCAACACAGTATAAATATGTAAATGTAACGACATATTTTTTAAGTCATGACAAATGCATCAATTGAAATTTCTTATTGTAAAGTTCGAGAACCATTGAAATTCTAACTATATGATTATTAAAACAAAAAAGTTTAAAAGAAAATCTAATCATTATTTATTTATATAATTAGACCAATTCTCGGATATGTGAATGTATGTCCAGGAAGAATGAGTGTTGAATATCCTGAAAATAGGTATTCACTAGGAATTTTCATTCATGAAATAGGTCATGCACTTGTAAGTTTATTTATTGTCTTTATATAATATGATGTAAATACCATGTTAGTTTAAATATATCCATTAAATCAAAATAACTTTATTCAGCTAACATATCTCTTCTAAACGAATTCAATATCTAGTTGACTGAATATATCACAGATTGATGTTGGCATGGTACCATTGAAAACTAGGGAGCACTGGGCAGCTGTTTCACTCTAGTGTGAAACTCGTCAGCAGTGCGCACCACAGATTCCGCACCAGGGGCTTCAGGTTAACAGCGAGCGCCAAACCCTCTAAATAATTAGATCGGCATCCAATGGTGGAATTGTCACTTTCCTCAATTTGTGACAGTTATATATATATATCGCGCGACATTCATCCATTCTCATTGGTGATAACTGTATCATTCCCGACAAGTCTGAACTTCACCAGTCACGACTTCTCACTGGAGATTCAGGAATATCCAGAAGTTAGTCACTAATAAGCTAATTATTATAATTCAGTTGAAATGGATATTTTCTCGGATAGTGATAATTTTGTTGACTCAGTATATCACAGATTGATTTTGGCAGGGTACCACTGAAGTCGTGACTGGAGGAGTTTAGAATTTTAGGGAGTGAGACAGTTATCACTATTAACAATGGATGAATGTCACGCAATATATATATATATATATCTGCCACAAATTGAGGAAAGTGACAATTCCACCATTGGATGCCGACCTAGTTATACAGAGAGTTTAGCGCTCGCTGTTAACCTGAAGCCCTTGGTGCAGAATCTGTGGTGCGCACTGCTGACGAGTTCCACACTAGAGTGAAACAGATGTCCAGTGCTCCATGGTTTTCAGTGGTACCTTGCCAACATCAATCTGTGATATATTCAGTCAACTAGATATTGAATTCGTTTAAAAGAGTTCTCTTAGCTAAATAAATTTCATGTTATCTTATTGTCAACTAACTTTGATATTATCATATATTTTCTTTGGATTATTGGAAAATGCACCATTTTACATTACTATTGTTACATAGAAGACAATTTCATTATCATCAATTAGTCATGTTATAAACTGGAACTACTAAGATGGTTTAACAAATCAAGATTTAGAATCAATCTTACTTATGAGACTGAATGCATTTCGTTTACATCCCTTGAAACTAAATAAAAGATGAATCAATAAGTAAAATTGAATATAGAATGAATTTTAGCATTTTTCAATACATTTATTTCTATATGTTTACACTTAATTGATATAAAAGAAATCATGTTATATCATACTAATACAGTTAAAATGTTTGATCAAATGAACTAACAACTAGAGTTTATATGTATGATGTGAAGTATGGAGTGAAGTATTTTGACTCGGATAGTGATAATTTTGTTGACTCAGTATATCACAGATTGATTTTGGCAGGGTACCACTGAAGTCGTGACTGGAGGAGTTTAGAATTTTAGGGAGTGAGACAGTTATGTTATCACTATTAACAATGGATGAATGTCACGCAATATATATATATATATCTGCCACAAATTGAGGAAAGTGACAATTCCACCATTGGATGCCGACCTAGTTATACAGAGAGTTTAGCGCTCGCTGTTAACCTGAAGCCCTTGGTGCAGAATCTGTGGTGCGCACTGCTGACGAGTTCCACACTAGAGTGAAACAGATGTCCAGTGCTCCATGGTTTTCAGTGGTACCTTGCCAACATCAATCTGTGATATATTCAGTCAACTAGATATTGAATTCGTTTAAAAGAGTTCTCTTAGCTAAATAAATTTCATGTTATCTTATTGTCAACTAACTTTGATATTATCATATATTTTCTTTGGATTATTGGAAAATGCACCATTTTACATTACTATTGTTACATAGAAGACAATTTCATTATCATCAATTAGTCATGTTATAAACTGGAACTACTAAGATGGTTTAACAAATCAAGATTTAGAATCAATCTTACTTATGAGACTGAATGCATTTCGTTTACATCCCTTGAAACTAAATAAAAGATGAATCAATAAGTAAAATTGAATATAGAATGAATTTTAGCATTTTTCAATACATTTATTTCTATATGTTTACACTTAATTGATATAAAAGAAATCATGTTATATCATACTAATACAGTTAAAATGTTTGATCAAATGAACTAACAACTAGAGTTTATATGTATGATGTGAAGTATGGAGTGAAGTATTTTGAAGAAATATATGTAAGTAGAAAGAAGCCTGACATATAAACGGTTAATAAGAAGCTTCTATTTCTGAAATCATAAATATAATGTAGCTGTGATTGTTGACATCCTGCATGTTAAGATTTGTATAGCTAAACTTAATTTTACAACTTTTAGTTTACCAGCAGTTTTTGCTGAAATTACAAATAAGTTACATGCATTCGCCTCTTCCATGTTGTTATATCAGTTTTGTTTCAATTATTAAAAGATCTAAGTTAAAAGTAACACTAATCAATGTAGGAAACAAATGAACGAACTTCTTGCAGCATAATTTAGAAAAGGTCAAACAGATTGCTGGATTTAGCTTGGAGTTTTAACACTTGATGGACAGCAGTCATGTAGTAGAGAAAACCAACTCATTTACGGTAATATCTTTTACTATAACAAACTTATTTTGGGATTTGAATTCATTTATTACGCATAGTAGAAATTATAGAACTTGAAAGCAAAACTCTTAATCTTTGTACTCAGAAGGAATTCATATCGCTGTTATTTTTACCATAGCCTAACAAAGCATAATAAATAATTTATTTTGCTTTTTGACAGCGTCTTCTGTATATTGTCTTCAATCACTATAAATTAAACTGTTCATTACGTAATTTATAATGACTGTTACTTTATACAGCTTATTTCCCAAGTGTAGATCTATTTCCTGAGTTCAGATGCTTATTCAAACAATTTCTGTTATTCTTATCACTATCAATATACCTATTCTCCTACTATCGATCTAGACGTTTAACTTAGTACGATTAGTTATGTAATCTATCTAACACAGTTCTATTATTCACACTCATAAATTGCTTCAATTTATTACTTTTTCATATTTGTATATGAATACATTAGTATGTAATAGAAAATAGCTTGATGAAGATCTAGGTGACGAAACATTACTGCATTTGTTCATGTGTTGTTCTAAGCTACATAATGAGAATACTTAACATATCAAATATATTGTGTAAAAACTGTTTGGATTTCATTTAAGCTGGATTGTGACTGGTAAATGGAATTCAGGACGCGCGTTTCGTCCTATTTGGGACTCATCGGCTGGATGTATCTGCATCCCAATGTTGATGTTCACACTGGGATTCGAACCCAGTCCGTTTTGTGTCGAACACCACCTCATTCACCACTAGACTACTGATTCCAGTCATCGCGCTTGTGCAACGGGCACATTGGTATTAGGATGAACCTATATATTTCCGTTGATTTGTAACAGTATATATGTCAACAGAGACTGGCTAACTTCAGTCTATAACAAATCAACGGGAATACACAAGTTCATCTTAATATTTTGATTTCACTTTACTATTGTTATAATGTGAAGAAAATGAAGGAGGAGGGGATGATTTGATTGGTGGACGCGAACACCAATAAGATGCGTGCCTAGTTGAGAATGTACGATTGACCTAAGCCCATTCACCTCCCTAGGCCGACAATAGGGCAACTAGAACTGACAACAGGAAGACGGAGAGAGCATGAGGGAACTGAGGACTGAGAACCGAGAACTGGATATATTTTAATCATGCCCTTATATACACGTGAAATCAGACAACACAATAAACCAATCATAAATCTAACATTGATACAGAACAAAAGAAATAGTGACAGTGAATGGGGAGAACTTGTACACAATAAGGTAGACGTAGTTCATAGTTAATAAACAATATCCCAAGAGCAAATATACAAAACGAGAGAACCGGGAAAGGGGAACGTAACAGTCATAAAAATAAAATGATTACATCACTCATGAATAAAATAACGAGAATAGTCCCCTAAAATACAGTTCTGAAAGTTCATTACTTTTCTTTAATCGCCCGACGTAACAACTATTGACATCATTTATTAAAAAAAATATACATCAGAAAACAAAAATCTTATAAATATATTATCACAAACTACTCATTTTGTATACGGCTTTTCTTTTTAGGGATTCTCGTCATCTACATTTGCATATATGCGTTTTCCTAATGGTACTGTACGAACGCCTAGAGACCACTGGGGTGTACCGAAATACAGAGATGTGAAAGGTTATCTTATTCCAAGGTAATTATTCAAAATAAGAGTTGCATTGACTAGTTTAACATTATAAGAAGGCATAATGTATTGTTTTGATTGCATCTATGTTTTCTTTAAGATAATATTTTGTACTAAACAGAACGCACCTAGTAATAGAACAATCTGGCATACCAAGAAATGTTTAGTTAAATTAAATTCTTTTATCAATGGTCCAATTTGAGCCTATGATGAACTGTCATGTGAGTTGTCAATCTCATGTGGTATCTGTCAAATATTTCCCTTACCCTTGATTTGACACATTGAAGTCTTACTTTCTTTATCCAGCTTCTCAGGAACGGATCACCTATAACGAAGCCCAATTTTTCAACTTATCATATATAAACGATATAGTTTTTTTTCAGTGAAGGCACCGGGGTACTGATTATATTTTCAGTAATAATCCAATCATAACGAGGATGCGTATCTTTCTAACTAAATTCAGAAAGTTATTTCAGGACTTTTCTACCCTATCGCCTAGGCTGGTTGGTCACAAGGTGTGAGAAAGCTGACTACCTAAATCATTTACATATCTTCGAATTTTCATCAGTAATTATGGGTCAGTGACTAATGAAAACTCAGTCCGGATTCAGATGCATTCCTCGACTTTCCTGAGTTTAATAACTAGTATGGTAGGTGAGATATCCGTCTCCAGATGAAAAGCTAATTATGCTATGGAGTTTATTCTGTTTAAAGCCATGGATGCAAAATAGCGGCTATGAAATTAAAATATATATTTAGGCCTTTTGTCTTTGATCATAAAGTCCTCGAAACGATAGATTAAGTAACATTAATGCTGGATACAAAATGCTAAGAAAACACGGCGTATCTATGGAAAAGATAGTAAATGTCCAACGACCTTGATGTTTAGGACATGTATTATCTAAGTCCAACCACTACCTACCTTGTTATACGACGTTGATTTGCATAAGTCAGATGAAAGAAAGATAGGGGCTGTCAAACTAGAACTAAGAAGTCCATGAAGTCTTTGACTATTGGTCGATGCTACATTGGTCAGGGCACATGTGATAATCGTGATAAATTGCTAAATTCACTGGGTGATGTGTCTCAGGATTGGCCTTAGTGGTGAAGATGTATTCACTCTACATCTCTTAATCTTCTTACATGCATACATTCTCTTCATTCTTTCCTGTTGAATTATATTATTGAGCTAATATGGTATAGCTACGTGAACTCATGCACATATGTACCAGATCCTACGTTGCTCATGATTGACTAAGTGAAATCACATTCTTCGGATGTGGAGGTTTAACCGTCGATTTTCCATCATCATTATCATCATCATCATCATCATCATCATCATGTATTTCCTCATTTAAACAAACTTCTAATAGGATATTCGTTTTTGCCTATGCATCAACTATTTAAATGTATGATGTTCAATAAACGAAACAAATGTAATGTAAAATTGATGTAGGTGCAAATTAAATTAAAGGTGGAAAAATGATCAACGCCTTGTTGAATAACTTCGTAAATAAAATAAGTTCCTTAGGAATCATAAGTTTAAGATAGTTATTTAAAGGCTGTATTATATACGATGTTGTTCAACGAAAAAAAGTCAAAAAAGCATTCGAACGTTCACGACTTAATAAATCATCCTTAGACTTAGACTGAAGGTGACAAGTGAAATTCATGAAGCCAGTTTTGCTCTATTTTTGCCTCGTAAGCCGGAAGTAGTTGTATCTTAACTCCACCGCACTACTTAAAAATCTTTCAAATCCAGACATTCAGTCCGCTTCATTGTTTATGTATGCATAAACTGAAAGTGTTTGTATCTTCTTGTCGATGTTATCTTAAGCCGTAATTAATCACTTACTACTGCTATATGTGTATCCTGTATGGATTAGCTTAAAACATTAGTATTTTGTATATGTAATTAGAGTTAGACTGTAGCTGAAATACTGCTACTACAAGGCAATTCGACTAGGATAAAAACGTACCAACAGAAACTGGTCAATTTCTGTCCATAACAACATCAACAAGAGCATGCAATCACTCCCAAAACGATAAATCATGTATCGTGATTTTTAAAAAAATGCACAGAAACATTCTGATGATACCGTAAAGACAAATAAATATCATCGTTTGTGTCAAATTAATTCAGTTGACGAATCACTTTATTCTACTGAGATAAGCACCTCAACTTTGTTGTATAGTCAGTCATGATTCAGTGGTTATTTTCTATTTATCTAAATACATTACTCATGTTCCTCTACAGTGATAATACAATGATAAACATAACAAGAGAATGGGAAAGTTCAGCAGGAAATTTCACCAAAACTTTTTATTCTTTTATCACGCCTGCAGTCTTGGTAAGTTAATGTCATTATGTGAATAAAGCTCGAATAAAACTTGATTCAAACTAATAGGAATTCATTCCGTTACATAACTGGTTCTCATCAGCTGCATTACAACCGTAATTTCCTACTAATTTATGTCATTATAATAAGTAGTCATAACCATTGGGAATGAAATTGACGTGACATGGAATATTTGTTAAATAAGTATTCAAGTGTGAGTGTAAATGTGTGTGCAAGGTTATTTAATACTACTACTACTACTACTACTACTACTACTACTACTACTAATAATAATAATAATAATAATAATAATAATAATAATAATAGCTTCATTCAGTAGTATGTTTAGTACAATATGAATTTTCAGCATACAGTATCTCAACAAGTTACTCTTTTTCTATGTACACATACCAGTATGTGTTCACAAAAGTAGCAACACCACCGTCACAACCACCAAACTTCTTCTTGATGATAGAATGATCCTGAAGAAAAATCTCAGAACCTTATGGCGATACCAAATTTTTATTTAACATGTCATGTAGCCAACATTCATGAAGTGTGATTAAACAACAGTTACAGTATAAATTTAGACTAAAGAGAGATTGTGGGTAGTCCATTTTTTCAATCATAAATCTGCAATCAAGAGTGTGAGTTTCAAAAATATTCACGATGGGTCTCAAACATTTTATATAGCTTCTTAAGTACACAATGCAATTTCGGGACATGATTGGGATATTAAATGAAACGAAAACGTAACTTGTTGAGATATTTTGAAAAATGATGGCCCAATATTTCATAAAGACTGTCGCTTAACAGTGATGCGGGTGTGATAAGATAAAATGCATTATATTCATAGTAGATTTGATGAGAAGCCAAACGAATTATAAAGAATTGGGTAAGCTAAAATCACAGATGATTTACCATGGTAGTGATAAATTGTCAATTATCACTGACACATCTTTTATAGGGTATATGACTTATAATTACATACGAACAAATTTTTATATGATTACATTCTGTACTACTTGATACGAAAATCAGTAATATGGTTACTTTTAATCAAATTACATGGAGTAATTGTAAATAAAACTTTTAAACAACTTTTAATCCCATTTATTACTACAGAAGTTATAAACGTAAGTCCTATTTTAGAATTCAATTGTAAATAACCGAAGACTACAATCGCAATGTCTTATTGACTATTGATTGAAAGCAAATTAACCACAACCGTAGTAATGTTTAGATTGTGTCCTGAGAGGGAATGCAATCACAGTATATGTAGTTCGTCAGTTGTATGCACTTATACACAATTATCGTAATTTCAAGTGAAATAGAATTCTTCTTATAGATCTAACTGTTTTGCAAAAAGAGCTACAATTAAAAAGTACCAGTGAATCATAGGTGTCAACATTGTCTTTTTAAATGAAATCATGAATATTAACAATTTGAATGCATAAGCAATTCCAAAAGCATAATGTTATTTGAAAGTACTTAATACTATCACTATACATAAAATTTGTAGGCGGCTGCAAGGAAACATCTCAAATGTCCAAATTTAGATGGAGTTGACTTAGAAAACCAGAATAATGTTGGACCAATTGGAACCCATTGGGAAGGAAAAACATATGGAGTAAGTGTATTCACACTTCATGCTAATGTATAATAAAATGCAATATTTACAGTATACTTGATTGTATTTATGATATTTAAGCCTACTTCAGTGCATTATGTAGCTAGATGTTTCTTATATCCGTTAGTATTCGCATCACTTAGTTCTTTATAGGAAATAACATAAAGTTACAAACATAATTAGATGAAGATAAATTTACGAATTAAACATACAAATCATTGTGATTGGACATAAATTGAACTATTGCAGAGTACACTTGGCCTTCTGTTGTAAGATGGATATCTCACCTATGGTTTAGTCAAGATATCTGTCTCTCAAAGAAAGGCCTACTGTACTCTGAAGCAGTCTGCTCTATTTTAACCTAATGATGCGAAACATGGGTTGCAAAAATTGAAGATATACATCGGCTTTAAATCCTTGATCATAGAAGTCTTCCAAGCATCTCATGTATATCATGGAGCGACCAAGTAACAAATATTAACGTTAAACAACTGGTCTTAGAATAAAAAGGCAAATTAGTCTATGAGGTTGTTAATTTTCTCCAGCTGACATGGTCGGGACAGGTTTTAAGTATGCCCAATCAACCCTTACCTTGTCGCGCGATTACGGGTGATTGAGGAATGAAGTAGAAAAAACACGCCATCAATACATGAAGTCTGTGATTATTGGCAGATGAAAGTTATTTCGTTGGGGTCAGTGAGATAATCGAAATCAATTGCTGTAGACACTGAGTGGTATAGTCCAGAATCAATTACAGCGAAGCATTAAAATATTCGCTTATTATGTTCTTCCAGATCTTAAGTTCCATTATTCTTCTTCATACAACTTCACTTTATTTCCCCCTCTCCCCGTATTGCATTTTGTTAATGGGTTATTCATGTAAATTTGATCTCATCGCGATTATGTGGTATGGTAGCTTGAAACTATGTGCCTGCGTATTATATTATTCATGACTGACTATCTGATTAAATAATGCAAATTGAATTGATTCTTTGTTTTGATCAAATGCTTTCCACGGTAGAAATATCTGATAATCTAAAAAAAGAACGTATAATTACGCAGTGTCACAATTATTTTCCTATTAGTGGATTTAGTTTGAAAATTATTTTTCTGTAACTTTATCCTCATGAATTTATGAAAAGTAATCTTCATAAATCACTTTCAACCCATTTGTTTCAGACTGAAATAATGACTGGAATGATAAATGTTGACTACGCTGTGTCGAATTTAACTTTAGGATTCTTTGAAGATTCCGGGTAAGATTATTTAAATATTTCATTGAATATGTCATAGATTGATGTTGGCAGGGTACTCTTGAAAACCAGGGAGGACTAGACAGCTGTTTCGTTCTAGTGTGGAACTCCTCAGCAGTGCGTGCCGCAGATTCCGCATTGGGCGCTTCAGGTAGACGGCGAACGCTTAACAGTCTGATCTACTGTGTCGGCATCCAGTTGTAGAATTCCCACTTTCGTCACTTTGTGATATATAACCCCACGGTCATCCATTGTCATTGGTGATAACTGTCTCATACCCAACAATTCTGAACTCCACTGGTCACGACTTCTCACTAGAGCTTCAACCTGAAGCCCGTGGTGCGAAATCAGTGGTGCGCACTGCTGGGGCGTTACACACAAAACGAAACAGCTGTCCAGTGCTCTCTGGTTTTCAATGGTACCCTGAAAATATCAATCTGTGACATATTCAATCAAATAAATAACCAATCTCTACAAATATAGCCATCCTAGTTGAATTATTTAAATATTGTAAACTATTTAATGTCTTAGTAATATTGAAATATGAATATATGAAAATGTTATTCTATCATATATCATTACCAAGGTTAATTTTGATAATTTCAAATAAATTGAGCATTGGATAGGTTGTTTATAGAAATGAGTGAGATACTTATCTGTAAAATTCCAATGTGTAGAAATTAAAATTCCCAACGTTTCGCAGTTTAGTGCAAGTCGCCTCTTCAGAGAAATGAATAACCGAATTGAATTAACACAAGAATAAATAATACAATGGAACAAATCAAGATCAAAATAAGTTCACACCATCAAAATGTGAGTTTGATTGTGTCATGTCAAGTCATTTAGGTCAAGGTGATTTAGCATGTATGTAAATGTTAGTGTGATGTGAAAAGAAAATATGTGAATATGTGGGAATAAAATTGTATGTATGTTGATGTGAATGATGTACATTAATTGTGGTCAATTGGATAGAAAGTTCATGTTCGTTGGATAGAAAGGCACCTTCCCTTTTGTTAAGTGCACTTGGATTTAACAATATGTGAGACACTTCCGCTATCTATCTTTCCTTATAATTGAACAAACCTTTTTGAATAATTCGGATATTTTTAATATCGATTTTATGGTTGTGGTAGACAACATGTGCAGACTGCTATTGCTGATTTAATTTGTATTTTTTCAAGTTCAACAGGATGTTTAATAGGTCATGTCACCTCCAATTGTATTTACCAGTTCACATGTACTTGTAAAATCAGGTACATTGAAAAGACAGAAAGACGGGCCAATTTAGGATTTATTGAACATATCTCGAAGAACCTGTGCTTGAAAGATGGGTATTAATAATAATAGTAATTTGAGTTAACTAAAATCAATAGCAGGTATGTAGCTGATGAGAATGCAGTGAAATACATTAAATTCAAAGTATTCTGCAAATGTTGTCGTTCTTGCATTACTCGAATTTTCGAAGGGAACAATATTTATGATATGATAGTTTTTGTTTTATTAAAACATTAAGTTTAAACATATTCAGAAATTTACATTTGATATTACGGATCAATGTGGTTTGGACAACTTTTGAAAACTTGGAAACACTAAGTAGTTGATTCGTTATAGTAGAAGACTCTTAAGCAGAGCACAACCATGACCCTAAAGAGGAAGAAGTTTGAGTTCAGGATCACTAAGTTATGTCGCAACATTTGATCCTCTCATAAAATATCTATTCTTGTGAAACGAATATAATTTAGATCAGTCATTATAATAGTTCAAATATCTACATGTAATGCCCCACCATCACCGGATTGATATATTTGTTTTCTCAATTTATTAGCTGGTACATTGTTGATTACAAGATGGCTACAGCATATGAATACGGTAAAAGGCTAGGATGTCCATTTGCTACAAAAAGTTGTTATGGATATGCTCAATTACGAATACAGAAGTAAGTTGATTTTTATTTAACTATACATGTTTGATGAATCAGGCCGTATATTTGTCACTATAATTAAGCATCTCATGATGTTTACCATATTTCTACTAAAAATATATGAATTAGGTTGCATTATGGCTTGCAAGTGGAATCCAGGAAATACGTTTCGTTCTATTTCGCACTTGTTTGCTGGATATACCTATATCCCAGTGTTACTCTTAACAGCTGGATTCGAACTCACTTTTTTTGCTTTAAACCTCACAGAGTTCATCACTAGAGTTCTGAGTCTAGACAACAACACCTGAAATTATATATACATACCCGCTAAACAGATGTGTCTGTCTGAACTCAGTAGTGTAGTATTGAATACAGTGGGGTTCAACGTGAAAAGATTTGAGTTCTAGTTTCAATGTGAACAACAACACTAGTATGTAGGCACATCCATCTAATGAGTCTGAAATAAGATAAAATACGTGTCATGCATTCCACTTGCCAGCCACAATCTAACTTAATTTATGTATTTCTAGTGGATTTATAGTAAATTTAATGAACTGTTATGTTTTACTCTAGTTATAAGCTTAATAATTCATATTTGTAGGAACAAAACATTCATTCCATTCTGTAACAAATCTTATGAAGTAACATGTCGAGATGAATATTCATATGGATGGTGTCACATAGTAAAATATACTAAAGAAATTCCTGAAGAAGATCGTTTTTTCAAAGAATCCAAATATTTAGGTGGGGATGATCCATTCAAAGATTACTGCCCAACACAAAACGTAAGTATATTTTACCTATTTTTTTGTATACGCCATGATAATGTTTGTAATTAGAATAGGATTATATTACTGGAAGTAAACAAGTTAAGTGGCTTAAGTAGTAGTTATACGGAATTAATGTATACAAATAACCCATAGTTATTTACATTTAGAATGTGTTTACATTTTGGCACATCTAAAATAATCATCTGTTCCTAGTTTATAGTAAGTTGTACTACATTTTCATATACTGTATAACATTTCTTTATCGCTACAGTTGAGCAAAAGACCTAGACAATATAAGAATGAAGTGACACCATATCTACGTTTAGATACTTAAAAATATTATTCGTTGTTCTCAGGACTTGATGATCGTGTAAATTCTGACATTTTTTCCTGACAGTGACACTGATTCTAATCCACACTCCTACATACCAATTTAGTTCAATTAATATGAGATATGACAAAGTGAGCCAACTATGTGTTATGTCGTTAGAAAGAGGGTCGACGTTATCGATTCGTATGACCAAGTGGATGATGTGACCTTGTGCGCAGAAAGGTACATTAACGGGCCTCTGTGAGAGTTTCTAGCTGGTCGCTGCACGTCTGCCCAATGCCTACTTAGCCCCAAACCGGAATTGAGAGAACACCAGACTGACAAACCAACCAGACAGAATCGTATTTTATTTCAAACATCCTTTTATATATACTCAAAACCAGATCACACTGTTAACCAATTAGGGGACTAACATTTATACAATATAAGAGTAATAGTGAATGTGAATTGGAGTAACGTATACACAACTGATTAACCATAATTCATCAATGAGAAATAGTATACCGACGGTTAATGTATCAAATGACCGGCATATCGATATCATCACGCCACAATTCACAAACATCTGTGAAGTAACGTATCACATTCCAGTAGTAAAGTATTAACTGAAGGATTCTCTCAGAAGATATTTTTCATTATTATAAACCAAATACTTTGAACTGTAACTAAAATCACTTAAGGTAATAGATATTTTATGGGAAATGATTGATACGAATAATTCCATGACTTGTAAATGCCTTTAAAATTTTCCAGTAAGCATTTATAAATTGTTGTGTGAATCTACATTCGACTAAAGTCTACAAATTAGCATCATTCCGAAAATGAGTGAGTGTATATTCACTGAATTGATTACAAAGTATAAATGCATATAAGACAATTTCGAAAGTATTCATACCTTTGATATCATTGGTCAATCAATCAATCTATGACTGTTACCCAACATGGAGCATAAACCGCACACCAGCATTCTACAACCAACTGTGGGATTTCCTTTTCGGATCTTCCCATATGCTGTCCATTCTCCTATTCATGTTTGCTTCCAATACCTAGCTCAATGTGTTCTCTAGTCATCCTCTTTTCTCTTGGCCTTCAGGATTCCAAGTTAGTGCTTATCTTGTGATATATTTTGATAACAACAATCGTAACTTCTATATAATATTACAATATATTACACGTTAGCATTACTAGTTACATCCAATCAGAAATGTTCATTTTAATTTTATCCAAATCAACGAATTAGTTCGTTCCAAGATCACAGGATTATGGAGCCACTTCGTTTTGTACACATACAGAGAATATACCATTATCACGTAGGTATTTTATATTCTATTGTAGTATGCTGACATTGTTTAGAAATTTTTATTACTATTTTCGTACTCATTAATTAATAGGTTGTTGTAGAACTCCTACTACACTTTATCCTTTACCCATTATAACTAATCAAATGGGTACTTACAAACGACCAATGGAGTTCCTAATTGTTGCTCAATAAAAGTGATAGATTTTTCGATTTATATGTCAACTTTCAGTCGTTATAACAGTAGTCATGGCGTCTTATATATTAGTTTCGGAAAACGAGATTCGTAATACTTTCAGACAGATGTTCCTGGGTTACAGCTTTCAGAAAGAAGCGTTTGTTAGACAATTTAGATTGCATCGTTATTTTATGATTTTTGGTGGTCATTGTAGAGTAAATAATGTTTACATAAAAGGCCACCATCAGCAATCGCCAAAATTGTCGACATCACGGAGATGAACTTCACAAAATAACTGGTATCTAGTAGTATAGATGGGAAATTAGACGTCGATGTAGATCCTACGTATTTATTCGGATAGTTGAGTAACATGTTAATCAATTAACATATAAAGCGACATAACTATCTTAAAACCACCGTTTTATTAAAATCACAGTTAGACACTCCATTGGTAGCTTGTAACTAAAATTCGTAATTGGTGACAGGGGGATAAGGATGAAGGGAATAAGGAAGTGAGAAATTGAACAAATTTCACACCAGTAGAATTTTAATTCATGCAGATTATACAATTCTCTTCATTGAAGTGGTCATTAGTTCAATCTGTTAGATGTTTTGAGTAGTTATCACTCAGCAACAATTATGTCATGATACTAATCAATACATTCAGTACAATAATTCCCATCGTTTATAAGACAATAAAACTAAAATGTTCGTTGAAATATATCCCCTAGGTTTATTGACAGTAACATGAAGGCCAAAATTCTAAGAGAAAACACTATATGATTATTGGTTTCAAGGGTGACAAAGCTACAGGAATCCTAAAGAGTAGGATTTCTGATTCAATAAAGAGAATGGTATTTTCAGCATCTTTAAGATAACTGATATCTAGTTGTCTCTTGTTTAGTAACAATCTAAATGACAAACTCCTTAGTTTGATCAATTCCATTTGCAGTTATCAATCAACCTTCTCCACTGAGCTTGTTATGTAAGTCGATCAATTAGAGCTCTAGCCCAAAGGACTCGAGAACATCATCCAGTATGGTTGGGAAGAGGTGAGAGTAGATCCATTAGAAGCTCACTTCATGAACATCTCGTAAATACAGGCCAATCAATCAAAACAGACTCCTCTATTAAAGTCATTTATAAAATCAGAAAGAACCTAAGAAGGATAGGAGTCTTTAGTCATTTTATAATTACTGAAGCCTCGGCAGACAAAATTGCGTATCCGAAAGAAACTAGTCCAACCTCTGCCTACAACTTGGTTTCAAATACTAAATAAAATTCCTAAAGACAATTACTGCTTCCCTCTCCCTCCTAATTGACCTTTTACGCCAAATCGTCTCAGTTTCATTTTTAAATACAATTCATCTTAGTTGATGAAATTCATCACAGATTGATGATGGCAAGTTACCACTGAAAACCAGGGAATACTAGACAGCTGTTTCGTCATAGTATGGGGCTTCGTGGCGACGCGCACCCTAGATTCCACCCAAGGAATCTCATGTTGGCAAGCCCCTAACACTCTACACCACTGGGTCGGCATCCAGTCTTATAATTTCCACTTCCTTCAATTTGTGATTGTAGCATTAGCGAAATCTAGGATGCATACCTTGAGGAGTCCCACATTGGGACAATGTTCCCTGGTTTTCGTTGGTACCCTGCCGACATGAATATGTGGTGAATTAATTCGATTAAAACTTAATATAATCTTCACAAGCCATCACAATTCATTTCATCCTAGTTTTATGTAAAAATCTCAACTTACCAATTAATAATCTTTATCCAACTTGTATGACATTTTGATCGATAGCCAACTACATTTTCAGATCCCTCATGTTAATGACGTTTCATTTATTGTTGCTATATTCACTCACTTGTTGTCAATAAAAGATGTTTTTGATTACTGTTACGCAAAAGGCATTTTATATACGATTGTACAGTATTGTATATGAATTCGCCAATAGATAGACTCTGCTGAAACATGTTCGTGTTTTGTTTTTCACGATACAACGCATATTTTTCTTTCATAGCATAGTTTATAAGTGTTATAACTTATGCTTGATAGCTTGACTACATGGGGACAACTTTAGCACAGGATTACCTTGAACCCACCTAGTTAAAATTTGAAAGACAGAAAACAAATAGGCGAGAATCTTTATTCCACTAAACGAGAGTGAGTTAAGCACAACATATTCGTATATTCGTAGTTTTATGAAACACTAAAATCATCATTATAATCCATCCAATAAGGATTATGAAGTTTCAGGTAATACGTAGTCAGAATAGGCTACGTCTAAATTATGGAAATTTCTGTCCGTCAGTGATTGGATGAAATGTCTTCGGCACTTTCAAGGGTTTTTGAGGTTTCGTTGAGATTTCTGCAAGGCATCCTAACAACAATTAACCTGATCAAGATAATTTAGACTTTAGATTTCTGTTCAAAATACAGTAAGTAGTCTATATATTCATACTCCTAATTATACTAAATTTTCGTAATACATTAAAATTTTGAAACTTAACTGATGACACTTCTTTTAAACATTACAGATAAAGGAATTAATTATTATTATCAAACGTATGGACAAAAATCTCTATGTGTTGCACATCAAAATATTTGGGTCTATGGTAATCATCAACAAAAAGAACTAAGCTCTAATGTAAGAGCAAGTTGTCATAAAGTAAGCTAAAACATTTTAATTTATTGTAATTAGGTATTATAGAGACTGTTAGAGCAATAGCCCAATGGTAAGGCATTTGTCACGGAATATGAAAGTTTTGGGTTCAATCTCTAGTAGGCCCATGAATGAACACTATTGGAGAGTTCAATACTAGGACGAATCAGGTGTTTAGTGCTTCTTGATTGTCAATAGTTGTCTAATTTAGATTCATTCATGACATCAAATCAATTTTCATTTACTTTTCATCCTACTGTTTACAATAGTAATTAACATGTGTGGCATTAAAAAGGTATAAAAAGGTTTAATCACTTGTTTATCTTCAGTTTATTGAAACTGTAAGTATTAACTTACGTTATCATACTTAGTATAGTCATTTTACAGTACTAATTGATATAGAGTTGAATGGAAGTGTTAGTTAATAGAAAAAGTTAAATAAGATCTATTGAAGTATATTTTACCAAATGAATGGATTAAAACTAATAATAAAGTACATTTTCAACTTAGAACGAATATTATTAATTGATTGAATGTCACAGATTGATATTGGCAGGGTACCATTAAAAACTAGGGAGCACTGGATAGCTGTTTCGTTCTAGTGTGGAACTCTTCAGCAGTGCGCACCACAGATTCTGCACCAGGGGCTTCAGGTTGACGCGAACGCTTAACCGTCTGCGCCAGTGTGTCGGCATCTAATGGTAGAATTCCTATCTCCCTCGATTTGTGATATATATCGCTGCGGTCATCCTAGTGTGGAACACCTCAGGAGTGTGCACCACAATGACAATTGATGATAATCGCGCTATATATTACAAATTGATGGAAATGGAGATTCTGTCATTAGATGCCAGCTGGTCAAGTGGTACAGAGAGTTAGGCGTTCTCTGTCAACCTGAAGCCCCTGGTGTGGAATCTGGGATGCTCATTGTTGATGAGTTCCACACTAGAACGAAACAGCTGTCCAGTGCTCCCTAGTTTTCAATGGTATTCTGCCAACATCAATCTGTGATATATTCAATCAAATTAAATAACCAATCTTCACAAAAATAACCATCCTAAATTGAATATTATTATTATTAGTTACTGGGTGATGTTGGTTAGGAATCACTGAAAACCAGGAAACACTGGATCGCTATTTTGTTTCAGTATAGGACTGTTCAGCATTGTTCACTCCTAATTTCACTAGAAATTTGAATCAAAGAAAGGTAGGCCATACGGAGCACTCTTACTCTGAGCAAATCATCCATATAACTGTCATTACTATGGTGTTTACAATCATGATTTATTAATTTGTATCTGAAGGTCCCTAGTTCGATTTGTTGGGTGGATATATGAGTTGTGGCTAATGAAGAGCTATATCTTAGAATGAAACAAATAGTAAAATTATATACCATCTCTACAAAAATCACCTTATGTTAAACAAATACGCTTAAAAATATGTGAATACCAATGGCAAATTCGTTTAACTAATTTATTGTATACTGTAAAAATGATAAACAATACAAGTAAAAGCCATTTGTTTAGGATAAAATGGTGATGATTATTATTTCGTCACAGATTGATATATGTAGGCTACGATTAAAATCCAGGGAACACTTGTCAGCCGTTTCGTTCTAG
Organism: Schistosoma mekongi; assembly: GCA_034768735.1. Lineage (NCBI taxonomy): Eukaryota > Metazoa > Platyhelminthes > Trematoda > Strigeidida > Schistosomatidae > Schistosoma > Schistosoma mekongi. Next base: position 42,244,407 of record CM068308.1, on the reverse strand, counting down.
TATAAGACTCATCAGTCGTGCTTACTCTAGATTATGTCCCAGGGAACTCGGGTTAGCAAACGCCACTTGCCACCACTACGCCTACATCGAATAGTAGAATTTCCATTTTCGTCAATTTGTGATGTAACACAACGATCATTCGTTGTCATCAATGGCAACTGTTTCACTCTTGACAATTTTAAACTTCACCAGTTATGACTTTGCACTAGAGCTTCAAGAACATCCTGTGACATCAATTCGTGAAAAATTCAATCTTCGCAAACAGTCTCAAGTGGATTAATGTATTTTATATGAACATATTATTGCATTATTGAACTACTTATTGTATTGAATAATATTATGTTATTTTAGTATGAATGTCATGAAAACAAGACACTTAGTTTTTATTTCAAAAATCAAAATGTACTTTGTGAAAGAAAAAGTCAAACTGTACAGTTCAATGTAACTGATGGGAGTACTTGGTTAAATGGCACTATTATTTGTCCTAATATCCAAAGACTGTGCAAGGTATGTATCGTATATATTTAACTGAAAATAGTAGCATAGTTATAAATTGGACTATATAAAAAATACCAATTTGATATGACAAACTGATTTGAATTAGCCAACCATTGGTCACTAGGATGCACTGAATAACCATGTGATCATAATAAGGGACTCATCTACAGTGCATATCCACGACCCCACAATGGATCGAACACAAGACCTTCTGGCTCCTCGCCGACTGATGAATAAGCTAGTGCCAAACGGTTGATATTTCTAAGTCAGCCAATTCACGATATGTTTGAGCTACCTTACTCATTGTCATTGGTGGGTAACTGCTTCACGCTCGACAGAGTTGAACTTTATTGGTTATGTTTTATCGATAGTGTTTCTCGTGTGGTGTGGAAGTTATGTATCAGATGTTGGATTATTTGAAAATATTGTCCAACCTGGATGTATTCTAAAGCCTACTTTTCCACTTAGCATAGTTAGTGTTAGCAATTTGTATGAAACTCTCTAGCCACTCATCTTTCTTTGTAGATGCACGCATTTTTCTGACTTATTCTAGTGCTTTTATCATCAATTTGTTGTTTGTTAAAACTGCTTGTACAGATGTTGCTGATTTTATTTGTAGCATTTCGAGATCTACTGAATTATTAGATGGTTGTCTTGTGAAACTCAGATAATCCGATGCTCTCTAGTTTTCAATAGTAATAATTTGGCCTCGTTTAAGATTTGTAGTGTTTTTTCTCTCATTTTCCAGGACTATAGAATAGGGACGAACTAATGAGATGGTGATTTTTCATCTCAAAGTCATTGAGTACAGTTTAGTTGAAAATGTTGTTAATTTAGAGGAGAACGTTATAGTTAACTATTTGCGGGAGAAAGCTTCTTAGAAAGCGCAAATGTAATCGGAGACGCAGCATACGTACAGTGTAGGCAGGTAGTATTTATATTAACACCTACATTAGATATTTGGTATATGGGATTGACAACTAGAAAACGGACACTTAGAAAGGGTTTCTGACAGGAAAAAAATTCTAACTTAATTCCGATTAGTAGAAAGCATGTCCTACGAGGAATGACAATTTACACCAATTAGGATAAGTTTGTATTTTCCCGTTGATTTGTAATTGACTGAAACTGGCCAGTCTCTGTTCCCATATGTGCATCCTGAGCGGATTGCCTCGGTATAGCGTTATCACACAAATTATATATTTAAGTTGGATTGTGACTGGCAAGCGGAATCCAGGACGTGCATTTTGTCCTATTTGGGACTCATCGGCTGGATGTACCTGCATCCCAATGTTGATGTTCACACTGGGATTCGAACTCAGTCCGCTTCGTGCCAAACGCCACCGCGTTCACCACTAGGCTATTGTGTCCAGACAGTCACACTTGTGCAACGGGCATATATATGTAATTAGGATAAGTTTGTATTTTCCCGTTGATTCCCAGTGTGAACATCAACATTAGGAGGTAGGTACATCCAGCCGATGAGTCCCAAATAGGATGAAACGCGCGTCCTGGATTCCGGTTGCCAGTCACAATCCAACTTAAATATATGAGTTTACACCAATGATTTCAAGTCATACAAGTGCCTATTTAGACTTGGATACAGTCGTCAGATCTTCATTCATAGCCGACACTTTGTGGTTCCTTCACCAGGAACCCACACGAATAACACAGAAGCCATGTAGTCTAGGTTGAAAAATTATCTTCACAAATATAGAGGGATCTGTAGAAAAATGCTCTGTGCCACATGGACTAGTATTTACATAGAGGTTACTTTGATTTTAAATGTTTACAACCTTTAGATAATCTCGAAACACTTATTATTCATGTGAAATTATTGTACACATTGGAGGAAGACTTTTCTAATAATAATACCACTCCATCCTAAACCGCTTTCTTATTGGTCAATTTTTGCATAACCACTGTCAAGGTCGTCTCTGTTTTATAGTCCTGCCAGTATTTATGTATATTTTGCATCCGAAAGGCAACGTTTGCTTGTTGAATAATTTAAAATCTATAACTTATATAATATTCATTTTGTTTTCTTTTGTCTTCTATTAGTGATCGAACTGATGGATGTAGCACAATGTAAATATACTGTGAACAATTCATCAATTAGAATGCCGAAGAATTTGACTAGTAGACAATGATAACCTATTTCATTACTAAACTTTTGTTAATAGTATCTTTTAAATTGAATGCATTTTGACTTTATAACAGTAGTAATCATAAGTAGTTAGTCAAATTAATTAACACTTAGAACTTCAACAACATGTTTATTGTTTGTAGCGTTGAATGAACCAACAGAGTTGAAATGTATGATTGTTATAAAGTATAATTGATAAATATTTTATTCATTAGAATGTAGTTACTAATATAACGTATATGATTATTGAGTAGTGATTGTACGGCTGAACTCGACGAAAAAATCTTTCCTCCAGGAATGTTTTCTTATTTTCGTATTTCCATGTCATTGATGTAATAAGCTTTTTTAGTGTTGATGAAGTATCTTAGAGATGAATGTTTAGGATTCTAAATAGGTCATAGTCCCACTTTTGCCGTATAACTCTTTAAGAATCGACCACCTTACAGGAATCTTACTTGATAACTTTGAATTCTTAGACGATATTGTTCTGAAGTGCACCCGTTATATGATCAAGTTATGTTTGTCTAATAATCAGAGCACCTTCTAAAGATTGAACCCACTCATAAGAATAAAAATAAATTAGAGGGCAATGAAGGATAGAGGCGAAGTTATATATTTGATCGTAAGTGTAAAGGCGCTAATTGTGTAACAAAGTTTGGGCTGGCTAACTAGAGAGTGAGTTGTTACGGACTCCGTGTTGTGTCATGATCTGGTGGTGATGTCTGACCAAGTGCTTTCATCTAGTCGTGTTCGATAAAACAAACATGGTCAGCATCAGTGTCTAGAGACTATGCAACTATTTATTTAGGACATTATATACTGCTACATCTCACTGCCCACCTTATGGTTTCATGGGGACTTTACGACGTACCAGCTGAATGATAAAATCCATTGCTTTAGACATTGGTAAACGTTCCTTTCATAGCTTATGATGTTATGCAGTTCTTGGGCGTCAGCTCCTACGCTAGAATGGCGTTGTATAAAAAATTTTGTACAAAATATATTTTTTCTTCAGCGTTTTTCTGTTTGTTTCCAGACTACCTGAGAATCAAAAAAAGAACATTTCTAAATATGTACTTTTTTATTTTAAAAATAAAACAATTTGACAGATCAATGCAGCTACAAAATGGTGTAAAATATAAATTGGACATCTCTTCCAGAAAGTGTAACTCAAGGCGCTATAGTGCTCTTCGAAATTTTCACTTGCTTGTCGGTCGTTGCTAGTTCAAAAAAGTCGATTCTTTCCATAAGATTCAAGGAATGTATTTATGATAAGGCGTCGGAAAATACAATAACTCCAGATACATGCCTTTTTCGGTAGAGAACTGGGAAATGTAGTTACTTGGAGAGTACTTATCCGACTTTATAGAAAACGTCAATGGTTTATGGCTGGTGAGTATTGTAAATTCCCGGCCTCCGATGGAATGTTGAAAATGTCGTACAGCACAGTATTTTCCGTTCTTACTCTTTATTTCTGTAAAAAGCTCTGGTCATTAGCATACACTTAACCCAATCAATAATTACATAGTTCAGAGCTCGATTATTGTGAGGGCACCTCGCGTAACAAAACGTGTGACAAAATACCCTACTAGATTTACGTGTTCTGTACATCGTTAACACAATTTATAATACATCCCCCTCAGGCTATAATGTATATACATTTATTGCATGTTGTTAACAAGAATGTTGTGTCATTTAGAAATATTTGGCATATTATGAAAGTGTTTTGTTTATTCATGTCGAATGTTATCATGTACAGAAGTCAATAACTTCAGAATGAGCACTAATGATATTTAGAATGATATCAAATGCTTTTCAGTTAAACCATTCTCATCGACATACTGAACAGTGCTACATAAACAATTAGTATACTGAAGCCACTGAAACCCATCATAAACTTACTGATTTTTCTTAGGTTTTCAATCTATTCTTTTAACTTGAAAATATCAGTAATAAACACTTTTTGGAAATGACACTTTACATTTCTTCTATATCTAATCCTCTGTTACCTTAATTCTATGACTATTTGTATCCTTAGTTCTATGTTCATCTTCCTTTCCAGACAAGGGCAAAATCAATCTTAAATGACTTCTAGTTACTAATGATTGCAAACCCCTTTGTCCAATGGTGATGAAATTATAACTGATTGTTACTTGCTTTAAAATTGAAGACTAATTTTGTTTTACTATAATTGATTTTACACACTACCAGTAAATCCTTAAACACAGTTGCTGTCGATCCTTCCTGCAAAAGTTATCCGTCATCATAGTAGTTGGCAGCCCTACATGATTACAATAAAACCGACTGAACGTAATTAAATTATTTATTTTGAAAATTGTTGTTAACACTTAACAATAGAGTAATGTAACAAAAATGATAACTAAAGTGACGGAATGTTTTGGGAGTATACTAAGGAAAGTTAAGCGAAGGAATAGAAGTATGTGAATACATAATGAACTAGCGTTAATAACGATCAGGTATAAAGTCGCACAGAAAACAAACCAAATTCCAACTGAGGAAGCAAGTATAAAATACTGGGGGTTTGGAAAGGACTCACGTTGAGAGAACCATCAAACTGCTCCACCAGACAGGCGGTAACCGGGGGTCATCAAGTCCAAAAGAATAAAAAAAGATCAAAGAATTCGAAGTGGACATGAAAAAACGAATAATAATTGGGAAGAACTGGAAAAGACAGCCCAGGACAGAGTTGGGTGGAGTTTATTGACCACTGGACTATGCTTTACTAAGCGGGGTGGGAGGGGGAGAGGTAACAAGCACTGATTTTTTTATTTGATTGATAAAATTAGGTGAGTAAAACTCAGTTAGTTAATAGTGACATTTTTGAAGTCAGGAAAAATTACGCAATTGTTTTACAATAGTTGATTCAAATTAAAATTATTTGACATCGCTAATCATTACTTCATCTCAGCCACATCGAGTTAGATAATGTTGTCCATGGAATACCACAAGGAACTAGGAAATTTCAAGCAAAATAAGAATATAATGACATTACGACCAGATAAGTATTCAAATATCGGTGATGAATATATCGTTATAAGTGATTAATTCACCCCATCGTATGATTTCTTACAGTCATTCAAGAATGTTAGTGTCAACTCGTCAACGTTTAGTTTCAACTAGTTAGAAAGGTGCATTTGAAAATTCTAAAAGATTTAATCATATTAACATTTCTGATAGATCAATGGTTTATTTGGATGCAACTGTCCTGTTTACCAAGTTCCTTGTTTTTGAGACTGTAGAGGTTATTTGGTAACCTCCTGATAATATTGCCTCTACCAGTTACTGACTCTATACGATTATTTCTCAAATACGCAAACTATATCCGGCTTAAGTTAAATATAACCATTGTCAGGTTGACGAGCAGTCTATCTGGTCTTGTTTTGAAGAACAGCTTTAATGGTTGTCTCTAAAAGATACTGCTTAATAATCGACTAACGAAAAGATTCAATATTTCAGGTATGTACATAGAACATGTGTAATAGTGAAGAACTCACAACGTATCTAATAGGCTGAAAAGAAAGGAAGGTTTATCCCAGATGTTTTCAACATATCTGAAGAAGAGGACTCAGAACACTGAATGCATTGTATCAACATACCTCTTGAGCATGAGCCATCTGATTGACATTTTGAAATACTCTAATTAAGCAACAGAAACCAAAAATGTGCCTTCGAAATAAAACTACTACTGAGGAGTCCCATACTAAGAAGAAACAACTGTTTAGTAATCCCGGGTTTTCAGTTGTAGCCTGCCAAAATCAATCTGTAATGTATTTAGTCGATTAATCGATGATGTGTTAAATAGCAACTTTACAAGTTTAAAGATTTTTTTAAATGATCATGACTAATTAACAAAGCAGTTAAGACATGAAAGTGGATGAAGTAATAATGGTGTAGCTTCATGTATGCATTTGTTAGATAATAAGATGCCACCTATAATCACTTCGTTCGGATTTACACTGTATACAAAATTCCGGTTTAAGTAGGTGGATTCTAATGGCTTCCTCTGTATATAAAAGATGTATTCATAAGCCATATGCTAGATCATACTCAACTCGATAAATTATTTTAACAACTTTCTTTACATCTACTTAATGTTTAATATCAAGTAAATCAGCAAGCACAGAGCTGTTCATTTGCCATAATTGACCCAGACATGATGTATAATGGTATTCTTGATGAACAATATTTTTACTGTGTTACCTTAGGGCGCTTTATTTTAAACAATAAACCGTGAAAATATCATGACAACTGTACATAAATATTGAGTAATAAATAGATGATCAGACGTTTCCAAGGTGATTGAGAAAGTTTATGTAGGCAAGTACACATCATAATCAACATATAAAAGCATCTAATCCAATTTTTTTATATTCTTAGGATGTAATAACTGAAAGAATAAAATATGTTCAATTGGGATGGTTATTTTTGTGGAGATTGGTTATTTTATTTTATTGAATATATCACAGATTGATGTTGGCAGGGTACCATTGACAACAAGGGAGCACTGGACAGCTGTTTCGTTCTAGTGTGGAACTCCTCAGCAGTGCGCACCCCAGATTCTGCACCAGGGATTCCAGGTTGACGCGAACGCCTAACCATCTGCACCACTGGGTTGGACCCTGGTGCGGAATCTGGGGTGCGCACTGCTGAGGAGTTCCACACTAGAACGAAACAGCTGTCCAGTGCTCCCTTGTTGTCAATGGTACCCTGCCAACATCAATCTGTGATATATTCAATCAAATAAAATATGTGTATATAATAAATGAAATCAAACGATGCATTTGATGTGAATTGTAAACATACCTTAAGACAAATATCTGTTATTAAAGAGTCCAAATAGTAAGTATATCGACCATCTTCATAACTTCATGTTCCCATATATTTTACTCAGATAGCTTGTTTTTCGAAAGATTGTAGATAGTTGGTTTTACCTATAACCGGTAAAAGTAATAAATGAAATTATTTGAATATCTCGTAGAAATATATGTCCATTCTAAAGATTGTTCGCATGAAGAGATTAACTAGTAGTAATCTTACAACTATGATTTTCACGGCATGTGTAATGACTTAATGTAGACTTTTTAACTGTCAGATATTTTAATTCTCTAGTAGATGGTAGTCCCATTTTGTCGAATTCAGTAATATCGCAAACAACATAGTATCTATAATTACTGCTCAAACCATTAACAATCAAATTAGGTGAAATGATTAGCCTTTATACTGCGCAATATTTACAACAAAATGTCTACATAATATTGTTAGTTGTGATCTTGATCACATTCGTATGATAAGAGTTTCACTAACTTCAAACCAAGAGATAAATTAAGAAGAACGTTGCTGGCTAGGAAACCAGTTACCTCGTATGAAAAAATTTCTAATTTAGTCTCACAAAAATAAACAACCTCTCACTTCTTGTTGCTATCAGTTGCACTTACCACTGTTTATTTCCGTACCAAAACGAATACATCTTAACAAACAGAGACATGGGTCAACATCCATATTTGTAAGTATGCTCTTGGATAGTTGAGACTAAAGGGCCAACTTACTTTTAGTAAGATCTTTACTCGTCGCCTTCTTGATAATCGGCACTAAATTGATATACCTAAGTCTCTCCAAATAATCAGTACCTAAACGTTGAAGTACACCCGATATATGATCAAGTTACGCTTGCGGTATTACCAGGGCAACTTCTAACGATTGAACCTACTCATACGAATGAGAATAAATCACAAGGCAATGAAGGATGGAAGAGAAGTTATATTTGATCGTAAATAGAGCGGCAATGGAAAAGCAACGTCTAGGCTGGCAAACTAGAGAGAGAGTTGCTTTCCACGGTACGGCGTGACGTGATCTGGTAATGATGCGTGACCAAGCGCATTCAACTAGTAGTGTCCGCTAAAACGGACATAGTCAGCATCAATGTCGAGGACGTATGTAACTATTTATTTTGGGGATTTCTTACCGCTACAACGTTAATAATAAAAGGCTGAAGCTAAACTTATGTATTCTAAAAGAAACATTAGATAGTTTAGCATTGGTCTGATAAACATATGCCATGTGACATTTTAATTTAAGGTAACAGAAGACTGGATATTTGTTTGAATAGAAGAAATGTAAAACGCCATTTCCAAAAAGTGTTTATTACTGATATTTTCAAGTTAATAGAACAGATTGAAAACCTAAGAAAAATCAGTAAGTTTATGATGGGTTTCAGTGGCTTCAGTATACTAATTGTTAATGTGAAAATAATTAGAAGACTTGTAGCACTGTTCAGTATATTGATGAGAATGGTTTAACTGCAAAGCATTTGATATCATTCTAAATATCATTAGTGCTCATTCTGAAGTTATTGACTTCTGTACATGATAACATTCGACATGAATAAACAAAACACTTTCATAATATGCCAAATATTTCTAAATGACACAACATTCTTGTTAACAACATGCAATAAATGTATATACATTATAGCCTGAGGGGGATGTATTATAAATTGTGTTAACGATGTACAGAACACGTAAATCTAGTAGGGTATTTTGTCACACGTTTTGTTACGCGAGGTGCCCTCACAATAATCGAGCTCTGAACTATGTAATTATTGATTGGGTTAAGTGTATGCTAATGACCAGAGCTTTTTACCGAAACAAAGATTAAGAATGAAAACCACTTGCGAATAAGGGTTAAAGCTCAATCATTTATTGCATACAGTCAACTGTTAAGGTAAGGGGAAATAGAAAGCATCATAAAGGTTAGACTAGGAAAACGATGTAGAAAATAAGGGATAAACGGTTCATAATAAAATGATCATAACTTAAGAACAGGAATAAATATGATAATAGTTAGTAAGTCTCATGAATGTTTATGCTATGTAGATGCTATATTTGCTAAATATTAGAGAGTTACAGCTCATAATTACTCCTTTCAATGTCATCAAAATAAACTTCCCCTGACATTACATTCCAATTCCTTGTCATGCTATGATAGATTTCATACTTGAGTTATTACTAAAAGGGAAGAAATATGGGTTGGTTAATGTTATTTAATTATTTTAAATCACAATTTAGGTACTGTATTATGTCAAAAGAGCAAGGTGTTATTAGTAAACTTGAGTTTAGGGCTAGAGCACAGAATAGGAATGAGGAAACGTGGTACTTAAATATCCACATGGCATTTTAAAATTAACCAATCATAAACTCGTTATCTGATTCAAAGCCACTGTCGATTTGGACTCAAAATCCGCTTCACGAAAACAAACAACAGGTGAAGATTAAGGATTTCAGTTAAAATCAGGTTTAAAATGTTAAGCACATGATTTTAGATTAAGTTTCAGGGTATGAGATACGTTTCTTAATGAAAATCTAAGCTAATCCAGCAAGCTGGAAGATTTGTACCGAATCAAATAAAGTTAGAGAAAATAGAATGTAAAACATTCGACATGAATAAACAAAACACTTTCATAATATGCCAAATATTTCTAAATGACACAACATTCTTGTTAACAACATGCAATAAATGTATATACATTATAGCCTGAGGGGGATGTATTATAAATTGTGTTAACGATGTACAGAACACGTAAATCTAGTAGGGTATTTTGTCACACGTTTTGTTACGCGAGGTGCCCTCACAATAATCGAGCTCTGAACTATGTAATTATTGATTGGGTTAAGTGTATGCTAATGACCAGAGCTTTTTACCGAAACAAAGATTAAGAATGAAAACCACTTGCGAATAAGGGTTAAAGCTCAATCATTTATTGCATACAGTCAACTGTTAAGGTAAGGGGAAATAGAAAGCATCATAAAGGTTAGACTAGGAAAACGATGTAGAAAATAAGGGATAAACGGTTCATAATAAAATGATCATAACTTAAGAACAGGAATAAATATGATAATAGTTAGTAAGTCTCATGAATGTTTATGCTATGTAGATGCTATATTTGCTAAATATTAGAGAGTTACAGCTCATAATTACTCCTTTCAATGTCATCAAAATAAACTTCCCCTGACATTACATTCCAATTCCTTGTCATGCTATGATAGATTTCATACTTGAGTTATTACTAAAAGGGAAGAAATATGGGTTGGTTAATGTTATTTAATTATTTTAAATCACAATTTAGGTACTGTATTATGTCAAAAGAGCAAGGTGTTATTAGTAAACTTGAGTTTAGGGCTAGAGCACAGAATAGGAATGAGGAAACGTGGTACTTAAATATCCACATGGCATTTTAAAATTAACCAATCATAAACTCGTTATCTGATTCAAAGCCACTGTCGATTTGGACTCAAAATCCGCTTCACGAAAACAAACAACAGGTGAAGATTAAGGATTTCAGTTAAAATCAGGTTTAAAATGTTAAGCACATGATTTTAGATTAAGTTTCAGGGTATGAGATACGTTTCTTAATGAAAATCTAAGCTAATCCAGCAAGCTGGAAGATTTGTACCGAATCAAATAAAGTTAGAGAAAATAGAATGTAAAACATTCGACATAGTGTGTGGGCACTCTCCAACACTATGTCGAACGCTTTAAATGTTAAAAAGTTGACTTATGTTGTGTAATACGTCTACTGTCTTACTATAACACTGAAACTAAGTTCAGGAATAGGATTCAAACTTGAGACAACAGCCAAAATTCATCATTTGATCTATTGTTGAAAATAGCATTCAGTGCCATAAGTAGGGTTATCCAAAAGGCATTACAACTCCGTAGATAGTATTTAGGGTTACAAACTTGTTATCAATTTAGGATTTATAGTTGAAATAAGAGTTATAACTCAGGTAACAAAGAAAATAGTATTTACGACTGCTTTTATTGTTAATTGGTTGCAGGTGTTTGCAAAGTTCATGAAATGGGACTCATCACATTATGCGTTTCCTATGTAAACCATGAGTAAATTAAAGTTTACAGTAGGAACCATATATGTGCCTGTTTTCTATTTGTTATCAGTGTAGTGTGCATCCATCTGGAGATTAATATTTGCTATCTGTTGAGGAATTTCTTGACGGACACACATTATACTTAATCTTTACTTCAAGTTCCTTGAGAGATTTTAAGTCCAATGGATTAGCTTCTCCATCGTTATTTCTATGGGTTAAAAGCGGTAATGCTACTACTTAACGAGGAATCATTTATTTACTATGTAAAATACTTATATCCTGTGTAATCAGATTGTTTTTCTTTACTGATGAACTATTGAATTACAAGTCTTGCATTGTGATTGCCTTAAAAGTGTTAATGATTCAGAACAATGATCATTTTATTCTTGAACTGAATGTAGAGATTTCAAGTATCGTGTTCACTCATTCCCATACTTTACTGGTACCGAGTTTAAATTTCTACTATGTTAAACATAATATTAGTTCTTGTAACACGGTTGGCAGTATTTACTTGTGAGTTTACACGGATTTATAATAATCAATTTCGTGTCTCTTAATCACCACTTCATTATTAATTACATAATTTCATAATTCTGAATAAAATCTTTGAGTATGCGTAAACTTAGTGACAAGAACCATGTCAACTGTATATAACTTCAAATTGTATTCATAATGAAAGTAAACAGTTTCAATAAGTCTTCTTTTTTTTCAATTTTCTTGAAAGAAGTAGCAATGTAAATAATTTTCTATTACCCTACAGTTTATAAACTCTTTCCTGATGAACATATGATGAACATTGAAGATACACTTTTATTCATCAATAGAAAACATGATATTGTAAATGTTAAGTTAGACAATTAGTTGTTTAATCGAGATGATTTTGTGTTAATAGGTATTCAGTTTAGTTGATTGTATTTGTTATAGATTTATATCAGCTGGGTACTAATAAAATCAAGAAAGTACTGAACAGTGACTTTGTCATACTATAGTGCCTTATAGCAGTATCCATCGTCAATCTAAATTGCTACTCTATGGTTCATTGTTGAACAATCAATTGAATGGAATTCACCACTTTACATCAACTTCATCGACTATGAAAAGGCATTCGACAGCGTGGATAGGAGAATATCATGGAGCCTTCTACAAAATTACGGCGTACCCGAGAAGATAGTCAACATCATACGGAATTCTTACGACGGACTACATTGTAAAATCGTGAATGGAGGTCAGATCACATATTCATTCGAGGAGAAAACAGGTGTCAGACAAGGCTGCTTACTTTTGCCCTTCCTCTTCCTACTGGTCATCGACTAGATCATAAAGATTGCAACATCTGAAGGAACTCTCGGAATACAATGGACAACATCGACGCAACTTCGACGTTGTAGGTGACCTAGCTCTTCTTTCTCACACACAACATCAAATGCAGATGAAGACGAACAATATAGCAGCAGCCTCAGCAGCAGTAGGCCTCAACATACACAAAGGGAAAAACAAGATCCTTCGATACAAAACAACAAACACAAACACAATTACACTTTACGGGAAAACTCTGGAAGACGTTGAAACCTTTACATATTTGGGCAGCATCATCGACAAACAAGGAGGGTCTGACTCGGATGTGAAGGCGCGGATTGGTAAGGCAGGGGCAGCATTTCTACAACTGAAAATCATCTGGAACTCAAACCAACAGTCAGTCAACATTAAAGTCAAAATTTTCAATGCAAATGTGAAGATAGTTCTGCTGTAAGGAGCTGAAACTTGCAAGGAGAACTACGAAAAGTATCCTTCAGAAGATACAAGTATTTATAAACAACTGTCTGCGCAAGATTCTTCGGATTCGTTGGCTAGATACCACCGACAACAACCTTTTGTGGCAGCGAACAAATCAACTACCAGTCGAGAAAGAGATTAGAAAAATACGCTGGAGGTGGATTGGACACACACTGAGGAAAGCATCAAACTGTGTCACAAGACAAGCACTAACGTGGAATCCAAAAGGCCAAAGAAACAGAGGAATACCCAGGAACACATTGCGTTGGGAATTGGAAACAGACATGAAGAGCACTTGTGAAGAGTTAGAATAGAAAGCCATGGACAGAGTTGGTTAGAGAATGCTGGTGGGCGGTCTATGCTTCAATTAGGGTAACAGACATTGATGATGATGAGGATCATCATCATCAATTTCATCAGGGAATCAAATTAATTGTTTATCTAAACAAAAGTACTATAAAACCAAACATAAAACAAGAATTTTAATAAAATGTGATCATTTGTTGACATTACAAACTATGGATGAATGAGATCATACAATTATGTTGTCTATTAACTGAGTTAAAAGTATTAATTATTAAATGTCAACTCAGTGGTTAAATAGTTGAGATTTCCCTGAGAAGTCTACAAACTCAAGACTCAACTGCTAAGTACTGTCGTGAATACTTATTACCAAGGAGTTTTATACAACGATAAAATAGCTGTCTTGTACTTCTTGGTTTTTAATGATTGTTCTAAACATTTAACAATCTACACAACACTTAATTATAATGTATTATGAACTTCAATGCATATGTAGCATGTCATTCAATATTTCTATGTTGTCATTAATGTTGTACAAAATAAACAAAATCAAACATACAATATGAAAGAAATATTAGGGAAATGTATATGTGACGCCTTTACTTTTCTTAAACATTATTGTTACAAGAAACACTAGTGTATGATACAGTAACGTTAGTATTTTCTTGCATAGCAACTAAATGTCATTTATAAAATCTTTCAAAAAGCATAAAAGTATATAATCTGTTACAAGCTAAACATGTTGTTTTTATATATAACCAGTGAAAATTCAATTGACACATTGATATTGTACTTCAATAATAGACGACAAAACAAAGGAAGCATAGAACAATTCAGATGTTTCGAATGAAAATATACTGTATTTTAATGAATTCATCAGTAATCTAATGAAGTGATGTGTAACCGCCCATAATTTTGTTTCATTTTAAATTCGCTACTTTTACATGAATCACATTTAATACAATTTGGTTTTGGTTAATAAGTTTAGTTGTGTCACCTTACTTACTACTTACTTACTTACTTACTTACTTATGCATGTTACTCCTCACTGAGGAGCATAGGTCGCTCACCAGGATTCTCCATTCAACTCTGCCCTGAACAATCCTTTCCAATTATTTTCAGTTGATCTTCACCCTTTTAATATCTGCTTCCAATTCTCGACAAAGTGTGCTCTTTGGCCTTCCTCGTTTCCGTTTCCCAACGGGATTCCATGTTAATGATTGTCTCGTGATGCAGTCTGATGGTTTCCGCAATGCATGTCCTATCCATTTCCAACGTCTTTTCCTCATTCCTTATTCAGGTGGAAGCTGGTTTGTTCTCTTCAATAGTTAGCTGTTGCTGATGATTTCCGGTCAACGGACATTCAGTATCTTGTGTAGGCAGTTGTTTATAAATACTTGTACCCTTCTGATGATGTTTGCAGTAATTCTCCAAGTTTCAGCTCCATACAGCAGGACTGTCTTCACGTTCGTTCGAATTGAAGAGTCTGACTTTCAGGTTAGTTGATATTTGTTTTGAGTTCCAAATGTTTTTCAACTGTAGGAATGGTACCCTTGCTTTGCCAATCCTTGCCTTCACATCTGTGTCCGACCCTCCTTGTTCATCGACAATTCTTCGCAGGTACGTGAAAGTATCCACTTCTTCCAGAGTTTCTCCATCAAGTTGAAATGGGTTGGTGCTCCCTGTGTTATATTTGAGGATCTTGCTCTTTCCCTTATGTATGTTCAGGCCTACTGATGCTGAAGTTGCTGCTACACTGGTTGTTTTTGCTTGCATTTGTTGGTGTGTATGTGCTAAGAGAGCTAGATCATCCGCGTAGTGTAAAGTTGTTCTTCAACAGGTTGTATAGGTATGCTGATGAATGTATATTAAATACAGTGTCATATAGATATCGGATATATAATGAATTTATAAATTACACGACTGGTTTCGTAAATTCATATCAGTTTATATTATCATCTTCTTTCATTAGGCTTCAAATATCATCAAATATGTTTTGCCAATTTAATTCCCATGATAGAGATATATGCATCAAATAAGATTCTACTTGGATTTGATGAATCGGTATTTGAGTGCAAGCCTTAATCTGAGAAATATCAGGACGTCTGTGATGCGTACATATCCTAGTGGAATGAAGCAACATTCCACGAGTAAAGAAAAGGGATTTACTGTGAAATTCAGTAAAATAATTATCTGGACGATAACATACCTATTGTCAGAGTGACTTCTAGAATTTAATGCTGTGTAAGATGAATGTAAATGGTGAAGGGGAAAACTGGTGCATTTTAAGTAGCGAAGAATGGCAACTTTTCAAAACAACAGAAAAGGCTCGTTTTCGATATACATTTTTAAATTATATTTGTGGCTACCTTAAAGTAGGAATGAGATCTACTAATGGTTCTTTCGGTAGTTTTAGGCGGTTTTTTAAGTATCACTCTTTTTTACTCTTCTAATATATTCTGGAGAAGGCGGTATCTAAAAGTAGAGGACAGATTAGTTTGAGTTCCGTATATTATGCCGAATATTGTACTTACGTCAGATTTACAACCTTTATAGACTAGACGTATGCGTATTCACCTTTTCATTGTCTTCCTTAATTTTCTCAACAAACCGAAGATGCTGAGAAAAACAACATTGAATTTGCTTAGTCCTACGTCCAGTGTATTTGGCGCCGAATGAATAGTTAGACTGAGTAATACACTATAAAGTGAAGAACATTGACAATATATGCTTTCTAGCGATGTCTACAACTTTCTAGTAGCAAACTTAAACAGAGAGCACAGAAATACAAGAAGTATCTTGCCGTTAATGAGGTGGTTAGGTAAAGTATGAACTTACCAGGGTATTGTATAAGACCATTCGAATATAAACTCATTATAAGATTATGAATGTAAATGGTGAAGGGGAAAACTGGTGCATTTTAAGTAGCGAAGAATGGCAACTTTTCAAAACAACAGAAAAGGCTCGTTTTCGATATACATTTTTAAATTATATTTGTGGCTACCTTAAAGTAGGAATGAGATCTACTAATGGTTCTTTCGGTAGTTTTAGGCGGTTTTTTAAGTATCACTCTTTTTTACTCTTCTAATATATTCTGGAGAAGGCGGTATCTAAAAGTAGAGGACAGATTAGTTTGAGTTCCGTATATTATGCCGAATATTGTACTTACGTCAGATTTACAACCTTTATAGACTAGACGTATGCGTATTCACCTTTTCATTGTCTTCCTTAATTTTCTCAACAAACCGAAGATGCTGAGAAAAACAACATTGAATTTGCTTAGTCCTACGTCCAGTGTATTTGGCGCCGAATGAATAGTTAGACTGAGTAATACACTATAAAGTGAAGAACATTGACAATATATGCTTTCTAGCGATGTCTACAACTTTCTAGTAGCAAACTTAAACAGAGAGCACAGAAATACAAGAAGTATCTTGCCGTTAATGAGGTGGTTAGGTAAAGTATGAACTTACCAGGGTATTGTATAAGACCATTCGAATATAAACTCATTATAAGATTATGAATGTAAAATTTTAACTCAAAACGAGGTTGTGTGTTTAATCAGCAACAAAAATATAAGGAAATTTATAGATTTTGTTATTTCATGAATGGAATAGGAGATAATCATTGGCGCGAATACATAGTGAAATGTCGAAAGAGATCACCAACATGTCTGTGGAAGGAGTATAAAAATCAGATTCCAGATTCTTAAGAATTGGTTTGTAAAGTAATTTACATAGGGTGGGAGTGGATTCGAAATGACACAATTTTGATTTTGAAGCTGAGTTACCAAGCAAATAACTACAGGATCGGCAAACTGAATTTTTTGGTTCCCTATGCCAAATTAATTTATTTGTCTTATAATGACCAGTTTGAAAGTCACTATGATTAGTTGAGTCTTCTGGCTACAACATTGGCTATAGGCTAAATTTGCTGGAATCGCTCTTCTTCATAGCTCTCAATCAAGGTAGCAGAATGCTTGGACTGCTGAACATCTCCAAGTGTTGAATATTCTTCAACGCTAACTTGATATTGCTATACATAATCCTAATTAAGGTCCAGTGATTGTTGTTACGATCAAAAACAATTATAAAGAAGAATATATCGTCTTTTATTTTCGATAAAAGCAAGTTCAAAATAAATGTTTCTTCAGATGGTATTATAAAATAAGAATAAAGTCTAGTCTGACGAAACTACTTAAAACAAATAACATCATCAAATAAGAATCTACAGGAACCTGAAGCCCCTGGTGTGGAATCTTTGGTGCGCACTTCTAAGGAGTTTCATACTGGAGCGAAACAGTTGGGCAGTGCTACCTGGTTTTCACTCGTACCCTACCAACATATTCAGTCAACTAAAAATAGGAATCTAATAAAAATAAAGAAAACCATTGTGTTATAGTACAACGAATGCATGATAAACAGCAAGAAAAAGTTTCTATTTGACAATGTCATTTACATTTGCCATACAATCGTATATGTATGGAAAATTACACAGTTAAATAGTCTATACTAAAATAGAAGTATTACGTCAGTGGGATAAGTTATCACAGTTATTTGAGAAAGGGTTTAAATGGTTCCAAGTTTCAATTAAGAGTTATGTAATTGTCATGAATGTTAGATGGTAGAAATAGGTTACGTAATGGTCACAATAACTGTCGACAACTATTTGAAAGAGGGAATTATAATAAATGTCCACTCGAGGAATAAACAGAAGGGAATAATGGAATCATGAAGGAACAAATAAGTAATATTTAAGAAAGGATGAAAAATTAATTATGCAGAACAAGTGGGGATTAGGGTCAAAGTGAAAAAAAGCGTTTGAAAGTGTTTCTTCTGAATGCAAACTGCAAGTTTGAATTGGTGGATGGCTAAAGCCTCTTCTATACATAACTTTTTGATTTGCAACCTAATCTAACTAATCTACAAAAATGATTCTCGTGGGGTGACATGACTAGAGGTCGCTAAGTGTTCGAGAATAGAGCTGTTGATTGATATTAGGCCACATGAATTTGAATGTATAAGGTTACTTGTTGTTGTGGTGAACGTTGCATTGGCCACACATACAGTACACTATTAAAACGGGTCACTAAACACAATCGTGCTTAGTTGTTTAAAGGAATACGAATATTGATCAACAAGTAAGTAAAATACTTCGAAGAACTCTTGAATAGACCAGTCCCAATGAACCCACCAGTCATCGAAGCAGCCACTACAGTTCTCCCTATTACCACCGATCCACCGACGGTCGAATAAATCAAAATGAACATCATGGTGGCAAATCAAGAGTGGAAAGTCAGTAGGGCCAGATAACATACCAGCTGAGCGAGGCACTGAAGTCAGATACAGATGTAAATGCAACGATGCTCTATATTGTCTTAAGGTAAGTTTGGGAGGAAGAACAATCACCAACAGACTGAAAAGAAATGTATCTCATCAAGATATCAGAGACAATGGATCTTATCTATTGCGGGTAACACAAGGGCGTCGCGCTACTCTCAGTACCAGAAAACCTCTTCAACAGAGTGTTATTGGACCTAATGAGAGATCCGGTCGACGCCAAGCTTCGAAATCAACAGGCAGGATTCTGTGAAGATCGACCAAGTTCCGACCAAATCGCGACTCTACAGTTTATTGTTGAACAACCATTGAATGAAACGCACAACTTTGCATCAATTTGTTCGACTACGAGAAGATATTTGACAGCGTGGATAGGAGAATATTATGAGACCTTCTTCGATATTATGGAGTACCCGAAAAGATGGTCAGTATCATGCGAAATTCTAGCGATGGATTACACTGTAAAATCGTGCATGCAGGTCAGATCGCTGATTCGTTTGAAGTGGGGACTCGTTTCAGTCAAGGCAGCTTACTCTCGTCCTTCTTATTTCCTCTGGTCGTCGTTTGGATGATGAAAACCTCAACATCTCAAGGCAACCTCTTAATACATTGGAAAACATGGACGCAACTAGATGACTTGGACTTTGCAGATGGCCTAGTCGGTCCTTTTGTTTTACACACAGCAACAAATTCAGTTGAAGACACACAATGTAGCAGCAGCCCCGGTAGCCAAGAGTAGGCCTCAAATTTCTCTGATATTAGATTACAGTCTATGAACTCGTAGTTGTTAGTGGTCAACATAGCTCGTACATAATAAGTTGACTTCAATCAGTTTATACGTCAGCTGGAATTGTTAAGGTGGTAACAATGACTGTCGAAATGAAGGTATTGGAAAGAGGGTAAAATATAGGTAAACAATGTGAATACAAATTATAACAGGTATTTCAATGATATGTGACTAACTCAGTCGATAAATCAGCCTATGCTTGTTACTCCATGTGGAGCAAAGGTCATCGACCAGCATTCTCCAACTTATCCTGTGCTAACCTCTCCTTTCGAGTCCTTCGCAAGTGCTGTTCATTCTACAATTCATGTCTACCCTAATTCTCAAAGCAATGTATTCTATGATCTTCCTCCTTTACTTGTACCTTGAGTTAGTGTTTATCTTGTGACGCAGTTTAAGGACTTACTCAATGTGTATTCTATCTATGTTCAACTAACCAGAAAATAAGACTAAGTGTAATGCATTAAATGACGTAAAGTTGTAAAATCAAATAGTAAGTGTTCAGTTAAATAGGCAAGTCCTTAGCTTTTAACTGTCTTTCAGTTGATACAGTAGTAAATCTTCATCAGTTGAGGTGGTTAGGACATGTGTTACGTATGCCCCACTACCCCCTACCTCGAAAAGCAATCCTATCTGGTGTAGGAGTAAGCTGGATGAAAATCTAGGGATGGTCAAACCAAAATATGGCATTAGTCCATTAAGTCATTGACAAATAAGTTGAGCCATGCTGAAAATTCATATTGTACCAAACATATTATTAAATAAAGCTATTATTATTACTATTAATCCGCTCAGACTATCTGGTTGAGGTCCGCATGATGATCGTAACTAATGGTTAAAAACTTTGGGTGACACGACTCAAAATCGTTTGCAATAGTTGAAGTGCATCCATTCTTTGGTTTCCATCAAATTCTAAGCTTTTAAATTCGTCATAACATTTTTTACTGAATTATATTTTTTCAATCTTATCTTGCATCTAAAAAACCCTGTTTACTAATACTAACTCTGTTACTACCTTCACTACTCAGGGATTTTGTCGGATAATTTCATCTCTATCTTCTAATTGGGGCATGATAACTTGACTTGATGTACACATGTTTAGAATTTTAACTGACATATTGACTGAACTTTTTAGTCATCTACGATAATGGGCGTGCAGAGGAAGTTTGATTGTTCATAAGCATATAAACATAAATCATCAGATAAATTAATGTAAACATTATTACATTAGTGATTACACTAACATAATCTAATTTCTTAGAATCATTCAGATTTATTTAAATTGAGAGTTAGTTTATTTTAGCGTAAATAAAAATTTAACTTGAACATTTAACCATAAAATCAAAATCAAAATAAAATAAATTGCTTATGAATTAGAATTTATTGTTTTATTAAAACAAATACTACCTATTCAATATGTATCAATCATAAACAATCATAATCAATTAATTCATAAGAAAGAAATAAATATAAATGTTGTATTCCATTAATGAATTATATAGTTTATTACAGTTTTGTTCAGTTATAGAAACTATGCATTTACTATGTATAGTATTGTATTTAATTGTTTATCATTGTATACAATTAATTAATGGTACTTGTTCACCACCAACTGAATATACTTTGGTAATATTCATTTATACATTATGTATATATCATATACATAGAGATATGCTGTAGTGGAACAATTGAATTCATTACAAAGTCGTCAATTACAAAAATCACTAAATCTTAAAATTATTGTATTTTATACAAGTTATTTTAATCAATTAAAGGATAGTGATACAATTAAAGTAAGTATATGATTTATTGTAAGTTATGTAATCAGGTTTATTGTATGAATTGCTTAAAATAATACTTTTCTTATATTGATTTGTGCCATCCAGATGTTAGAGTGTAATGTGATTAACGATAGTCTTTGCAAGTAAATCTATTAATTGCATTCATTATTAATGCAATCGTAATGTACTTTGTCTTGTGGTAAAAAGCTTAGTAATTCCAGGTTATCAATGGTTGTGTGAAATTAAGGATAATTCGTCTTACCATATGAAACAAAATAGCTGATTATACCTAACGGTACAATAAATGTCAAATGTTGTTTTATACTACTTATAAGTAGACAAAATAAATATAAGCAATTTTGTTGGCATTTAAAAAAACTTTTCTAGAACGATCCTCAAAGTGTAATTATAAATATGAAATATGGATGACTTTATCGTCAAGCACTTATAATAAGTAATCTATGAAAATTTCAGTGTTACGACCAAGATATGACATATACAAACAAATATGTTAGGTGAATTACATTGTTAGACAATGATAAATGTGGAAAATGGTTAAATTCTGTTTCAATGACTGCCAAAATTTGTCGGGTGTAAATTTGAAACTTCATTCAAAAGCAGGTTTAGGAACACTCACTAAGTGCTTCAATGTATTGTATTACATACAATAATGCAATAAACAAATCGAATCAAATCATGTACGGTTACAATTGCCCAATAAACAAAATAGAATGTTCGGTTGAGTCTTATGATAAGAATAATAAAATGATGAAAAGATGTATTATGTGACATGAGAGTTTGTTTTAGAGTAATTGTGATAATGATGATGAGAGATTAATATGAAGCTGTGACAGATACTGATAGATTAACAATTATGATAACAAATTGGAATGAATTGAGAAAGATGAATATATGGTTAAGAATAAGATAGTGCAGTTTTGAGCAAAAGAGTTAAGGTTTGTGGAAGGATAGTTTAAAACAGTTAGTTTATGTAGCACATAGTAAATCGAGAGGCTGTACATCCCTCTTCAAGTTATCCTTCCCGAGGTGAATTTCGATAGTTCCAGTTAAGTATATAAGCAATAATCTTTTTTAGAAAAGTAATTCGGGGCGGGGGGTGTTGCAAAATCGACAAAGTATCTTGAATTTTGATTCAGTAATTAGTGTCCACCAAATATGACAGTATGGTGCTGTTGGTGGACTTTGTTACTCTATTTCCCAGACATACTTGTACATGCTCATAAATGTGTAAGAGCAAATAATTATTAGTGCGATTGACTTAGGTAACCTCAGAGAAGTAGTTAAGTTTGTATACACACACTGAGGAGTTCATCTTCCATATATTTACCTTGACTTGTTGAGTGAATATTGGTTTGCTTTTAAAGGTACAGTGTATCCTGGTTTCGTTAAACATTCTTTTGAATGAACTTTTATGTCTACCTGTTTCGACTGTATCAGCTATATTCCCTTTAAAATTGAGTTTTAATTTTAGGATTTTCTTATTGGTAGTGGCATATTTTGCTGATTTTTGGTTAACTAATATACTTTTTGTTAAGGTAGACTCTATACAGGTTATTGTGTTGTATCTTCTTTGCTCTTTCTTATTTCATTGTTTACAATATCTTCTGGAAAAAATGCTTATGATACTTTGACTGAGACATTTAATAAGATTAGTTTTTATGTTCATTCCTTTGATGCTATAGAAATGTGTATATTAACTTGTTATTTCTAAATATATCTCTTTCTGTAGACGTATCTATCTATACTTCAAAGTATGCTCCAAAGATACTCTGCTGTCTTTCTGTTTATAAATGACCATATATAATCAGTAATAAATAAAGTTCATTTTACAAACCATGGTAAACATTTCAAATCACATTTCTGGTCATACTACTTAACACTAATTCTGCCTACTAATAAGTAGTATAACACAACATTCGGAATTTCTTGCATTTTATAACGAAATCACTTAGTCATAAGTAGATATTTTAATAAAAGATAAAATGAATAACGTTAACATTAATAAACATTTCATCACAGAAAGTAGGTCAAGAAGACCTAATATAAGCCTATCAAAATTATTTTAGTAGATGAATTTACGTAGTAAGGAATGTGTAAATAATCAATTTAAATACTTGACAACTATGTGTATGAAGTTATAAGTAACCATAAGATGAACAAGGATATTACATAATTATTTGATTGAATATGTCACAGATTGATGTTTCCAAAGTACCATTGAAAACCAGGGAGCACTGGACAGGTATTTCGTTCTAGTGCGGAACTCGTGAGTAGTGGGCACCTCACATTCCGCACCAGGGGTTTCAAGTTGACGGCGAACGCCTAACCATCTGCACCAATGTGTCTGTATCCAATGGCAGAATTTCAACTTCCGTTAATATCACAACTTGATGGAAGTGGGAATTCTACCATTCGCCGTCAACCTGAAGCTCCTGGTGCGGAATCTGTGGTGCGTACTGTTGAATGATACAGCTGTCCAATGCTTCCTGGTTTTCAATGGTACCCTGTTAACATCAATTTGTGACATATTAAATTAAATAAATAACCAATCTTTACAAAAATAACCATCCCAATAGAACTATTACATATTTCTTTGGCATACAATCTAGTAATGTTAGCTGCAATCATCATAGAATCTCCAGTGTGTTGGAGATAAGATTAATGCTTCATCAATGGAACTTGATAATAAGCCATAAATTTTACCTATCACACTAGTACTATAGATAAAATGTAATACAACTGAGCTGTATATGGAAGAAATTTGTCTCTTCCCAGACAACGAAGGAAGATGTTCTTTAACACGTTCACTATGTTTTGTTACAGTAGGTTTAATAAAGATTCTTTTTCTGAAGTAGTTGAGTTTGTAGTCAATTATTTGTAATCCAAAAACCAGTATATAATCCTTTAGTTGTGCAATCATTCCCGGTTAATTAAAATTAAGAAACGATGATAAGAAACACCATATTTTTTATACAGCCTGATGTTTTCTGTTTTGCAAATGTTACTAAGTTCATTGACATTCAGTTATAAATTAAGAACTATAGATTTCTTTTGTACAATCCATGATTGTAACCTAATGTTCATCACAGGCAGGTTCATTCATATGATTTCTTGGTTCATATATAATACGTAGTTCTTTCTTTCTAATATTGTTAGAGGAAATCATTATATCCCTCACTGTAAGGGACCTATAATGTGACACATAGTTATGGACACAAAGAACTGTATATACTTACAAGTAGTGCGACTCTTTATAAATATACTTCTGTCTTCTTAACTGCCTTCATGTTTGATCCATTTGTTGTTTGATTTACTGTCGTATTCATTTCTTTCACTTATGATCTGTAAATTATATTTCGTCTTAGGACAAATTATGTAACCTATATTCTTATTTACTAATATTGACTCACTAATCCCAATGATTGATTTTTATTTCCATCTTTCCAATTACATATTACTTTTTAATAAACTAAAGTCTTATAAAGAACTAAGTGAAAAAAGCCAATTATGAAGTACAAAACCTTGGAGTTGTAGAGATTTAACGTAGTTTACAGTGCTTACCTATGTTAACTGTTACCTCCTCCAACATTATTTGTTGACTACAAAACATTACTTTTACAATACAGTATTTCAGTCAGTTTACTGATGTATTTAAGTGATATTATAAAGTTTATTAAAAGTAGATGAATACATTTACTTTAAATATCATGTTCCGGGATCGCATTATGTACTCATGAGCCTTTGTAAAATGTTTACGACCTATCATGAGTAATTTAGTTAGATCTAAATGAAGACATTATGGTAGCTGGTAACATGCGTTTAAAAGGATCAATATTCATCAAACGTCTACTGCTGAAATTCTTAGACTTAACTATAGATCTCTTATTGGAAAATTGGACTACCTACAATTTCTCCTTAGTTTTAACATGTATTGTAACTGTGGTTTAATCACAGTTCAAATATCTTAGGTACATAACCTATTTTTCGTGAAGATCGTTCCGTCATCAAGTAAAAGTCTAATGGTGGTGTTGTTACTTTCGTGAACACAAACTAGTGTAAGTTCATTCGTATGTGCACATGGTAAAAGATTAGCTAATTGAGACACTGTGTGCTGAACATTCATATTGTACTAAACGTACTACTGAATAAGGCTTTTATCATTATTAAATAAATCAACTTCAAATATTTTACAGTATTTCACTGTTAAGTAAAACGTTATTCTGAACTTTTGATACATTCAATTGTAATTAGCTTCTAATCATAATGGATAGGATAGGGAATAAACACTTGATTGATTCGAAGTATAATGATTCACGTAAATAATCCCCAAAATAAATAGCTACATAGGTCCTCGACATTGATGCTGACCATGTTCGTTTTAGCGGACACTACTAGTTGAAGGCGCTCGGTCACGCATCATTACCAGATCACGTCACGCTCCACAATGGGAAGCATCTCTCTTTCTAGTTTCCCAGCCTAGACGTTGCTATCCCATTGCCGCTCTATTCAGGATCAAATATAACTTCTCTTCCATCCTTCATTGCCATCTGATTTATTCTCATTCGTATGAGTAGGTTCAATCGTTAGAAGTCGCTCTGGTAATACCGCAAACTTAACTTGGCCATACACCGGGTGCACTTCACGTCTGATCAGAAGCTACTTAGAATTTCCGAAGAGTATCTACAGCCATATTCGTAAAGCCAACTGAAAAACTGTGACAATTAAAAGTTGGTGGTAAACCAACAATTGAGTAAATACGTCAAGTATACTTCCATTTAATAATAAAACCAATCAGTCAAAATAAGCAATGACATAAGCCTGATAGATCAACCAATTGTAACAAACCTTTTCATGGCCCAAATGGAATCTCACACTTTCAATAATGTCATTAGACCAAGGGTTTGGCTCAGATATGTAGATGACACTTTTGTCATTATGAAAAAGACTTTTCTAAGAACATTCTCAAAACGAATCAGCACCTTGTCTCAGCAATATTAAATTCACTTTCGAAAGTGAAAATGAACACAATGAGTTACCATTTTTAGACTGCTTAGTAAAAAGAAATTTAAATGGAACTCTTAATCTGAGAATTTACCGCAACCCGACACATTCAAATCGATATATCGATTTCAATTCAGCACATCCACTCAGTGCAAAAATATCCCTGGCTCTAAACTTATTCAGAAGAGCCAGTAGACTCATTACATCTGAAGGGGATAAGAAATCCGAATACGAAAATATAATCAGAATCTTACAACTTAATAATTTTCCAATGAATATTATTAAAAATTTGCAGAAACCAAACAACCTATTACTAACTAATAGTAAATCAACTGGAATATCTTGGATTGGTACAGCGGTTCTACCTTAACGCCAAGACACAACTGATGAATTACAAAGAATTCTAAAACAACACGGAATTCAAACTTTCTACAAAACTACCAACACAATTGAAGGTGGATTGGTTAATACAAAGGAGATCCCTTTCACCTCTACACAGAATTGTGTCTACGGGCTGGGTTGCGTTGATTGTGATGCTTTCTATATTGGAGAATTATCACGAGAAATCAAAACTCGTGCCAAAGAACATAAAAGGTACACTAAACGACCTCCTAATAATTCTGTTGAGCTTGAAAAATTACAAATTAAATCAACAATAGTAGTCTGCATATGTCACCTATCACAACCATAAAATCGATATTAAAAATATCCGAATTATTCAGAAAGGTTTTTCCAATTAAAAGGAAAAACAAATAACTGAAGCACTTCATATTTGGTTAAATCTAACTTCACTTAACAAAAGGGAAAGCCTTTTTATCCACTCAACACGGACCGTCTATCCAACTGACCACAATAAAAGTACATCAAATTTCACATATTCACATATTTTTCTTTCATATCACACTAACATATGCATACAAGTCTCATTTCAAATCACCTTGACCCACATGACTTGACTCGTATTTTGATGGCACGGACTTATTTTATTTTTGATTTGTTCCATTGTATTATCATTTAATCTTGCATTAAACCAGTTCGGTTATTCATTTCTTTGAAGAATCGAGTTGCACTAATTCGCGAAAGGTCAGAAATTTATATTTCGTGACTGGTGAAGCTCAGACTTGTCGGGAGTGAGACAGTTATCACCTATGACAATGGATGATCGTCGCGCTATAATATATATCACAAATTGATGGAGGTGGGAATTCTACCATTGGATGCCGACCCAGTGGTGCAGATGGTTAGGCGTTCGCGTCAACCTGAAGCCCCTGGTGCGGAATGTGGGGTGTGCATTGCTGATGAGTTCCACACTGGAACGAAACAGCTGTCCAGTACTCCCATGTTGTCAATGGTACCCTGTCAACATCAATCTGTGATATATTCAATCAAACATTGGAATATCACAAATACATACACCACTCATTTTATAAACATCTGGTAATAATATATGAAAATTATAAAACGGTATAAAATCCATCGGATAAAGAGGATATGCAAAATTAAGTAGTATATAAGTAGTGACATGAATATGTAGTTATATTAAACAAACTCATTATTAAAAGCATCGATTTCCAATAATAAAAATATATCACTCATTTTGCTCATTATTTAGGCGAAGATTGTTATTCCGGCAGTTAAATTTTGGCAGAATTCCTTGAAGATACGAAATGCTTCAAGTGATGTATTTTACGTTCAAAGGTTAGTTAGTATAAAAGGCATTTTTTACATAAACGTCAATATTCAAAAGAAATTTCTTACAGTTTTTTTTTTCATATTATTAAACTTGAAAATAAAGACAAGAATGAGTACGATCATAGTAGAATGGTATGAATTCGATTGATACCGTTGTTGCTGATTGTCTACAAATTACAATCATTCAATGAATACTGCTGAAGACTTCCACACTAGGACGAAACAGGTGTTTGGTGCTTTCCGGCTTTCGAAGATTGTTCATCTTAAACCAATTCTTGATACTGAATTCGAAATTAGCGGTTTCCATCATAGCGGAAGAGTTCTCTTCAGTGATGAATTATTTAGCAAATAAAACCTACCGAAAAATGTTCATATAATAGAATATTTCAACATCGCGTAGCACAAATACTCATGAAGAAAACGTATGATGATAGGCTAAAAAAAATTAAAGTTAAATGATTGCGTAATTGTTATGTTGGACCATTAACGAAAGTTGAAAACTCCCAGGACTATGTTTTAGAAGACTAATTCATTTATTCTGGTCGTGAGTAATGTAAACATTGCATTTCTATTATTGTTACGTTCCTCTTATCCTATCCTCCTGTTTAATATATATGCTGTTATTATATTGTCTTTTGCTACGAACTACAGTTAATTAGTTTTGTACAAGTTACTCCCATTCACTACCACAATCTCTTCTGTTTCGTATTAGTGTAAAATTCCTAATTGGTTTGCTGTGTGGTCTGAATTTGTGTATATATAAAGGCATGATTAAAATACAATATGACCAGAATTGGTTTGGATTGGTTGTGTCTGGTTGGCTCGTAGTTGTTATTTTCTCTATTCCAGCTTTGGGGACTGGTAGTCTCGGGGCAGACGTGTCCATATACTGATTAGCAATTATCAAGGGTACTGTGTATTTTCCGCAATACATAACAGTAATAGATTACAGAATTGAATTTATTAAAAGATTGAAAGGAGTATAGTTCAAATAAGACATGTCAAATTTAAATCATTTTGATGATAATGCCAAAGAAAGTTTTTCGTCAATTGTTTATTGATAATTTTGAAATATCAAAACTATATTTTCTATCAAGTAGATAACGTTTGTTTGTATTGATGAAAGTTAAGGTTTAATCGCAATCTCCGAGGAGTACATTCAGGGATAAAATATCCATTCCATGAATAAATCTTTGAATTTGATCATTCACAATATGTGGGATGCGAAGGTCTAAAAAGCAAACATTTTTTACATTCATATTCCAATAGTTATCATATATTAGAATTAGCTACACTGAAGCTACTTAGTATATGAGAAGCATGTTTGTGAGTAATGCAAATAACACACGTATAGTCGAAAATACCACTGGTACAAATCTATCTTGTTGATTATTGACTTCATTTTTACAGATTGACAATAAATATGCTTATTAAGGTTGAACCCACTAGACTATCCATCGTAACTCCATCGATTTGGCAATATAAGATGTTATTTAGCTGTATATCCTTGGTGCACAATAGAAAGCGCTTGACTTAATTTTAAGCACAAGTAAAAGGTCGCCTTTCTACAAATAATTTATATAGTTTCGTCCATCGACATCATGATGAACAATGTTGACATACAGGTGATGTTCACATTTTCAAGAATTCGAGAAAATAGAAAGCTACCTTATAAACTTCCTGCAGCTACCCCCCCCCTACCTCAACGATCAACTCAGTTCTAAGTTACTTACTAACGATCGGGTGTTCTTGTAATACACAAAGTTAACCACGACATTGTTCGTCTCGTAACAATTCTTACTTTTTTATTGTGAAAATCGTTCTCGCTATTTTGTTAAAATAAAAAGTAATTTAATCGGCTAGAATGTATTTGGATGTAAGTATATTCAGCTGACGAGTCCCGAATAGGACAAAACGCGCGTCTTGGATTCCGCTTAACAGTTACAACCCAACTCAAATAGCATTTATAAACTACTTACACGTCAAAGCAGTTTGCTCAGGATGCACGTATGTCAATAGAGACTGATCAATTGCAGTCCATGACAAATCGATGGAAATTATAATTTTACCACTCTCTGTTTAATCTATAAATTTATACTAACTTATACTAGAATGAAACAACTATTCAGTGTTCCATGGTTTTCAGCGGTACTTAATTGATATCAATATGCGACGAATGGAGCTAACTAAAGTTAAAATCTATCTCTATGAAACCATTTCAATTCAAATACAAATTCATTATTAGGATACTTACTTTTTCATTTTAAATGTACAATTGGTAAAGATAAGATATAAAACTAAGTGAAGATCTATTTAAGTTGGATTGTGACTGGCAAGTGGAATCCACGACGCTCGTTTTGTCCTATTCGGTGAAGAACTGTTAAAACATTGAAGTAATCACTATGATAATCTAATCAGTCGAAATAGACCAGTTAGTGAAGTCACGTATTAAACTCCACCCTTTAGGTATATCATGTATTGTATGTTAGAGATACGAATGGAAATGATTTATGGAAATAGTGATGTTGTATATCAATCAATGTGATTAATAAAAAGTAAGCAGATTTAACCTCATTATTAATACCACTAGCTATAACAATTGAAAAGTATATCTGTTAGTACACATCGATACTTAACTTTTTATCCATATTTGATTGAATATGCCACAGATTGTTGTTGGCAGGGTACCATTGACAACATGGGAGTACTGGACAGCTGTTTTGTTCTAGTGCGGAACTCTTCAGTAGTGCGCACCCCACATTCCGCACCAGGGGCTTCAGGTTGACGGCGAACGCCTTACCATCTGCACCACTGGGTCTGCATCCAATGGTAGAATTCCAACTTTCATCAATTTGTGGTATATAGCGCGACGATCATCCATTGTTATAGGTGATAACTGTCTCACTTCCTATAAGTCTGAACTCCACCAGTCACGACATCTCACCTGAGCTCCAGGAACATCTTAGATGATCGTCGTACACTGCTGAGGAGTTCCACACTAGAACAAAACAGGTGTCCAGTGCTCCCTGGTATCCTGTCAATATCAATCTGTGACATATTCAATCAAATACATAACCAATCTCCACAAAAATAACTATCTCAATTGAATTGTTCATATTTCTATGTGAAAAAGGTATTGTGAAGATAACAGTTACTATAGCTTTAAACATAATGGAACTAAATTCTGTGATAAATCACAATGTCGTCGTACAGAAAAATGTCAAGGTGTTGATATACCAATAGAATATATGTCTGTAAGTTAATTTATTTTATACTTTACTATTACACTTTATAATATTTTACATTGGTTTCACTGTACAAGTTATGTTATTACATAACTTCTACAAATCAAATTAAGTAAATTTTGATTTAAAGTAATCAGTCTGGTTAGATAAATTTTAATAATGTAATAAGATGTAGTTTATTAGAGCTGTTTATTACATTTACTAATTACATTCTGAACAATCTAATCATACATAAACTAGTTATAACATTAATAGAGGCAAAATAAATGTCAGTTAATCAATCAGATGATAAAGTAGGACAGCATAGGGTATATGAAAAACATTGTTAATCACACTTTACTCTGGGTATAGTATTAATAGAACCAGGGTAGGTTTCATCATAATCAGCAATGTAGAACCGGGTTCAAGTTTCTCTACCACTACGAGATAATAGAGATAACAAAATAACAGGATACAAGAAGGAAGAGTGAAGGTTTGCAGAAAATAATAATAGAATTCAAAATTTAGATGAAGTTAAAGAATGAATACACTTGCGCCACTGTGACCGATTCTGAGCCACGTTGTCAAGTGTCTCCAGCTATTCATTGCAACTATCACGCGAACCCCAACTAAGTAATGTACATCTGCCAACATGGGTTATACCAAAAGTCAAGGACTTCATGAACTGATGTCATGTTTTGGTTTGGCCACTCCTACTCTTCTTCCATCCTACTTCAACCCTAGCCAACATCATGCGACACTATAGGCGATGATAGGGCATGAGAAATACATGTCCCAACCATCTCAGTCGGTGAAGGTTAATGACCTCTTCCCAAGAACCTTTTGTCTAACCTCCAAATTACTTATTTGACTGTTCCATGAGATACTAGCGATGCCACGAAGTGTTCTATGGGAAAATACCTGAAGTCGACACATATCTTGGGTTTTCATGGCCAAATGTTAAAACGGCGCTGATTGCTGCGCAGTTCACCCAGCCTTTCGTTAAGACACGGATATCTCGCCTGCTCATAAGTGGCGTAAATTAACGAGTGCCAATAGGGCTTTCTGAATCCACGCTGTTTTTTCGTCACACACCGATCCGCCAGAGGTGATGAGACTTTGGAGATAAGTGTCAACGTATTCAATTACTTCACTCCCTATAACTAATTTAGGAGAAGAAGCAGGCTATTCCTGGAGTAACATTTTGTATTTGGAAGAGGAGAAGCGCATTCCAAAAATGCCTGCATTGCTACTCAAGTTGCTCAAGAGACTCTTAATACTGTTTACGTCGTCACCAAATAGCACTATATCGTCTGCATATTCTATGTCGACGAGTGGACCTCCTGGAAGGAGATTAATTTTTGAAAATTTGAAAGAAGTGAATGAGATTTCTAAGAGTACATCTATGACGAAATTAAATAAAAAGGGTACAAGGGGCAGTCCTGATGAACCTCACTTGAGGATGAAATTTCTCGTGACAGTTCGCCATATGTTCTGACTCGACCACTAGTGACCGAGTAGACAGCCTTTATAAAGTTTATGTACTTTTGAGGTACGCCTTTTAATGGCAAACACAGCCGCAAGACTTTATGGTCTACTGAGTCGAAAGCTGTTTTCAAGTCAAGAAATACAACTATAGCCACACGTTAGTACATATGTCTGTGTTCGATGATCTTGCGCAGGGTGAATACGTGATCAGTGCAACCTTGTCCAGGTCCGAAACCAGCCTGGTTTTCTTGAGTCTACTGTTCTCTAGTGTTGGATAAACGTCAAATGATTATAGAGGATAATATTTTAGATACTATATTAGTCAAAATAATTCCTCTGTGCTTATCACAAGAGGATTTCTGTCCCTTTTTGTAGATTGGAACAATCAGCGAACGAGACCAGTCACATAGGCTGATGTTCAGTTCCCAGACTTTGGCTAACATATCAATCAACCTGCCAGCCAAGACTGGACCACCATCCTTAAAGATATTTGTAGACAACCAATCAAGTCCTGCTGCTTTCCCTGGCTTCAGTTTACTTATAGCCTACTCAACCTTATTTAGAGTTGGGGGACCTGTGTCAGTTTTCCATTCAGGTAGCTTGGAGATAGTAGGTAAGCTAAGAGTAGCTGGCGGCCATTTGAACTGTTCCTGAAGGTGTCCCGATCATCGCTGTAATCTTCTAAACTAAGATGGAATCATAGAACCATCTTTTCCCTTGATAATTTTACTAACCGTCGATTTCTTGACGTCGGTGTCCTTGATAAGCCGGAACAGCAATCTACTATTGACCGCCGCCGCCGATTCTTCCATCGCTTTTGCTTTTGTGGCCCACTACTGTTCACGATTCTTACGCAAACTCTTTGTCAGTCTACGTTTTAGTTGTCATTGTTCCCCATTATACTCCGAGCCTGCTGGAAGAAGTTTTCGATGTCTAGTATAAGTTGAAATTGTTTATAAACAAAAAGGCAGCGGTTGAACTTTAGATTAGCTACGATTACAATAAATCTTAGTTTACATCCCTAAACAACTCTACAACACCATATAAACTAATTTTATGTCAATTTTATGTCGATGTCAATACTGAAATTATTGCTGAGGTTGATGAAACAGCTATCAGCAAAAGGAAATATGCTAGTGGAAGAAATATTAGAACGGAACGATTAAGTAATAACTACTTTAACCCAACTATCAGGTTTTTGTGATGTTTAATAGAACATTTGGCAATGGACATTCCTAATATTTTCCGAACAGAATGACAATAACGTTAATCCCAATTATCTAAACGTATCTTTGTCCAGAAACAATTATAGACACAAATGGCTGGAAAGGGTATTGGCTTCGTAGGTGACTTGGTTATGTACATCCTGTCGTTATCCATCAAAAACGTTTCGTGGATAAAACCACTGGGGCCAATATTCCAAACACTGAGGACTATTGGTTTCGTCTTATATAGTTCTTCTGACCTCATCAACATTATAGAGATAATATAATTTGCAGACAATATGGATGTGTTTTATACAGAACATACAATGTCTTTACAACTGATAAACGTAATTCTAATTTTATTATATTTGTTCTCCATGCTAAAATTAATTAGTTAATTGATGCTTGTTACTCCGCGAGGAGCACAGGTCGCCAACCAGCATTCTCCAACCAACTCTCTCTTGAGAATTCCTTACCGGTTTATCTTAAGTGCTATTTGTTCATTTAATGTTTGCCTCCAATTCTCAAAGAAATATGTTTTTTGGTCTTCCTCACTCTCTTTGAACCTGGGGATCCCAATTTTGTACTTTTCTTTCGACGCAGTTTGGTTATTTTTTTCATTATGTTTCCTATCCAGCTTCGGCGTCTTTTCCTGATTTCGTCTTCACCTGGAAGTTGGTTGATTTGTTCCCTTCCACAGAAGGTTATTATTGATGGTAACTTGTCCGAGGATCCGAAGCATTTTAAACAGACAATTGTTTATAAATACCTGTATCTTTCGGATGGTGCTTTTTATAGTTCTCCAAGTTCCAGTTCCATACAATAGAACTGTCTTCACATTTGTATTGAAAATTTCAACTTTAATGTCATTTGACAGCTAGTTTGAGTTCCAGAGGTTTATCACTTGTACCAATGCTGTCGTTTCCTTGTAAGTCCACACCTTCTCACCTGTTTCAGATCAGATCCTCCTTGTTTGTTGATCATGTTGTCCATCTTCGCCCGCATTTGTTGTTGTATGTGGAATAGACGAGCCATCTAAGTCATCTACAAAGTACAAGTCATCCAGTTGTAATGATAAAATACTGTATCCTCATTAATCTTTTAGAAGTTTTTTGCATAACACATAACCATTTATGTTATAACTGTATTCCCATTTTTTAACAGAATTTTTCAAGTCTTTCATCGCTGTTCAAGTTAGCCGACAAAGTTTACTTAAGCCGAAGTTTCTCACACAATTTCTTGGTATTAACTATAATACTTGCAATGTTGATATGTTCTATGATGTTTTTCTAGTTTCAATAGATAACCGAGATTTTATTGATATCAAAGGTGAATGAAATTTATAACACAATGTTTAAGCGATTACTGCTGAAT
Source organism: Schistosoma mekongi (assembly GCA_034768735.1). Lineage (NCBI taxonomy): Eukaryota > Metazoa > Platyhelminthes > Trematoda > Strigeidida > Schistosomatidae > Schistosoma > Schistosoma mekongi. The sequence continues at coordinate 42,208,875 of CM068308.1, read as the reverse complement.
CATCTGGTCCTATTCATTGTAATGTTTATAGTTGTAGAAAATACACAGAAATTAGGTTTGCAGATATTAAACTACTGTGGTTATCTCCAGTAATCAGTTCACACAAACTTAGACAATCATTCAAATTGAGATTACTTTTAGCCTTCGAGTTTTTTTACAAACATGTTGCCATGCATGAATGTGCATGTGTTTGTCTATTCATTTAGTTTATTACATTGGTTTTGGTGTAGTATGCTAATCTGTCTTTCATATTCTTCATATGTCATTGGTTACCCTATTCTTATCCCTCACGCTACACTGGTGTTTCGATGTGATTTAGTACTTCTTCATGGTCACACCTCTTCCAGGAATATAATACAGAACTACTGGCACTGCTGCTCAGTTCTTATTACATTACTACTTGACTATCATTTCAATACTAGGTTCTAATCATACTACAAATGGTTTCTTATATTGAATTCTAGTAATACTATATTCCAATCACGTTACGGTTATATTATTTCCTTATTTCCTTAATTTAAAGGAGTGTTACCAGAAAGTTTCTGGACATCTTACGTTAAGGTATAGGAAAGGAAAAGGATTAGCCAGAAATAGCTATCTCTTAATTGTTGATAGTCAAAACAAAGGAAGCTGTCATTCAGGAATTACAAATGCTTTTGCTGGTGCATGCATTACGGATCCAAATACAGACAGGTAGGACAGATTTAGGAAAGAAGAATATTTCAGGTACATTTTTTTTATCAATAATTTATGATGATTAGGTGTTGTTAATAAACTTCAGCTACATTCCTTTCTACTCAACCATGAGCAATTATCTCCTAAGGTCATATGCAGCCTCCTATTGATTATGACTGAGTCAATACACGAAATCAAATACAAATTCTAAAATCTCCAAAGAGCTGCATAAAGATGACGAATTCCCGATTTTTGGATTTTATCTGCAGTTATCATTACCAGTTACTTGCAAAAACAGCATTTGGTTTGATTGCAGTAAAGGTGTTCAGTACAGGTTTTCAAGTCCTTGTATCAATTTCTTCAGAGAAATGCCATTTGTTTAACTGTGACCTTAAGACTAGACTTTTTTTTCAATGTGTTATTATCAGACTTTTTTTTATCTGTTTCATCTGTATACTAAAGTGTTGTTTTGTTATTTATGCTTAAAACATTATCCCAGCTTTAATTCAATATTCCTATTCAAATGTATGATAATTAGACTGAATAATCATGAATTAGGTAGTAAAACATGTTATGTTATGTAACAAGTATTCATAACTACAAAATATTAATTCAATTGGAATGGTTATTTTTGTGGAGATTGGTAATTTAGTTGATTGATTATATCACAGATTGATGTTGGAAGGGTACCATTGAAGACCATGGAGCACTGAATAGCTGTTCCGTTCTAGTGTGGAACTCCTCAGTATGGGCTTCAGGTTGACGGCGAGGGCCTAACCCTCTGTACCACATACATAAAAAAGTTAACAGAAAAAGTGATTGTCGAATTGTTATTTTTGACGTCAATGTTTTATACCACCTATCTGTACAGACAGACATATCATGTATTCATAGTGTTATGTATATTACTCAATTACTCAGGTAATATTCATTGATATCACCTGGTACATATCATTATCGAAACGTTTGAATGATCTTCAGAATCACCATAGCACTGGTACGATGAAGTGTGCGAAGGTTCTTAAATCACAACGTGATTTTACTCTTAAGTCTTTAAATTCTTCTATTTATAGCAGTGATGAATTATTTATGGTGTATTGTAAGTTATTACCATGGCCGAATTAGCTAACTCATATTTCAATTAGCACATAACCCCCACCTCCACCAACTTTGAGACCGTCGAAATAATTTGTCAAAATCAAAGTGAAGAGCAAGTTAATCAGTTTTACTTTATATTATTTGCCAGATCCTTATTTGCTATCAATTATTGTAAACAGTGCTAAAAAAAAACAAAAGCCCCATTTATCTGAATATCATTCTATCTAGTTCCATACATGTAATGGCTTGTATGCATGTAGCTGACAAAACATTAACGAAATATATTGAATTCAAAATGTTTTATACGTGTCGTTGTGCTTACTTGGATTTCTCGATAAGTTCACTACAAATCAAACTTACATTACGTGTGCAGAGATATTACGCAATCCATATGGAATTGATAATTGACTTAAATGAATGTCAGTTCCACCAAACGTCATCATGTTTAATTGATATCAAATCTCAATGTACAAAAAGGATCATGTTGAATCCAACTATGGGAAGTCCTGAGTCAGAGTCATTAAACTTCTTTAATTATTTACTTTATTACCCGTGAGGTCTGATCTTAACAAACCTTATATTAGTCACTGAACTTTTGAATATCATTTCATGTTACTCATTAGTAGACAAAATAATTAATTAACAATTTTATGTCACAAATTGATGGAGGTGGGAATTCTACCATTGGATACCGGCCCAGTGGTGCAGATGGTAAGGCGTTTGCCATCAACCTGAAGCCCCTGGTACGGAATCTGTGGTGAGAACCGCTGAAGAGTTCCACACTGGAACGAAACAGAAGTCCAGTACTTTTTGGTTTTCAATGGTACCCTGCCAACATCAATCTGTGACATATTCAATCACATTTTATTTCCATTTTATAAGGTGAGACATGTGATGTAAGCATTTACCACGCTTTGCAAGCTGATCGTCATCTATTATTAAACATTGTTTGAGTTCGGTTGTGATTGGCAAGCTAAATTCAGAAAGAACGTCTCGTCCTATTTGGGACAAATCAGTTGTGTATACCTGTATCCAAATGTTGATGCTCACACTGGCATTTGGATTCAGTTTATTTCGTCCCAGACACCATCACGTTTGTCACTAGGTTTACTGGTGACAATTCAATTCAAACAATACCTGTATACTACCGCTATATCGAGGCAATTCGCTTAGGTAGCACATATGCAACAGAGACTGACAAGTTCGAGTCCATAACAAATCGCCGGAAGTATCTAAGCACATTTAAATTACATTGCTGAATATTGTTAACAGTAAAATTATTTTTGGCAAGAAATAGATGTATATCAACTTGTAAGACACATTGAAAAGTCGGCAACCATCCTCCTAGTTTTTTTAACTTCAAATAAAATTACTAATCTATAGCTTTATCTACTAATAAGTAGCATAAGATGACATTCAAAATTTGTTGAATTGTTTACAGTTAATTACAATCAGCTATGTTTGTGGATATAAATTTCAGCTTTACCTACATTTATAAACATTCAAAATTCATTCTCACTGTTGAGTATCAAAACGCACATATGCTTATATTAATTTAGTTAGTCAGTTGCTTATTATTTTGTCATACTGGATTGTTTGAAGTCATGTGGTAAATTGAAGTAAGACATTCTGAGATGTCCATAATATGCCATCAAGCTTTATGGGTAGTTCTCAATAGCGTCACCTATGTATACCAAAAGCTATAAGCATTCTAACCAACTACCCTAATCTATGTATCTGACGTAATTGTGCAACACTCTTATATCTTTTACAATCATATATGTATTATAATAATCACTTTACCAATTTTTCCAGTTGAAGGGTTGAATGTTATTGCTCGCTTCCCTTTTGTGTGCATCTTCTTTATTCTATTTATATCTAAGCCGATTATTTACGTACTTTATAACGTAAACCGACATTATGAATATTGTCATTACCGCCTTAACTAGATCAATTTCTCAAGCTTCTACGCATTTCGTATGTCAAGTTATTTATCGCATTATCAGTATTTTTAATAATTGTCATTTAGACATTTTGCTCCTACTCCTGACGGTAACTTCGATTTGCGGCAGAAAAAATTTCACGTTTCATTTTCAATTGTCTATGAATACAGTATATTTTTGCCTACACGCAGTGACACCAAATGAAAATGACTGCTTACTCATGGAAACGTTTTATATGCAAAAATGTAGTATATTACGAATAACTTATATATTGATGTATTTGCCCGTGGTTTTCTTTTCACGAGAAAAGTGGGTTTCAGCCTGCCTTCCCTTGATCTACTTCATGTCTTTTGTGAGTTGTAAGCATCCTTTGTTGCTTACTACTCTGAAATTATCCTCGTCGGCTGTTTGCTATTGCAATTATTACATGATGTTACGTTATGATATATTCGACTATTGCTATCAATTTGTACATTTTCTTCTATACCATTAATTATATAATACATGTATTTCAGTAGTATCATACATACTAAGAAATTGCTACAAACAGTTTAATATTTTCTGTATATTAATCATGGTATTTTATATAAAAATCCTGAAGAAGGTTTCAATTGACGAAAACAACATTGTCAATGTTCCATTATATATAATATGAATTTCTATTAATTATTTAATACTTACTTCATATTCACATTGTATTCTAAGCATCTTGATGTAATAATTGAATTTTTTTTTATTTACAGACCACTTATAGGTTATGTAAACTTTTGTCCATTGAAAACATCTATGAAATATCCTAGAAATAGAGTTTTATGGGGTGCTGCTAGACATGAAATTGCACATGCACTTGTAAGTATTCACTTCTTAATTATTATGATATAACAGGTATAGTATATGTTATTGCTTAACGTCTTACTTAACACTTATTTTATATTTTATTTAGTTATAAGATTATTTGATACATTGTTGCTCCGGTTGTCGGAAGGGGGAGCATCGGCCTCATGGCTTCCGAAGGAACTCGGCTTTCACCATGAAGCGTCATATTGGTCCTTCCAATTCCCAGGGCAGAGTTAGAATGGTTATATAGGTTTTCACTCGTGAACTGTTTTTTAGCATGATAGTTGTTTTACGGGATGGGGTTGCTAACCCCATGCCCAACCCTCCTCTTTTATCCGGGCTTGGGACCGGCAGCAACCCTGTGGGGGGCTACAGGCGGAGTTGTCATGTTATGTTACATAGATTAAATTCTCTCCTTTCTCAAATACTCCACAATTACGACTGTTCTCAGAATAAAGCAAAAAACATCTAAACCTGGATAGATTTAAACGAGATTATTTTAATATGATGATGAAAATAAGTCTTAGAAGATACAGGTTCTGGATAATCATCAGGAAATAAGCAATAACTATTTATACTAATTATTAGTAGGCACAAATTGACGAATATTTTTATTAACATTTAGAGAATATTTATAGTTATTTCACAACAGATAAACAGAAATCAATCAAAACCGACATACAGAATTTGACAAAAAGCTTTCATCGCTTCCGTTACCTTTATGAGGTTTAAAAATTGGTTACATCTAGTTTTGACTACTGAAAATTAATATGAAATAACAAATATTCAATATGTGATGTCACGTATTAGTTTGTACAAGACAACCATTGATCACATGGAAGCACTAGACAAATGTTTCGTCCTAGTATGAGACTCTCCAAAAGTAGGCATCTACGATCCATACGGGAACGACCCCAGGATCCTCTGGTTCCGGGGCGAACGCTTTACTATTGGACCACTGAGTCGGCTCCCAACGGTTACTATTTCCAATTCAATCAATTCGTGATATGCTTGTTCGACCTCATCCGTGCTATTGGTGGGTAGCTGGTGGGACACTGCTGAACTCCGTCGGTCACGTTTCCACAATAGAAATGGACAGTTAACTATCGCCACAATCCCCCTCAATTGTTATTATTCAATAGAACAATTGTTTCAGAAGGCTTGGTCATTATGCACTCACAGTTAGAAATTCATGAAGATTCCAATACGAATATCAAAATAAGCGATAAACATGTATATATTTTGGATAAATTAAATAATTAGACATGCACACACGCTGAAGATGGTAAACTTCTGAAATAACTACTGCATAAATACGTTCAAAGTTCGACGGTTGTTAATCTGAAAGGTGCAGTGAGTGAATGGAGTGGGGAGAGTAAGCAAATGAATTACTAAGTTTCCTTCAATAACATAATAATTAAGTCAAATCAGATTTTATGCAAATGCGACAACCAAGTTAGTTTGTTCGGTTAGCGATGATAATAAAAATAATAAAATAATGATGTAATGTTAGTCAAATATGGAGATTGTTGTCATGGTTAATTATGACAATAATGATAAGAAATTCATGCCAATTAAGAGAAACACTGCCAAGTTGATAATGATGATGAAAAATTAGTATGAATTGAGAGTGATGAATGTATAATTAACAATGAAACAGCGTATAAATAAATAGATAAAAATGTCGTTTGTGGAATGGAAGTTAACCACAGTCCCCTTAGTTAAGCGGTTGTGAAGCTGTGAGTGATGATTAACAGATAGAAAAAAACTTTCCTCTTCTAGATGCACCGTATAAATTCTGGAGTTAATTTTTACGGATTCTACTAGGCATAGTGGTTGTTGTTATGCTCTAATATACAAGTTATTCAGAACACAACCAAGAATGCAACTTCTAATTTGCTTCGACATTGAAATGTAGCAGTGTCTTGCTATTGATAGTTTTCGTTGCTCCTTTCACTAACCATGCCTGTACATACTCACGAGGACGTAAGAAAAGACACCTTTGAGTACGGTCGATTTAACTAGCTTTCCAGGTGCAGTTGAATTAGGAAACATATATTGAAGAGGCCAGCCTCCATATTTATTTCATAACCTGTCTAGTGAACACTGATTTACTTGCAAAGATACAATGTATCTTGGCTACTCTGGACATATTGTTAGCTGAAATTTAAAGTGTATTTGTTACAACTTCACCCGCGATATCTCCTTTAAAGTTGAGTCGTAAGTAAACAGTGTCCCAACCTACAGTATCATATTTTTTTCAGAAGATGAATATTCATCTCCTCTGTTTATCATGACTCCCAACTCACCAACCATCTAAATACGCTAGCTGTTAAACGGATTTAACAATGTTTTTCTACGTAATTTTCTCAAACTATTTGCTTGAATATGCCTTATTTTAGTGATTCAAATGACATTTTCATAAATGACTAACTGTGAGAGCTTAATGACGAAGATGTTGAAAACGACTGTTCTTTCGGATATTTGTTATTTCAAATTACTGCATTAGAACTTCTTGACTAAAAAGCAACATTTAAAATGCATTGTATATTTTACAGTTTGGTTACGTTTAGCTAATGCCAAGTTTGCTTTATTCAGACTAATGCTGAATGCTATCAATTATAATGTTTCCAAGTAACAATTATATGTTCCTATGAAAGTAACATCTATTATTACATAAAATATCAGTTCAGATGTAATCTCTTATAAAATTTCATTAATATGTTTAAAGAATGGGAATATTCAAGTTATGCTAGTAATATTATATCAATTCTTAATAAGATTATTCAATTGGATTGTGACTGGCAAGCAAAATTTAAAACGCGCGCTTCGTCCCATATAGGACTCATCAGTTAGATATATCTGCATCCCAGTGCGGATGCTCATAGTATGGCTCGAACTCCGTTCGTTTCGTGTTAAACACTACTGAGTTAACTACTAGGGTGCTAGGTCCAGATAGACACATTTGTGTAACCTAGTGCTTAATGCGATGGCTTTTAACACAAAACGAATTGACCCCAAGTCCCACCTTAAACATCAACACTAGGATAAAGCTATGTCCAACTAACTAGTCTTAAATGGGACGAAATGCAAGTTTTAAATTATGCTGGCCAGTCCAACTCAAACAATAATTGCGAATTATCACTAAATCGAGACAATCTCCTCAAAATGCACATATAACAACAGAAACTGATCAATTTCAGTCCATAATAAGTCAGCATGAAGCTCTAAACATACTGTAATTATAATTCACTTTTGTTGTTGTAATACAACAGCTTGAAATGATCCTTTCCAATCTAAGTACGCTTAATAAGTAAATTAGAAGAATTCAAGTTACTATGACATTACAAATTAAAAGGCAGTAAAAACTGTCTTAATAATAACCATATTTTTTTCAATTGCTGTTGGTCTATAGTAATGTTATGGAGTATATGTTATCTGACAGAACTTCAAATTGTCTTTTGTGGTAGGAATCTCATTCGAGGATGTTTTAAAGATGAATTATTGCTCTGAGTACATTCATTGTGTGTTTACTAGTTTACATGTTCGTGTAAGACAAGACATATAGGCGTCACAAAGAGTGTAATTTCCAAACAGATGTCTGAACATTATCTTACAAGCTTATTTAACGAATGCTGAAAATCGGTCAACAACTCCAGTTGTCAATTATTTAATCGAATCAGGTTATGCACAGTCTCAGAAGTTAAGATCTTGTACGTGGTCAGAAGAACTACGTCATGTGATACATTAGCGCCTTAGATGACTAAATGAAGAACGTCATCCTTCCACTTTATTGGTTACTTGAGAATGTGGCTAGTTTTTGATTAGTCTGGTAAATGACTCAATGACTTGTTATTTTATAATAGACAGTTATTTGCTAAGCTAACTGTAATTAACAATCAACATTTCTAGTAAGTTAATTCATCAAGGAAAATTGCTAAGCCACAAGTGAAAACCAGGATGTACTAGTCAACTGTTTCGTCCTAGTACAGAACTCCTCAGTAATGCGCTCACTAAAATCCATGGCATCTTACCAATATCAATCTATGATAAATTTAACCGTTCAAAACCATCACAAACTATCTAAATTCAACATTCTCTCCGTTGAACCGTTTTTATTTTGACATAAAATTCACTTTGGACGTTTAATCTATGAATTTTTATTAGTATCCAATTATGCTGTTTATTAGGTTTACATTTGGTAGTAATTGTATACAGTTTTAAAAAAAAACTTTAACACTATTTATACATCACATCCACAAATTATTGTCCAAGGGTTTTTCAAGACAACATTTTGCATTTATGCGTAACAAAGATGGAACACCTCGTACTGAAAGGGATCCTTCAACCAAAATGCCATTACATAAGGATCAATATGACGTGTATATACCTAGGTAAGTATTTTTAATTCATCTAGTTGTATAGTATAATTTAGTGGCAATATGAAGAAAGCATAAATCTTTTTATTTACTTACCATCTTTGAAACTATACATTATGTAATCTGAATAAGCTTGTATCTTCACATTGATTTGTAATGAACTGAAACTAGTCAGTCTCTGTTGCCATATATGCATCATGAGCGGATTGCCTCCCTATAGCGATTATTCACAAGTATTATTTAAAATGGATTGTAACTGGCAAACGGAATCCAGGACGGGAGATTTGTTCTATTTAGGATTTACATGCATCCGATTGTTGATATTTACACTGGGATTAGATATCAGTCCACTTCGTGCCTAACGCCACTGTGTTCGACACTAGGTTACTGAATCCATATAGTCACATTTGTGCAAAGGCCATATATGTAATTAGTATAAGCTTGTATCTTCCTGTTGATTTGTAATGGATAGCATAGACTATTATAAGGAAAAGTTACATACAAGTGACTACGTCTACATGAAATTGAAACGTAGCAAACAGACTGTAATCATGTTTACATGATTATCATATATTGATAAATGTAGAGTTTGCCGATCTAAAAATATAAAATTTTCAAACGGCTTTGATAATGTAAGTCTAATCTATTAAAATGTCGACATCATGTTTATCACTTTGTTACATTCAATGTCAAACAAAACATCCATGACGATAAACAATGGATATTTTCATAATATACTTCGATTCCATAAATTGACCTGAGTTACTTAACCACCAAAAATTTGAAATTAGTACTTGGTAAATGTTACATCCTATAATTTGACTTTCAGCAGACTGGGCATCAACGACTCCGTTAAGGCCTCACCCTAACAACTGGAATTCTAGCATGTTACATATGGAATAGATACATATTGATTGTAGTCGTTGATTAAAATTAAAAACAGCTAGCTCTAGATGCCTGTTTAATCAACAGTCTGACGGTTAAAAATAAACCATGAAGCCTAGATATCCTCGATTAAATTATGTGCTTGAATTGTTAATATCTGCTCTTGGAGAATCATATACTTTTACAAGACAGAAATCGATTGGCAGTTTTTGGCTTTCATTTGTTGTCCAACTCAAGATAACTCAGTCTAACTAGTGTTATCTAGTTCGAATTCAACATTTTTGACAACCCTCTGTTACACCTTTCTAAACATTTAGACCAATTGGTAAAGTCAAGTTATATGAATTTTCTACTTATTAGCGTTATAGGCATACATAAGCCAAATGTTACATTGCCCGAAAATATCTTTATTTTATATAGTGACAACACAGTTAAGGAGATAAACCGAACATGGATCAGTGCAGTTGGAAAATATTATAAAGTATTTACATCATTTGTAACCGAATCTTTACTTGTAAGTTTCTTATCTAAAAATGACAATTCTTTAACAAAGATGACCTACCTTCTAAACGATGTTATTTACTTCAGCTTCATGGTTGAAAATATTTAACATATGATGATAAAGAAGTACAAATAACTCAATTTCTTTAAAACAACATGTTGACAAAATTAAATGATATGGAGTTAAAAGTCTTCAATTGTCAATTATTAGTTGTGAATTAAGTTGTAAATGTAATAAGAACTTGAATGGAACTTACAACAATAGTTCATTAAAGAAGCTCTGGAAACATGAATATTAGTTATGAAGAACAACAGTAGATTATGGTCACAAGTGATCATAAGTGATTGGTAACGTTTCTTTTGTGTATATAATGGATAATAAAAATCCCTACAATGTTCATTTCTTTTGATTTATACTCTATTTCAGCCAGTTTGCATAATTTGATAAACTAATTGAAAGGAAGATTTGGGGTAGTATGATCAGAAATTACAAGGTGTTTATGTAAAGATACATAGATCTTTAGCATAAGAAAATATGATAGTGTTCATAGATGAGTTATGAAACAACTTGCTTTATGCGGTCAATATAAATTACTTGACAACACTTAAGTGAACTTACAAATGCAGAATGTTATGGTTTAAAGCAATGACTAGTTTTTAATACGTCTACGAACTTCACTCAATCAGTCAATGCCTGTTACCTGTCATGGAGAATAGGCCACCGACCAGCATACTCCAACTAACTTTGTCTTAGGCTATCCTTTACAGTTCTTCCCAAGTACTGTTCATTCTTTTCATATGTGCCTCCGATTCTTCATTTAATGTGTTCTTCTTTGGTCTCCCTATTTTCCTTCCGGCTGAAGAATCCCATGTTAGCGCCTTATGTCATATAACGCAGTTTGATGATTTCCTCAATGAGTGTCCAAACTGCCTTCATCTACTTGATTTCAGTTGTTTTGTTGTCTGTTACAGAAAGTTGTTGCTGATAGTACCTAGCCAACGGAACCAAAATATCTTGCGAAAACAACTGCTTGTAAATGCTTGTATCTTTGGAAGGATGCCTTACCTATACATACAATAAAACTGTCTTTACACTTGTGTTGGAAATTATGACCTTGAAGTTGGCAGACAGCTGGTTTGTGTTCTAGATGTTTTGCAATTGCAAAAATGCTGCCCTTAGCTTACTAATTCATGCCTTCGCATCTGCAATAGCTCACGCCCCTGGTTTATCGGTGATAATAGCCAGATATATAAAGATTTCCAAATCTTCCAGAATTTCTACATCAAGTATAATTGGGTTGGTGCTTGTTGTATTGTATCAAAGGAGCTTGCTTTTCTATTTGCGTATGTTGAGGCCTACTATAGCTACACTGTGTGTCTTCAGTTGCTTTTGTTCTACAAAATTAGTTTTACGAAAACAAAACATTAAAATACTATGAACATCAACATTAGGATGCAGATACATCCAGCCGATAGGTCTAAAATAGGACGAATCTCCCGTCCTGGATTCCGTTTACCAGTCACAATCCAATTAGAATAATTAAAATACTCATTTTATCTGCTGTTTTCCAAAACCATAATCTGTATTCTTTTATTCAATGATGCTAATAATTGGTTTATGTACATTATCATTGTGAACCATGTGAATAAATGATAACAATTAGTAGAAACCAACTTGACTAGTAGTAAAATAAACTAGACAAATCCTCGGAGATAAATTGAGGTTACAGTTAGGTTGTGTTGTGAAGTTGGATTTAATACGTCTATATTGTTCTATTTGTGATTAGTCAAATGAACGAAACTTGTTAGTTTACTCACCATATTGCGTAATTATGTTACAATTAAATAGTAGTTAAAGCAACATTTATGTTTAAAATTTGTATTGTCTTGTTAGTATGTATATTACCTATTTTCTAGAGGGAAGCCAAGAAACATTTTGGGTGTCCATTGTTGAATGGTGTTGATTTAGAAGATGAAGGTGGTCCAGGTTCACAAGGTTCACATTTCAAAGGAAGATTATTTTCAGTACGTAATAATAAGTAATTGTATGCTAAATGATTGCTAATAATTACCACATGTTTAGTTGATTGTATTTGTCATAAATTAATGTCGGTTTTGTACCACTGAAAATTAGGGAGAACTGATCGGATGTTTGTTCTAAATACATGACTCTTCGACATTACACAACCTCGATCTTGCCAATCAATCTAGACCATATCCTTCAAATTTCAAAGTCAATGGTTAATAATCTGCATAACGAGGCACATGTCAACTTGTGTCCACTCGCTGCTATAAGTCAATTTTTAGTTGGTGGTAACAATCTCATTCCTAATATGTGCGAACTCCACCAATCTGGACTTCTTATTAAAACGTTAAAAACATCTCTAAGTTAGTCATAAGTGGAGAGGAGTATTATAATTGCAATGAAGTGACTAGATACTGGGCATGTAACTTGAAGGTCTTGGGTTTGGTTCATCGGTAAAATTGAGGATGTTCACTGTTGACAATTCATTCTAGAAAACAAAACAGTTGTTCAGTGTTCTCTGGTTTTCGCTGGTACCCATCTGATAGCAATCTGTGATGAATACCATTTATCCACATGAAATCACTTTAATGAAGCTAATACTAAGTGTATTTATTGTTGTATTATTTCTGGGTTTGTTTTATTATTCTGTAAGAGCATTCATTACATTCTATCGTTTTATTATTAAGGCTCAAGTAAAATATCGTGTACACATAGCCCAAATATTTTATCAAAATGTTCATCGAGAAAGTAAGTGTTCTATAGTATCAAGATATGAAAGAAGCCAAGAAAAGAACTGTGTTCGAATCCCAGTGTGAACATCAACACTGAGAAGCAGATAAATCCAGCTGACGAGTCCCAAATAGGAAAAAAATATGCGTCCTGGATTTCGCTTGCCAGCCGCAATCCAAATCACAGAAGACTTGCAATTAATCAATATATTGAGGCAATCTACTCAGGATACACATATGGCAACAGAGACTGAACAATTTCACTCCATGAAATGTCAACGCGAAGATCCAATTACATTCTAATTACATGAAAGAAGTGATAACCATAACCACTTTCTAATAATCGCCTGTCACTATTGATTACATTATTAGTTGATATGAGAATGTTAAGAATGGAATCAATTAATATTTTACCTTGATTAATAAAGATTAAAACAATTTCGTAATGAAAACCTTCACGACCAATTCATTTCCAGAAGGCTTACAATCCTGTCTAGGCTGATAATTTAATAAATGAATTAAACATTTCAAAAACATAAGAAGTATGTTGTATTATGAAATGTTAAGAAGGTGTGTTAACAAAAAAGGGGTTGAAGAAAACATCACCTTACACCCATTGTTAACCAAGAGCTTGTTCATATTATCTTTATATATAGAGTTTAAGTTTAAAACAGTTCATAAGTTACTGATTTGTGCTCTTCTATCGTTATTCATTTGATCATGAAGAAGATTCTGAAAGAATGTACTGATGGAATAAAATGTTTAATAATTAGAAATTGATTGACAACCTAAAGCCGCTGGTGTGGAATCTGGGGTGCGCATTGCTGTGGAGTTCAACACTAGAACGAAACAGCTGTCCAGTGCTCCCTTGTTGTCAATGGTACCCTGCCAACATCAATCTGTGATATATTCAATCAAATAAAATAACCAATCTTTACAAAAATAACCATCCCAATTAGAATTTGTTCAAAAATTGAGTTCACGTCATTTCTTCATCGTTGATACAATTAAATTTCATTAACACTTTAATACATACAAGTGGATACAAGATGATCAGTTAGTAGATATTGAAATACGTTTTCCGTTACTGAAAGTTAACATTTGTATAAAATAAAATAGTCTTGATATTATCAAAACATTATATCAGTAATATGTTTACGATTATATAACTGATACTGTTACAGTGCATAGTAAAAACTTAACATAATGCATACACTTTATCTTTAGACTGAACTTATGGCCTCCAATATAGAAATAGACGCATATACTTCAAGAATAACATTTGCATATTTTGAAGATTCTGGGTAAGTTTGTTTGCATAGAATGTTTATTTGGAATAATTTTAAGATTTGAATTTTCAAGTATTAAGTCCGCTTCTGAGGAGTCCAATACAAGGACAAAACATTTGTTCAATACACGTTGGTTTACAATGGTACCCTGTCAATATGAATCTGTGACGAATCTAATTAACAGTGTATATGAGTCAATTAAAATGTGATCATATACGACTAAATAGCAACATGTTTATGCAAGTCTATGATGCCAACATATATGACTATCATTAGTTGAACATAGTGTAACAATATTCTATTGAATGAAGAAAAATAACTGAAGTGTATTACAAGTATTGATTACCTAATTTGACAACTGTTGTCGCTAACATCTATGCTGATGAAATATTTGATTGACTATTTGTATAAACTAACGAAAATGATCAACAGTTGCACTAGTTCATCTAACTGTAATCCATCCTGCATTCGTTTGAATATATTAGAATCATCTCGTTGATTTGTCATCCACTGAAAGTGATCAACCTTTGTTGTTACAGGTGCATCATGAGTGGTTTACCTTAACATAGCGATAGTTCACTAATAGAATTTGAGTTGGATTTCACTTGTCAGCCACATTCCGACTCACATTATCTGGATTAATCCATGTATAAGGTGCATTGTCTGTTAACGTTTCTTGTAAGCACCAAAACGATTTTAAAAATTATGATATCGTCGTAGTCAATATGATGCAATGTCTTTAATGAATGCAACACTATTTCTTGTCTATTTTCAAATTTTGTCAATTCTTCCGATGATATGAGAACATGCTTTAACAGTGTTTACGCTTCATTAACCTTACATTCAACTAACTGTCTTATATGCATTTAAAGCATTACAATCATTACATGTTTTTCATCCTCTATGGGGATTATATGTTTGATTTTAACCAATTTAGATCTAATAGTGTTACTAGCTCGAAAACAAGCTTCTTTATAACATTTATTTAATATACTTAGGATTTTGTCTGTAGTTTCTTTATTATATAAGACGACAGCAGTGCTAATTCACTTCTTTTCTATTCAGTCGGCTTTAGTTTCGCTATTATTATTTTCATCTGACTTCTTCAGATATATTTTAAGTTTGGTAGTGGACATAAATTCAGATGTCTTTCCGCTCATTATTAACATTATATCCATCATTGTCATAAGATTTTATAGGTATTTTCGTCCATCAAAGAACGAAAATATTTACAAAACTTGGGCGCCATATGAATAGAATGTATTTGTAAATAATCTCAGCGGATGAAATTAAAGAAAAATTCCAACCTTTCGCTCAGCAATCTGGTCCGAGCTTCTTCAGGGAAATAACCAAGATCAAAATTATCGAATATAAATGTAAATAAGAGGTCAAACTTGATTTATGAATATCCAATCGTATACAGGGTATGAACATGTTATATGAGGCATTCTAAGTGAAATAATGTAAAAATTGTTATGGATGAAGGGAGGTGTGCACTTTGTGTATAGTTTTTCATGTTTCAATCATATGCACACATATACTGCTATGAGTTATATTCACGGTGAGGGGTAGACAATCTGAAGAAAGGCTTGCTATTAAATCATGGTAGAAGTAAATCAATGTAATGACAATTATGAGACAAAGGTTGGGTGTATATTCGCAAATTGGTAACACGATGAAACTGTTTACTCAAGAGTAAACAATTCTAAAATCAATAAATCAATAAAATGAAATTGCGTTGGAAGTTGGAGATTACAATCATACATTTAGAAGAAGATGAAGTAATGGCAAGTTTTGATGTTTGCTCTTTATTCACTAATGACCCCATTAACAATTCGTTAGACATTATAAATGAATACTTACTTACAGACAATGACTTAAGTCTATGTTGTCCCTTAAATCCTAATGAAATTATTAAATGCTTGAATTTATGCTTAAATTCTACATTGTTTAAGTTTAGAGGAGACCACTATAAACAAACAGAAGGTGTAGCGATGGGATCTCCTGTGTCTCCAATAGTTGCTAATTTATTTATGCATTCACTGGAAACAAGTGGACTCTCAAAATGTGTCTATTCGCCGAAACTTTGGCTAAGATACGTAGACGACACTTTCATTATTACGAAACGAGACGCATTAAATGAACTTTTGAAAAGGCCAACAGTATTTTCAACAACATCAAATTCACTAGGGAAATAGAGACTATCGATCATAAATTATCCTTCCTCGACTGTCTAGTAGAAAGGAAACAGGATAACCGTCTTAAGATTAACATTTTTCGAAAACCAACATATTCTGGAAAATACCTAAACTATAAATCAGCTCATGCCAAATCAACGTAAGTGACAGTTGTTAGGAACCTGATAAACAGAATCCATCAACTAGTCACAGATAATAAAGACCAAGAAACTGAATTTAGCTTAGTATTGTCTACACTAATGATGAACAACTACCCCAAGTGCTTTGTCAAGAAAATGCTTAAAGAGAAACGTAATGAAAAAGGCAAACCGAAAGTCCAAACGAAAGAATGGATTGACACTGTGGTTGTGCCATACAGAAATGGAACATCTGAAGAGATTAGGAAAATTTTAAATAAACATGGCATACGTGTTTTCTTTCGAACAAACAATACACTGGGCTCTGCACTTGTAAATATCAAGGATAGAGTACCAAAAGAGGAACAGATGAACTGTGTCTACGAGATTAAATGTAATGAATGCAATGCTATGTACGTAGGAGAAACATCAAGACAATTGAATGTAAGGGTGAAGGAACATAGAATTTGTTCGAGGCATATTCCCAAGTCCTCTGACGACATACGAAAACTTGAGAATATGTCGGCAATAGCATTACATTCAATAGAATCAGAACACAGTATCAACTTTGATGGGGTTAAAATCTTTCAAAAAGGTTTTAATTCCTACATAGAAAGGCTAACATCTGAGGCCCTACACATATGGGCAAATCCGAATAATGTAAACCGACGAGATAGAGTACTGTTAGCTGCACCATGGCACCTAATGATTAAAAAATGAATTCAAACATCTACTACTCCAACTTCCAACGCAATTTCATTTTATTGATTTATTGATTTTAGAATTGTTTACTCTTGAGTAAACAGTTTCATCGTGTTACCAATTTGCGAATATACACCCAACCTTTGTCTCATAGTTGTCATTACATTGATTTACTTCTACCATGATTTAATAGCAAGCCTTTCTTCAGATTGTCTACCCCTCACCGTGAATATAACTCATAGCAGTATATGTGTGCATATGATTGAAACATGAAAAACTATACACAAAGTGCACACCTCCCTTCATCCATAACAATTTTTACATTATTTCACTTAGAATGCCTCATATAACATGTTCATACCCTGTATACGATTGGATATTCATAAATCAAGTTTGACCTCTTATTTACATTTATATTCGATAATTTTGATCTTGGTTATTTCCCTGAAGAAGCTCAGACCAGATTGCTGAGCGAAAGGTTGGAATTTTTCTTTAATTTCATCCGCTGAGATTATTTACAAATACATTCTCTTCATATGTTTTATCATAATATTATCTCCTTTTATTTAATGCCTACCAACTGTTTCTTTCGTTGTTGTTGTGTGATGTAGGGCGGTTAAATAAGAATAAAAAAACTTTCGAAACTATGTTTTAGAAGAAGTTTATCAGTTGTTTATTTGTGTGTAAAGCAAACACTTTATTTCCTAACATTTATTCCCATCGTGCGAAACACTTAGTTGAGACAGGCCACATAATTGATATTAAATCATCTTTTGTGGTGTTGTATATAAGTGCTTTAGGACGTATACTTAAGTTTGTTGAAGCCTTAGTTATACGGAAGTTGAAATCCTCTCTTGTGTTCAAAAACAATTTGTACTTTCGCTAAACCTACCTAAGTAGAGTGTAATTGACTTTATTCGATGGATTTTCCCTTGTTTACTTTAAAGTGAACCCGATATATGACCAAGTTACGCTTGAGGTATTACCAGGGAAACTTCTAACGACTGAACCCACTCTTACCAATTTGAATAAATCAGAAGGCACGAAGGATGGAAAAGAACTTATATTTGGTTGTGAATAGAGCAGCAATGGTAAAGCAACGTCTAGGCTGGCAAACTAGAGAGAGATGCTTTCCACGGTACGGCGTGACGTGATCTGGTGATGGCGCGTGACCGAGCGCCTTCGACTAATAGTGTCCGCTAAAACAAACATGGTCATCATCACTGTCGGGGACCTATGTAACTATTTATTTTGGGGATTATTTACCGCTACAGCCCACTCCCTCCCTACTGGGTTCGTGAGGATCTTATGACGTACCAGCCAAAGGATAAAACCCAATGCATTAAACATTGGTAAACGTTCCTTTGATAGCTTGCGCTTTTGTGCACTTCCTATATATATATATATATATATATATATATATATATATATATATATATATATATATATATATATATAAAACTATCTGGCAGCCAAATGCGGATACAAAGACGCATAAAATATCGACAACACTTTTATCCAACCCGCCTTAGAACATAGTACACACGTTTTTATACGTCGTGATGCTCTACGCCGACCTCTTGACGCGACTTACGAAGGATCATACAAAGTTTTGAAACGGGAAACAAAGTACTATACAATCTACAAGAATGGCTACGAGGAGAACGTCAGCATTGACCGCCTCGAAGCGGCTTACCTAGAAAATAAACCTTTCGATGTCAAACTCGCCACAACACTTCCGAAACTTAACATGAGCGAAGTCGCCACGCCTTAAGCAACAACCAACAAGCAAGTGGAAATTTCGAAGAGCGCCATGACGCCGAGAGCGACACATTCTGGTAAAAACGTACGATTTCCAGAACACTTAAACGAATATTACGTCTATTAATTAAATTCTGATTTATCTAGTGACCTTTTATTTTCTTTCATATATAAATGCCTAAACAAATGCATGTGTTCAGATTGTTCGAACAATCAATAAGAAAACGCTTGCTTACAATTAACAGATTTCGTTTCCTATAGAAAAATTAATGGTATCTGACATATTACTGAATTTTTTAAGTCAATTATTGTAACTCATTTTATTTTCTAATAATAAATGATGTTATCTAGATATCATCGTCATTATGCTTAAACGAATTTTTTTTCAAAATGAATACATACCAAGAAGTACAAACATTATTTAAGTTGGATGCTGGTACATCCAACCGACGAGTCCCAAATAGAACGAAACGTGCGTCTTGGACTCCACTTGCCAGTCATAATCCAAATTAAATAATACTTGTGAATAATCGCTGTATGATGACAATCCGCTCATGATGCACATATGGCAACAGAAACTGATGAGTTCCAGTCGATAACAATATCATCGAGAATATATAAGTTCATCCTAAGTACAAATATGTTACCATATGTTACCATATGATCAAATCATATTTGACTCATACAAATTTTGAAACATACAAACAATTCTTCTATGAAATATGATTGAACAAGTGTTTATTTAATTCCCATTTTATATATCTTTGATAACTTTGATTACAATTGTTTCCTTATTATGGAGATCATACCACCGTTTCGGGTAAAACATTTGAATTTCACAAACCCCTCTAATTGTAACTAACATCAGCTCACTAGTGACTAGCTCCTTAAGGTAATTCCTGGAGTTCTAGTGTGAAAACGTGGCCGGCAGAATTCAACCGTGTCGGGTGTGGGACAGTAACCCACCGATGGCATGGAGGAGGTCGCGCAAAGTATCACGAATTGACTGAATCGTAAATATTAACCGTTAGGAGCCGACTCAGTAGTCCAATAGTAAAGCGATCGCCGCAAAGCCAGAGGGACCTGGGTTCGATTCAGGATGGGTCGTGGATGCGCACTATTAAAGAGTTCCATTATAGAACGAAACAGCTGTCTAGTGCTTCCAGGTAACGAATGGTTGTTTGTTTCAGATCAATTCGTGATATCAAAATTCATAATTCATTTTTCTTTCAATTGTGAAGATTTTCTATATATAATTCATTTTTAATCGTATGTATGCATTTGGCACCTAAATTTTATTATACTATCCAGTTAAATTTTGATGAATGTCTATAGACAAGTTTCAAGTATCTGGTACTTTCAAACTTTATAAACGTTACTATTAAAAGTCTACAGTTTGTATATATAAAACAGTACTTACTTACTTACTTATGCCCGTTACTCCTCGCTGAGGAGCATAGGCCGCTCACCAGTGTTCTCCATTTAACTCTGTCCTGAGCAATCCTTTCCAGTTGTTTCCAGTTGCTGCTCATCCTTTTAATGTCTGCTTCCAATTCTCGACGCAATGTGTTCTTTGGTCTTCCTCTTTTCCGTTTCCCAACAGGATTCCATGTTAATGCTTGTCTTGTGATGCAGTCTGATGGTTTGCGTAGTGTATGTCCTATCCATTTCCAACGTCTTTTCCTAATTTCCTCTTCGGCTGGAAGTTGGTTTGTCCTCTCCCATAGTAAGTTGTTGCTGATGGTTTCCGGCCAACGAACATTGAGTATTTTTCGTAGGCAGTTGTTTATAAATACCTGTATCCGTCTGAGGATGTTTGCAGTAATTCTCCAGGTTTCAGCTCCATACAGCAGGACTGTCTTCACGTTCGAATTGGAGAGTCTGACTTTGAGGTTAGTTGATATTTGTTTTGAGTTCCAGATGTTTTTCAACTGTAGGAATGCTGCCCTTGCCTTGCCAATCCTTGTCTTTACATCTGCATCGGACCCTCCTTTTTCATCGATGATGCTCCCCAGATATGTGAAGGTATCCACCTCTTCCAGAGTTTCCCCATCAAGTTGAATTGGGTTGGTGCTCCCTGTGTTGTATCTGAGAATCTTGCTCTTACCCTTATGTATGTTCAAGCCTACTGATGCTGAAGTTGTTGCTACACTGATTGTCTTCGCTTGCATTTGTTGGTGTGCATGTGCTAAAAGAGCTAGATCATCTGCGAAGTCCAAATCATCGAGTTGCATCCTACTTGTCCATTGAATCCCGTACATTCCCTCAGATGTGGAGGTCTTCATGATCCAGTCGACCACTAGGAGGAAGAGAAAAGGCGAGAGCAAGCAACCTTGTCTGACTCCGGTCCTCACTGAAAATGCATTTGTCAGGTGTCCTCCATGCACAATTTTGCACTGTGTTCCGTCGTAAGAGTTCCGGATGATGTTGACGAGTTTCTCTGGTACTCCGCAGTGTCGAAGAAGTTTCCATAGTGTTCTCCTATCTACACTGATAAACGCCTTCTCATAATCAATGAAGTCGATGTACAGTGGCGACTTCCATTCAATTGATTGTTCAACGATGATCCGTAGTGTTGCGATTTGGTCCGTGCACGACCGATCCTTACGAAAACCAGCTTGTTGATCTCGAAGTTGAGTCACCACTGAATCTTTCATTCTGTTCAACAATACTCTGTTAAAGATTTTCCCTGGTATCGACAGTAGCGTGATCCCTCTGTAGTTGTCACATTTGCTCAAATCTCCTTTCCTTGGTATCTTGATAAGATAACCTTCTTTCCAGTCTGCCTGCACTTGTTCTTTTTCCCAGATCTTTTTGAATAAAACGTGGAATATCCTTGCTGTTAGGTCGATATCTGACTTGAGTGCTTCAGCTGGTATATTGTCAGGTCCTGCTGCTTTCCCACTTTTGATTTGTCTGATGGCCATCTTGATTTCTTCCATCGTTTGTGGAGTGACATCTATCGGGAGATCTGTAGGTGCTGCTTCGATGTCCGGTGGGTGGGTTCAGTGGAGCTGGCCTATTTAGGAGTTCCTCAAAGTGTTCTACCCACCTATTCTTTTGTTCTTCAATCTCAGTGAGTGTCTTGCCTTCTTTGTTCTTGACCGGTCGCTCTGGTTTACCATGTTTATCTGCCAGTTTCTTCGTTGTGTCGTATAGCTGTTTCATATTTCCTTCTCTTGCAGCCTTCTCCGCTGTCGTTGCAAGGCTTTCGATGTATTTCCGTTTGTCAGCTCTAATGCTCTTCTTTACTTGCTTATTTGCTTCTGAGTATTCAGCTTGAGCCTTGATTTTTTCTGCTCTTGTTCGGCTGTTGTTGATTTCTATCTTCTTGTTCCTCCTTTGCTGAATTTTGCTCAATGTCGCAGTGCAGATCCATTCCTTAAAATGGTGCTTCTTGCGGCCTAGAACCTCCTGACATGTTGACGTTAGTGCTTCTTTGATTCCTTTCCAGTTATCCTCCATAGTGGTTTCTTCTTTCGGCAGATCTTGTAAGGCTTGGAACCTGTTGTTGAGAGATATTTTGAATTCGTTGAGTTTGTCAGTGTCTCGGAGAAAGCCTGTATTGAACCGTTGTACTGATGCTACTCCAATTGACCATTGCTTCGTTAGCTTCAGTTTTATTTTAGAAACCACCAGGTGGTGGTCTGAAGCTATGTCAGCTCCTCTCCTTGTTCGCACATCTTCCATTGATCTTCCAAATTTTTTATTGATACATATATGATCGATTTGATTCTCTGTAGTATGATCCGGTGAGACCCATGTAGCCTTGTGTATGCGTTTGTGGGCGAATATTGTACCACCTATAACTAATTTGTTGAAGGCACATAGGTTCGCAAGTCTTTCACCATTGTCGTTTCTGTCTCCCAGTCCTTGTCGTCCCATGATTTCTTCATATCCAGTGTTGTCCATTCCGACTTTGGCGTTGAGGTCTCCCATCAGTATTGTCAGATCCTTTCCTCGATACTTTGCTATAATTAATTGCAGTCTATCGTAAAACTGATCTTTATCTTCGTCGTTGCCGTCGTTGGTTGGTGCATAGCATTGGATAATGTTCATTGTAATCCGTTTCTTCATTGTTTTGAAAGATGCTCTGATGATCCTGGGTCCATGTGGTTCCAATCCCACAAGTGCATTACGTGCCTTCTTGGACAGCATCAGAGCAACTCCTTGAGTGTGGGGAGCATTTTCCTCTTCGTGGCCGGAGTATAGTAGCGTCTCTCCCGAAGCTAATGTTTTCTGTCCAGCTTGAGTCCAATGAGTTTCGTTGATTCCGAGTATTGTCAAGTTGTATCTCTTCATTTCTGCAGCTATTTGATTTGTCTTCCCGCTCTCCCACATTGTTCGAACATTCCATGTACCTACAAAAATATTTGCTCTGGTTGTTAGAAGTGGTGGGGGCATCGGCCTCATGACTTCCGAAGAATTTCGGCTTTCATCATGAGGCGTCATATATCCTTCCACTCCCAGGGCAGAGTTTAAATGGTTTAAATGGTTTATCTTGTTTAATCTGGTTTGCGTTTTTTCAGCAAGTTTGGGTTTTTACGGGATGGGGGTGCTAGCCCCATGCCCAACCCTCCTCCTTTACCCGGGCTTGGGACCGGCAGTAACCCTAGGAGGGCTACAGGCGGAGTTATATATATATAAAACAGTAAATGATGAATAATACAACAGAATGAAATTTTTTATTATTCAGCTTATGCATGAATATGATATACGAAGGTAGAGATTCAAGTGTTAACTAAAGTATTATCTACTTTAAGATCTTATATACTTTAATCTATAGTATAAAATCTTTGTAGTCAAATTTCAAGGTAATTCGATTAAACTACTAAATATGGTATACACCACAATGATATGAGCATATTAAGCTTGTACAAATACTAAAGGATAAATAAATTAGTATATCCTGATATTTGACATATTTCATGCCAGTTTACAAGCATAGTAACGATGATGTATATGTGAAAGCGATTGAATGAGCAAACATGCAATATAGACATACATATAATATGTACAAATAGAAGCAAGTGTACGACATACAAGTTTTATTTACTTGGAGTTCATATGATCGTAACAGTAATTATTTAAAAATTTTTATGTGTGGGGCATAGTACGTATTATGGTCTTGTAGTGGTAACTATTGAGCAGCTGACAGGTGTTACAGAAGGTGACTAATAGCAGCATACTATTATTATATTTTAATGACAAATATACTCTTTACTACTGAGAGTAAGTGTACGGCGTTATACTCAATGCATTATGACAGAATATGCATACTCTGCTAATGCTTTCTGAATCATTTGGAACTAAAAATGTTTATTAAACTTTCAAATGCCTAGTGATAACAATTATTTGACAGTGAAGTAAGACGTATGATAACTAATGCAAATAATCTCGTAATATATCAAGGTTAGTACGAAGTAGAAATCGAAAAAGAAACAATGGTGACTATTTTGATCACGTTAGTAATATTACATCGCCAACATCTTAATACGAAAACCTCTATGAATTGAATCTACTTGAGTTGATTGTCAAATATAACCAAGTAATTTAAAATCGACTTGTAATGTGTGAGTTGTAGAGACTAACATATTTCTCGTTTCTCTTAAAATTACTCATCTATATCGCTCTATCTACTAATAAGTAGTATAAAGTAGCATTAAAAATTTTGTTATATTCGTTTACCCAGTTTGACCTGTTTATTCAGTCAATCTAATAGTTAATAAATCTTGACGTTCTTTTATTTCCATTGAATGCATAAAATGTTGATTTGAATTCGTAAACTTCTAGATGGTATGATGTTAATTACAACAAGGCAGAAAAATGGATTTACGGCAAAAATCTTGGTTGTACATTTACTATGGGAAGTTGTTATGCTTATGCAAAATCGCAAAGATCAAAGTATGCTAAATTATATTTGATTCTCAATAATATTGTTTACAATTCTATCTATTCACTATCCTTGTTGTGAATTACTCAAATCATTTAGTTTCTTCAAAAACAACTCTATTGATAAGTTGCTTTGAAATGAATTATGTAATCATTCATGTTGCATGATTGCATACATTTATTTGATGTTTAAGAATGCTACTTACTACTAGATCCTAAACATGAATTCTGTAAGTATTTTCATGGAATTTCATCAGCATTGATGACTTCAAAAATACGATTTTATCATGACTTCTTACTAGAAATTCCGGATGATCTTGAAATCAGTCTTGAAAAAAAAACAAATTGTTTTTGCTAAGTAGAAGTGATTTTGAGGAGATTGGTATTTAATATTGTGAAGTTCAGAATTATTTAGTGTAAGATAATTATCATAAATATGAGACTGGTCACTAATCAGTGAATGATCATAATAGAGCTGATTAAATTTATGTCTCTAAGTTCTCAGATGTTTTATTTAGAAATATTAAACGCTTTTATGAAGTTAAAATTTCAATGTGAACATCAACGTCGAGATGTAAGTACATCCAGCCGATGAGTCCTAAATAGGACGAAACTCGCGCCATGGATTTCGCTTGCCAGTCATAATCCAACTTAAATATTGCTTTTATGAAGTTCTGAGACTAAATACGAATTTGTAAAACTTTTATGTTTTCAGACAGAAAAGTATCCTGCCCTATTGTGATCAACCAAGAATTGTTACGTGTAGAGATGATTACTCATATGGAGTATGTGAAATTGGAAGATATGATCAATCATTACCACCTGAAGATCAATTTTTTGATAAAAACTCATTTGCAGGTAGTGATGCTGATCACTATGGTGGAACTGAAAGTTTCAAAAATAAATGTCCTACTCTTGGTGTAAGTTAAATATTTACTGACTTATGAAAAAAGTTACATAATTTAATCTGTTAAACGTAATGCTTTATGTCCCATTAACTACGTTAGAATTGCACTATATCTGATAAATCTTAGCAACTGAGAAACTGGTTCAAACCTCTTTAGAAAGAAATAATTATAGAAAAACATTATATATATAAGGTAAAACAAGCAATAATTTGTAGAATGATATTACATCGATGAACTGTTTATGCATGGTAAAATGTATATGAATCAAATAACTTGTAGGTAACTGAACAAATGGTAACTGCCTTCTTAAATACATTAGATATGTGAATAAATGGTTTACGAATACTTAAGTATTCCTTTGTGATTCTTCATTAAACACCAGTTAGTATATGTCACAACAAGATAAAACTATGTACTACAAGTGATGAATATCTGTTTCCTAGACATCAATGGATTCATACATTATCACAATTAACGTATACTAGCTAGCATAGATCAATAATAATAGTAACAGGTTTATTCAGAAGTATGTTTAGTACAGTATGAATTTTCAGTATACAGTTTCTCAACAATTTACTCTTTGTCCATGTACACAAAACCAGTTCGTGTTCATGAAAGTAGCAACACCCCACTACCGTGTAGTGAAAACTCTTGAAATGTGATTACACTATAGTTACGACATATATATCTAGACTAGGGAGAAATTGTAAGTAGTCTACTTTTCAATAAGTGATCTATAGTTAAGATTAAAAATTTCAGGAATTGACATCTAATGAATATTAATCCTTTCTAACGCATGTTGCTAGCCATAGTGATTCCTTCGCTCAGATCTCACTGTATTACATACGATAGGTAATATAGTTATATAAGAACGTGAGTACATATTGCAATTTTGGGACATGATTGAATAGTCAAAAAAAAACAATAAACGAAGAATAACTTGTTAAGACATTTGATATAATGGTAGCCCAGGAATTCAAACAAGAATGTAGAATTGATATCATATTCAGTTTATTTAGAAAATTAAAAGTATTACTATATCTAACCATTAAATGTACGCCTGTTGCGTGCATAAACCATGCGACCGTAATACTGACTACGGTTAACATCATATAATCTACGTCCCTGAGATCAACGCATTATGAACTTAAACATATAAATACATATATTTATCGTCTTAGTAATCATGCTTATTACTTCGATATCTGGATTATGTAGACCTAACTCGGATATCACTAACACAGTGTTTATCAATTAATTATCACTATTCTACATACATTACATTGTAGATAGTTTTTAAAGTAAAACTATTTAATTAGAAATTTAATGTTCCAGTATATTTTAGAATTATAAATAGTTTCAAGTGTGTTTACTTACTACATTTTATCAAACAGTGATCAAATGACTTAGCTAGTGATTGTCTAGAAGAAGCTAGCCAATGGGACTTGTACGATGACTATAAATTGACTTGGGAAAGCAATGAGCGACCGAAACCCATCTAAGATAAACAGAACAACTATCAACAAATGAGAACTGAGACCGTGCCGTTTATTAAGTAAAAACAGTAGTTTCGTGATAATGAGGTCACAATAAGATAATAGTAACTTAGGAAGACAAAAAGATATGACAACAATTAATAAGGCAAAAAAACGTTCACAATGTATATAACATAGATATTAAATACTAGATAAACGCATCGTAGCAGTAGGAGTCGCGATATCATCAAGAATACACTCTACACATTGTGATATCGATTTCTCGTCTGTTTATAACATATAACCTTATTTCCACTAAAATCTATGTACAAACCACATTATCAACTTCCTCCTTAACACTTATCTGATATTCTTTGAGACCGAATCAAATGCTGTCAATATGGGCATGCATTTCTTTTTATGCCACCGAGCAGTTCAGACACCATAAAATATAGAGCTACTTATACGAATGCATGGTATGATTATCTCTCTTAAAGCCTGTTATTTCCATAATCTCTTGTGTCCATTATCATATCAGGTTAAGTTCACTTATGTCACCATTACATCTTTGATGATGCATACATGATACATACATTAGCTAACATCAATTTGTTTAGTCCACTTCTAATGTCCTTCTTCTAATATCCTTCAACAAAATTAAAATTATGCTGTCAAAAAGATGTCCCACGCATACATTCCATCTACTAAACTTGTACCATTTATTGTTTAATTGCATCACATCAATGTATAGACAGTATGTTAGTTAGATAATGTTAAGACATATGCCAAATACCATCTAACTGATGAAAATAATTTACACAGGAGTAACTTGAAAAGTTCTCGACAACATTACATAAATGTAAGTAGAATAAAAACAAAATTAATAAGTAGCAATAACAACTTCTAAAAATTAGAATGGCAGCCTAAAATGTACTGAAATTTATGGTTGACTTATTCGTGATTTACATTGTAGTGTTTCTTGTATATGAGATACTGGGTGTATCATTATGTCAAACTGTAAAGCGGCAATATTTACATGCATTTTAATAGCTACCTACTGTTTACAGTATATACAGCATTATAATGTTGATTATACAGATCAATGTAATTATTTTTGATAGTTGAATCAAGTTGAACTAAGATCATGTAATAAAATAAACTGTGAACAATGTTTTTCGAATGCTTCAGTTAGCTTTTTCATGTACAACTCATCAAGTGAAACTTAGAATTGTTTATCGGTAAATAAAGTGTTTGATACCTGAATACCAAGTTGTTATTAATTCATTCCAGTCTTTAGATTTCGGGTAATGAACAATCTTGTTTACTAAACATTTGGTTAGTACTATGTGAATGTATTCTCTATAGATTATTCTCTTTGTTTACTACGAGTCGTGTTGATTACACTTATCTTTTTGGTTATTTTATCATTTGCTAAATAATGTATGACTTCAGTGATAGTCATGGATTAATCTCGTTTGGGTATCATTGGAAGCCAAAGAACAAATGAAAGTTAGCAAAATAACTAAAGACAATAACCGTCGAAAATCGCGCTAAAATTCTGTTTTGATTCTTATTGCTTGGCTTTTTCAAGTTGTTGGAGGCAAATACAAGAAATATGCCGCCGAATTCACTCAGTGGCAGTCCCTGTTGACAAATTACTACACTTTGATACATTTGAACTGAATAATATGTGGTTTGCCTTTAATTCATTCTGTTAAACCGATATTATGACACTTAGATACTTTTGGACGGTGTGAAATGTCGTTTTTTCATAACTAATCTCCGTAATATGTATTGCTGCGGTTGAATACGTTTAGACTGTTTGACATATCTTGTACGTACAGCTGTGGGTTGACAGTAATATTTATGTCATAAAGCATCTGAGCCTGTCATAAGTTCTGAGCAGAGGTCGTTTAAGGCGACGCCATTAAAAATGGAACAGAACCAAAATATAAACATGAATAAGAGTATCTTAATTTATTTGATGTTCCTTTGTTTTAAATTACAAAATTCATGTTGAAGCAATATTCAGGTACACATAGTTGATAATTGAGAATACGATCCATCTGTTTAATACAAACTGTTAATAATTAGCTTATAGATGAAAGAATCAAGATTAGAAGGTTAAAATGTGCTTGAAAAAAGATAAACAACAGTTTCCAAAGTGACTCGATAACGCATAACATGTGCAAAAACCCGAAACCTATCGCTTAACCACTTGCTCGGCAATTTATACATTACCTTGATCTTCCCATAGTCTTTTTCGTTAGTTCGTTCTAGTATAAGACACCTCAACAGTTTACACCGTCTATTTCATCTTGAGTTTCAACATCGAATCTTCAGGTTTTGTTACAAACTTCTAACCATCAGCACTATCAGTGAGGTCGGCATCTATAATTAAGATTCTCACTTTGATCAATTTGTGACAAGCGTTAATACGGATTATGTAATTACTATATTAAGGATGTCAATTATAGTCATAGCTGAATGTCCATATTATAAAATTCATAACATATCTTTCTATTCACTAAGTCTGGTGAGTTTGAATGGTAGATTTACACCATCGTATAATCCCCTTGACATCGCTTTGCTACGCTTTAGCGATTACAATATATTATTACAAATATACGTGTGATGTAACTAGTTAGGCGCTCGCCAACCTAAATCCCCGGGGACGTAATCTGTGGTGCATACTGTCGAGAGGTCCCATACTAAGAAAAAACAGCTACCCAGTGCTACCCAGTTTTTAATAGTACCCAACTATGAGAAGGCTTTTGATATTGTAGACAGGAGAACACTATGGAAACTTCTTCGACACTACGGCGCACCACAGAAACTCGTCAACATCATCCGGAACTCTTACGACGGAACACAGTGCGAAATTGTGCATGAAGGACAACTGACAAAATGCATTCCCAGTGAGGACCGGAGTCAGACAAGACTGCTTGCTCTCACCGTTTCTCTTCCCCTACTGGTTGACTAGATCATGAAGACCTCCATATCTGAGGGGATGCACGGGATTGAATGGACAAATAGGATGCAACTCGATGATTTGGACTTTTCAGATGATCTGGCTCTCTTAGCACATACACACCATCAGATGCAAGCAAAGACGACCAGTGTAGCAGCAACTTCAGCATCAGTGGACTTGAACATACATATGGGAAAGAGCAAAATTCTTAATTGCAACACAGGGAGCACCAAACCAATTCAACTTGATGGAGAAACTCAGGAAGAAGTGAATACTTTCATATATCTGGGGAGCATCATCGATGAAAAAGGAGGGTCCGATGCAGATGTAAAGACAAGGATTGGCAATGCCAGGGCAGCATTCCTACAGTTGGAAAATATATGGGACTGAAAATAACTGTCAACCAACCTTAAAGTCAGACTCTTCAATTTGAACGTGAAGACAGTTCTGCTGTATGGAGCTGAAACGTGGAGAACTACCGTAAACACCATCAGAAGTGCACAAGTATTTATAAACAACTTCCTATGCAAGATACTGAATGTCCGTTGGCCGGAAACCATCAGCAACAGCTTACTATGGGAGAGGACGAACCAACTTCCAGCCGAAGAAGAAATTAGGAAAAGACGTTGGAAATGGATAGGACATACATTACGCAAACCATGAGACTGCATCATGAGACAAGCATTAACATGGAATCCTGGTGTGAAACGGAAAAGTGGAAGGCCAAAGTACACGCTGCGTCGAGAATTGGAAGCAGACATTAAAAGGATGAACATCAACTAGAAACAGTTGGAAAGGATTGCTCAGGACAGAGTTGAATGGAGAGTACTTGTGAGCGGCCTGTGCTCCTCAGTGAGGAGTAACGGGCGTAAGTAAGTAAGTAAGTAAGTAACCAACACTCATGTGTGACGGAATCAATCACCGAATTATATTTGTTTTTACTTAGTGTGTATCTCTAAAATGTCCGATACTTAACTATTAATTGTGTTGTTTCTCAAGTATCTTCTTCAATTAGGGCAACTGAATGTCACATCATTCTGTACACATGATGAAAACAATAAAATTGCTGGTAGGTTATACATTTTTTATGACGATTTATAACTTATCAAATAGACTATTGATGATTGTCTAGAACATTTAAAAAATTACAATTAATGTAAATTATATCTGAAAGATCTTCAACATTGAAAATAAATAAATCCAAACATATCACTTAGGAAATTGATTTGACCTTCTTCAGAATAATAATTAAAATTAAAAATATTAAACCTAGTATAATACCGAAACCAATTCCTTAGAATTTTATATTGAATGGTTCAAGATTACCTAGTAGTGACATAGGAAGGCATATCAGAGACATAGGTGATTCGGTGAATCCGAGTGTTGACTTCCCAGTTATGTGGGTAGAATAATATTAGGCTTCTGTATAATGCAAAAGTACTCACTATTCGTCTTGTAAACCTGAATTTATGCATGCAGAAGGAGTTTGCAATTCACCTGACATAGTAAGTGGTCTTTTCCTATTCTTCCTTTTCAATCCTTCGTTCTCCTCCCCATTTTCCGTTCATATTTTCTGCCTTTAATCATGTGTCAAAAAAAATCTTAGCTACTTTGTTTTGTTCATCCTGTCTATAATATATGTTAACACTTTACATCCCTTACTACCATTTTTACGTATTCATAATAGAACCATCAACTATTATTGTCATTACCTTTGTCATAATTAGTAATTTTGGTAAATAATATCGTTTTTGTCACCTTGTTTACTGTCTACTTAATAATTGGTACGTTTTCTATATTCGATTACATCATGACCCCCCCCTCTCTCCCTTACTTACCCCTTTCGTCTATAAATATGAAATTATTATTGCGAGCATTATTCATTATCAAAGCCAAATGACTACATTTTAAATTCAGTAATATATTTATGAAACGACATTTCACTTATTTACACAATTTTGTGGAAAACTAAGAGCCTATGAAATGTGCAAATGAATTCACTTCATTCCACAATCATTGCCAAATAATTATCAGCTAAGTAATGGTGTATTGAGGACAAGTTCTAAAGAACCTATCAAAATAATTACAATTAATTAACAGAACAATTAAATTGATTGTATGCGTCACAAATTGATGTTGGCAGGGTGCTATTGAAAACTAGGGAGCATTGATGATAAGTTGTGATTGGTGGAGTCCAGACTTATCGGGGGTGAAACAGTTATCGCGAATTACAATCGATGATTGTCGCGCTATACATTACACATTAATGGAAGTGGGAATTCTATCAATGGTGTACAGCGTTGGGTATTTGCCAATCTAAGGACCCAGGGGTGGAATCTGCGGTGCACACTGCGAAGAAGTTCCATACTAGGATAAAACAGCTGTCCAGTTCTCCATAGTTTTCACTGTTACCCTACCAATAACAATCAGTGATGTATTAGCTAAAAATTGTTGAATGGTACACTAGGAATTACGTAATATCCAATAAAGGAGTTGATGCATTGATGAAAACCCTAATAATTAAAACAGTTACGTAAAAATTAAGTGAATGGTATCGTTATGTAACTCTGAAAGACAACACATTTAAAAGTTATCAAAAGTATCAAAATTGAAATAGTTTAATAAAAGAAGTAAAGTCTATACATCATTTGTATACAGCATAATTATCGTCTGTTATGATGTCCAAGGTTAGTAAAGACGTTGTACAGATTTATTATGCATATATATAAGTCCGGCTTCAAAGGTCGATCCCACTGGCTTTCGTTTTGTGTAATAGATCTATACGTAGAGCAATCGACAAATTGAATGGGATTCGATACATGATTTTAATTGAGCCTTTCATATCTACTTGATATTCTGTGTCAACTAAGTGTCCAAGTATAAAACTGTTTACAGGATCAAACCTAGAGCTTTCACGTTGACGAGAGCCTAACTTTCTGCATTCCTAACGAATAAACACAACTAAACATAATACCCATTTCCAATTTAATTAGTTTTATACACGTGTTAAATTCTTTATGTGTATTAGTATAATCTCAACCAATCTCATTTGGTTGTGTTAAATTCTTTTCATAGACTCGGAATATAATCATTATCTTCAATCATTTGCAAAAACTGCAATATGTGTGAAACATGTAGGTAAATGGACATACGAATATAATGGATTTATATACTCTTTAGATGAAAATATAAAAGGTACTTGTCATAAAGTAAGTCTGTACTTTATCTTCAATGTATTGCTTGATTGTTATTTGTTTATCGATGACGTAATCATTTTATATAGATACGAATTAGAAAACTACCATTATTAGACACAAATAAACTTAGCTTATATTCATAATAATGATACACAACTCGAATTTAAACATTCCTATCTTCATCTTCATAAGATTATTTTAAATGCCTTGGCTACGTTTTCATCTACTTACAACTGTCATGAAAAGTAGAATATTGATCTACAAATATATCTGAACTAGTTCTGTTTACTTAGCAAAAACTTGTGTATGTTTTAGCTTGATTAGTAAACCAAGTCTATCAGATGAGTTAAAGTAATTCTACTTCTGCATTTTTAATTACGATATCGTTGTCATACTTTAATGAAGCCTATATTAGCTTAATAAGAATCAACTATCAAAATGCCCTGTTTCATTTTAAAGATTAGTTGCTGTATATTACGTATTATAAATTACAATAATCAAACTGTTCAACCTACGTTATTGCAATGTTTACATACACTTTTATAGTATTTTGTTGTGGTGAACGCCAACAATCGATGCATGTAAACCTAGAAAATATTTCGACCTAAATACAGTATAATGCTTGGTACTTCCGTAAACAGGACACGATTAATTCTCTTTATTACATTAATTTGAGGTGGTATGACAATCTGAAGTTCATGCTACTGTTATTTCCGAGCTCACCTCTCCCATGGCTACCTATATTTAAGAGATTGATAATCTAAAAAACAATGATATGTCTTACTGATAGAACTGTTTTCTGACTAGTTTGTGCTTTTACTACTAAAACAATGTAATGCAATTCTACTACTAATAATGAACGCCTACTGTATTACTTCACGAGTGAGAATTGGGATACTAAGTTCTAATAACACTAGTGGCTGATTGTATTTGTCATAGATTGGTGTCGGTTGGGTATCAATGGAATCTGCGAAGAGGAATCCCGGGTGTGGACTATATAAAGAGTTCTATGCTAGGAGGTAACAGCTTTCCATTACTCCCTAATACATAACCGACATCAATCTATGGCAAACACAATCAACTAAACTTATTACCTAGCTTAACTTCATCTCAACTGGAATAATAATAATCCACTAGTATAATACAATAACATTGTTATTCACTATTCAGTAGTATAGTTTCAGCGAAAAAAAAGCATTTTTCTAAACCACTGAACCAATTTAAGTGAACGTTCACATAAAATGATTCTCATAAGCTAAAAGGTTCAAAGTTTCTTATAAAATCCAAATGATTTCATAGAAGTTTCATACAATTTTTCCCATTTGTAAATCTGGATAATGAAGGAATGACAGATGTAGGAGAATAGGATGAATTTATTTATTTCATAGTTTCAAGTTCAGCTGTTTAACTTCCTAATTAGTAAGAATTATAAACATTGACGTTTGGACGAAGAATATTCTTTTCAGTAAGTGCTCATCAGATTCGACATTTATTAGTTGAAAATTAACCAGTTTGATTTAAAGTCCTTAAAGCGGCAGAGGCGATAGCTATACAGGCAGTGAGGTTAGAAGTGTGCATAAGAAAGAAGTACGTTCAACTACGTCTCTTGTCATGGACTAAGCTAATGTCCATCTTAATCATACAACGAAATCATTGTAGTGATGTTCATGTATCTACCTCTCTTTTATGCACTTCTATATCTTATGTTTACTCTCTCCGAATACTATTCACTTTATTCATATATCTTCACATTATTATTATTATTACTAATCAAGGTGCACAGAATGAACGTGAATGTCACTCAGTCTTGTCTCCTAAATTTCTATTGTCTTTGTAAATGTTTAAGACCCTAAAAGTGAACTGATTATAATTCTTTGTATTATTGTTATTTTTACTATTTGACAAAATTTTGATTATCACTCACTTCACTTTGCAATCTCTTACTTATTCGCTTTCATTTTAAATAGGATTCACTCTTTAACTACATACACTTGATCTAATCATATTTTGTTACCATCCCATCTCCTATGTCACCCATATATACAGAGATACCTATGCATATATTTGATTAATAATGTCGATTATTTCAATTGTTGTTTCCGTTTAACAAGTTACATGATGATGAGCATTTCAACACTAACATTCGTATTTTATAAATAACCCGAATTTAAAATTTACATCCAATTATCCTTGATATGTAAATGATGTTGTGTTAGCTTCAGAACTGGCTATTGTTTGTCACTACCTTTCTCAGCAAATAAGTGTAGGATCTGATGAGCATTTATCGCATCAGAATATTCCTTGTTTAAAACGTCTTTGTTTTTGACAAACATAAGAATTTTAATTATTCATAAATATATTAGTTAAAACTACACTAACATACTTCATGTATTTGTATATTCCTGTTGATTTGTTGTAAACTGAAGCTAATCATTCTCTATAATAAGTGATATATATTCTTAAAATTCCAATCAGTAGAAATTAAAATTTCTGACGTTTCGCGGCTTAGTGCAAGTCGCTTCTTCAGAGAAATGAATAGCCGAATTTAATTAACACAAGAATCTTGTGTTAATTTCTACTCATTGGAATTTTACGAATATATATCACTTATTATAAACAATCTATCCAATGCTCAATTTATTTGAAATTATCAAAGTTAACCTTGGTAATGATATGTACTAATCATTCTCTGTTTCGAAAGGATGCAACTTACATCCTAGATTCCACGTTCTGGTCAAAATCCAACGTAAACTAAATAGCAATAATTATAAATATTACTTAAAATTACATACTTCATATCATGTATACATGAAGAATTAGAATGAAGGCATAATTATGAAAACATTGTAAACAAGTGATCAAAGCAATTATGTATCTATACGTTAACGATGTAAAAATCCTAGATGAATAAATGATTAAAACATGCAAATATTGATGTTCTAGATGATGAAAATTAAGGTTTAAGTTATGTAATCATTAATATAAAGTGGAGAGATTAATAACATAACAAACAGAAGTTTTCATAAAACTGGTAGAGGAATGAAAAACACATTGAGTTAAAGTCAAAACAACAAGAAAAATTGTGAATTAAGGTGTTGCATGTGGAAACATTCAACTATAGAGTTACAAAGTCAATTTTCAACTGACTACTGCATCTTATTGATTATTCGGAAAATTCTGGAAGAATAAATGGAAAAAACACGTAGATACAAGTTTTTGAGATAATGAAAAAATGATGTATGAAATAAAGTACTCATTAAAACAGACAACAGCGAACAAATTCCTAACTGACTACCAATTTCATTTACCAATTTAGTTGTTCGTGCTAATGTACTTGCATTTAAAGAACAAAAAGAATGGTTACCATCTACATTGTTGAGTATAAACCACGAAAATTGGAGCCAAGTACCTAATGTATTTTCAGTAGTGTAATCACTCGTCATATTCCTGATAGTGGTCAGAATATCGACGTTTTTAAATACTTTAGAACAATCAACAAACAACGTCATCCTGTATATTACATTTTACCAAAGCCATTGCTATTGGATCAGTCAAACAAAAATTATGTATTCAATATGATTGTTATGTTACTAATCTATCTACCTCATGTTAATGGTTACACAACTTAAACCTCAATTTTCATCATCTAGAACATCAGTATTTGCATGTTTTAATCATTTATTCATCTAGAATTTTTACATCGTTGACGTATAGATACATAATTGCTTTGATCACTTGTTTACAATGTTTTCATAATTATGCCTTCATTCTAATTCTTCATGTTTACATGATATGAAGTATGTAATTTTAAGTAATATTTATAATTATTGCTATTTAGTTTAAGTTGAATTGTGACCAGAACGTGGAATCTAGGATGTAAGTTGTATCCTTTCGGAACAGAGAATGACTAGCTTCAGTTTACAACAAATCATCAAGAAGATACAAATACATCTTTATTACTATTTAGGTTGTAAAGTGGCTGATGTTAAAATCGTGGAATTAATAAATTCATCCTATTTTTCTACATTTGTTATTCTCTCTTTATTCAGGAATCAAAACGACCTAGGAAACATGATGTACTGCTGATTAGATTAAATTAAAAATAATTACTTTCATCGAATTCAATAGTTCTTTGAGTCATCTACAAACAAGAACTGTACCTAAGTGTAAATCTTATAATGAATCCCAAATCAAAGTTGTCAGCAACGATTTGGAGCTATTACAAATGTTCTAAATCTAGCTCATCAGTAATGAAAAGCTAATTAAATTACTGACTGTTATAGTCAGTAAAACAACCTAAATCTTCTTGTGTTTAAAGAATACGGTAGTCATGTCTGGCTGCAGTCATTTTAAAGTTGACTATTACCTTAACGTACATTGGTGAAATTAAACTTTGTTGGCGAACTTGCACAACTATCAATGACCTTGAAGTACCTTTAAACCAATGAGAATGTACTAGTATATAAAATCATTGTTTATTATGAAAACCGATAAAATCTTTAAAATCGTTACGCGAGATTTATGAACTTTCGAAGGTTGGAGACGGGTTCATTGAGTTTGAATTCATAATATGAGCGATATGGGAACTCCCTCATATGGCTCCATATCGTGTTATTTTTAGAACTTTTATAAGGTCTAGTAAACTCCTTCAGACGTGACATGCACCCTTCGATGTTTTGTGTGTGAACACCATTACTTCGGTCCACAAAATGCCTTTCGTGAGCTACGACATGGTGGACATATTCAAGTCTACGAAGAGGCCGATAAGCTCTGCAGTTATCAGTATAAATTGTGGGTCCTGGTAGAACGTAAATCTGAATTATTGGTATCAGGGCCCTTGCAGTTCGATCTGGAACATACTGGAAATGTCCCTTTTCTAATGTTCGGTCGTAAATACCAAGAACTTACCAGTAAGATTAAATAAATTAGTACTTACCCATTTGGCTTTTAGAGAGCTTCCTCTATTATATTTTCTCTTCCTAATAACCGCTCCATCTATTTCAACAATTTTTTTCATACGCCTCCTAGCGACAGATTAAAACATAACAGCATTTCTGAGCATATATATCTACAGTGCTGATACCATTGCACTGCTGGAACTTCGCTTACATTTATAAAAGGAGATGCCAGTGAAACAGGCAACTGCATAACCCACAACACTACCTACATGTAGGTTTGACCAAGTGTCAGTCTAGACTGGTTAAAGAAGCTGCCTGTCCTTATTTTTTTATTTTGCCAAGAACCATTATAACAAAAGTTGACTCCATTTCGAGTAACTGTAGATGGTACTTAAGCTATATTACGTCCACAATCACAAATCAACTCTGTACGAAGTAATCCAGCAGCTTGTAGATTACTAATAATAACGTCCTCATAGAAAATTTTAATCAACCGATCCAATTTAAGCATTTTGAACTAGACTGAGCACACGACCTTAAAACGACTACCTTGAACCTCATTGGCTGTCTCAAGTTCGCCAGCAAAGTTTACTTTCACTCGTACATTACATGTGAAGCAACTATATCATTCCAGTAATTGAATAAATTATACTTAACTCATGCCGTTTACACTTTTTTATCATTGCGTTTTGTAGTACATTTGTAAAGAGAAAAAGTTAATAGTAGATTTCAGAGGTTCAAGAGTTACTTGTCCTGAAAAAGGAGGAACGCATTATTTTACATTCAATCATAAAGGCAAATTATATCGTGGATCAATCGACTGTCCTTTAGCAAATAGATTTTGCAAGGTAAACTTCAAATTGTGTAACCAAATTTGATTTTATACTAGTTTCATAGTTTGGAAATTTCTTCGATTTTTTGCCTGTTATTGATATCTATGTATTTTACATATCATGCTAACCGTGTAAGCAAAGTTTCAAGTGATTACTTCTATGCCATCACAAATTCAGTATAATTAGCTACTTGTTGAAGTTTAGAGTCAATATGTGATACATTTGATAATTTTTAAAACCATATGCCAATTTCCGAACTTAAACACTTAAGCTCTCTTCCCCAGAAGGCTCAAATCCGAAAGTCGATGGAAGAGAAGTGAATATTCCAATAAGTGTAAAAGTTATTAGATATTTGTGATGAACTATGATTATCTAGAAAAAAAATTGTAAATAAGACATTTAAATGAAGATTTAAAATAAATCGTTGTGTATCTAACGTCTAGCCGAATATCAATAATAAAACCACATTTGTTTTACTGCTTCGATTATGGTGAAAACTACTGTATGAAGAGTTTCCGAAACAGTACACATCGTATACTAATTGACATTTAGTTTGTTACGTAAACTAAATTCAAGAACATCTACTTACAGTTTCTTGAATCG
Source organism: Schistosoma mekongi (assembly GCA_034768735.1). Taxonomy (NCBI): domain Eukaryota; kingdom Metazoa; phylum Platyhelminthes; class Trematoda; order Strigeidida; family Schistosomatidae; genus Schistosoma; species Schistosoma mekongi. The sequence continues at coordinate 42,168,960 of CM068308.1, read as the reverse complement.
TTTGCTATCATATTGATAACCTCAACTTATTTTAAGTCCTAAAAATCGTTCAACTTATTGTTACCGGAATTAATTATACACATAATTTATGATCTTGTATCCGATTGATCAACTGAAAAGTGCAATTTTATAGGTTTCCGACTGAATTAGAACCAAATGATAGAGAGTGCTCCCCACAAATCTAATTACAACATTCAATACTTCAGTAGGTGATACGAGTTGGATTAGTATGTAAAACAAAAAAATGTATTGATCAACTGTTTTGTTTACGTTATATTTACTGAAGGATATCATCATGCCAAATTATATAATACAAAAATCATTCAAGTACTTATTAGATAAATGTCTTATGTGCACATTGATCGGATCTGTACAGATGAATCGCAAACCTTTCAGCCATATAGAAAAACATGTATATGTAATCAAACTGACAAAGTGAATGCTTCGATATATAATATTAAAAGTGCTCTTCACATCTTACCTGGTATTCTGTGTTAAGCACATGCACAAATGTGGACCTGTTTACTTGTCGTTGTTGTCTTCTAATCAACCACGTTGGTTGATATTCAGAAATACTGTAACGAATTTGCTGAAGTATGCTCTCAAAGTTAATGGCTGCATAAGGTCATCTGAATTGGTGTATACACATTGACGAAGTGAATTCAACAAGTCTACCCTTTCCTGTTCTAATTAAGGGTTAGTTGCGGGGTGGATTGTGAAGTTTGGTTGAAGTATGCCTCTTTCGTAACAATTTTCGTATATGTTACTTTGTGGTTCTACTGGTAATAATATCTAGAGAGTTCAGTTTCAGGAAAACCACTTTCTTATAGGCTGTTGTATTTTTTGATTTTGTTTTGAATCCCATCATTTGTTTATTTATGCGTTTCATTGAGTACGCGTCCAGGATGTGAATATTGTGACTGGTGGTTAATTTGTCGGTTATGGTATCCTTACAAAATTTACATCTAGCATGATGCGTTATACACTTCACTAAATTTATTCTGTATTTAAAGGCACAAAGCTAAAGAAATTAGTGTACTGACCAAATAATAATGATTTTCTTTTTAATGCACTATCTACTCGTCATGTTAACAGTAAACTTAAGAACAAGATTTTATAGCTTAATTGAGTACCTTTAATTGAATATGAATGATAGGTGGACGATTTTATTTTAATGACAAAGCAAAGAGACGGTCTCGCAATTAGATCACAATTGGGAACAGTCCTCACAGATTTCTTTCTGTCAAAAATAAAAGCTGGTCTTCTCAAAAACGACATCAGCCATTTAACATTCTATTTTTACTACGGAGTTGACACATCTATAGTCCTATTAAATGAAGTATACAAGAGTGGTATGGTCAATAGACTCCAAAAACGTTGCAAAATACGCTTACTGCGACCACACTGCATACCCTTTTATGCAACTAACATATCATAAGAACAGGTAATAAGGATAGACCTGTTGAACTCCGTCCATTCGTGTGTAAATACCAATTCAGATAAGCTCGTACAGATATTTACATTGACAGCACAATTCATTAAGTTTGACACAGAATTTTCAAATATCGTTCAACATGGTTGAGTGAAGACGAACTATGACAAGTGAATAAATTTATTAATTTGATATCACGAATCGGTCTTAATTAAATAACCAGTGATCACCAGGACTCACTAAACAGCCCTTTTGTCCTAGTACGGGACTCTAAAGCAATACGCATGCAAGATAACACCAGGTATGGGATCAAGGACTTTGTGGCTCCGCGGTAGACGCGTCACCATTAGACTGCATTCATTGGTTCAATTAAGTCAAGTGGAATGCACTCACCCATCGATGACAGTGAAAGAGGTTGAGCAAGCGTATTGTCAATTGACAAAATTAGAAATACCATTTTTCGAGGGCCTACATGATGGTCTAATGATAGAGTGTTCGTCCCAAAATCCAGAGAGTCCTCGGTTCTATCTCTTGTGTATTTGTAGATGCTCACTGTTGAAGTGTCCCATACATAGCCGAAATGATTGTCCATTGTTTTCTGTTTGTCAGTTAACATTCAATAATCTCCACAACAACCGATTACAAAGAGGCTTGTACTTGCATGGAACATCATGTTGACGTAAATTCAATTGACTATGTGATTTACACTAAAGTTACACTTTTTAATTTAATTTTGTAATCTCAGAAATTAGGCTAGATACATTTAAGTAATCAATTGAAATAAAAATTAATTTTCAGAATAAATTTGTGTTAGCAACAGAAAATTATGTTTATTGTAAAATTGTTTTAAAGAATGTTTATCATTTCTTTCAGTGACATCTAGTTCTCATTATGATGTACTTTCTCAAATATTGAAAAATTGAAAATTTTGCTCAACAACAAACTGAATTTCTAGTTATTTCCATGTAAAATAAACATAACAATACAAATAAAACCATTGAGTAATACAAAGCTTCTAACTTGTATATATTTGATTAATTGATCAAGTTGAGTAATATCTCAGTTATGATATCCATATTTACAATTTTAATTGTCATAAACTATAGGGAACAATCAGTGTTACATGGTAGTGTTTTATAGAATAGTGTGTATGTTTACTGTTTCAGATGATAGAAATCTGTATATAAAGATAGACTTTTATACATTATGGAATTTCCTTGAATAGAATGCTTTCTCAATACTGAATTCTAGCTAGTCAAAACAAGCGCTGCCTTAGTAAGTGACAGAGTAATACATAACCTTTAACAATAACCAAGTATGCTTGTCAGTCTACTACGATACTCTTTGCCTCTATGCAACAAACAATAGACACTAAAGTGATAAACCAAATGATAAGAATTAACATTGTATTTAATAAAATTGTTTTCATGAATAGACGAAAGTCCAGTTTGCACAGCAGACAAATTAATATGAAAACGTCAATGGTAAATAAAGACACGATTAGCAAACTGTTACGCCGGGCGATTAAAGAAAAGTAACGAACCTTCGGAACTGTATTTTGGGGGACTATTCTCGTTATTTTATTCATGAGTGATGTAATCATTTTATTCCTATGACTGTTACGTTCCCCTTGCCCGGTTCTCTCGCTTAGTGTATTGATTCTTTGTGTATTGTTTATTATTACGAACTAGGCCTACTTAATTGTGTACAAGTTGTAACATTCACTGCCACTCTTCCCTTTGTTCTGTACAAATGTTAAGTTCTTGATTGGTTCACAGTGTGGTCTGATTTTATGTATATATAAATACATGATTAAAATATAATACGACCTTGGTCTGATTCTCCGGTTCTCAGTTCTCAGCCTTCCGGTTCTCTCACTTGTGGTTGTCCTATTGTCGGCCTGGGGGGGTGAATGGGCTTAGGTTAATCGTACATTCTTAACTAGGCACACATTTTATTGGTGTTCGCATCCACCAACCAAAAACATCCTCGTCCTTCCTTTCTTCTCGTCATAACACAAACAATCTAAAGTAGAATGTATACAACAGATTCTAAGGCTCAATAATTCTTTGTGAGTATTCCATTTTAATACATTATGGCTTATTTATAATATAACTTAACAATGTGTGAATGATTTCCTTTTTTTACATTAACTCATATACAAAATTATTAACGTTCGAAGTTTCTTGAAGTATGATACTGATGAATTCCTTATTTCGCCTAAGTATCTACATTTAGTATATACTACTGTGAATACAAAGCAATTATTGGAATATATAAAGTAATAAAGGCATTCTGTCTCTCACGGTTACTAATTGACTACACTAGTCAGAGTTTGTACTTTATCAAGTTCAGAAATAATCTTGACTTGACGAATATTCCTTGTAACCTATTAGAATACATAATTTCTGTCTTCTTTAAGTTTGCAGTAGACGAGAAATACAACGAGTCTTTCAAATGTAATAAAGTATATTACCCGACTGCATGCAAAAAAAATCTGGCTATCAATTAAAAGAACAAAAACAAACACTTGAACAGAATAAGATGATGATACATCTTACTTTGTGGACAACCTGCATTCAACGTGATGATGATGATGATGATGATGATGATGATGATGATGATGATGATGATGATGATGATGATGATGATGATGATGATGATGATGATGATGATGATGATGATGATGATGATGATGATGATGATGATGATGATGATGATGATGATGATGATGATGATGATGATGATGATGATGATGATGATGATGATGATGATGATGATGATGATGATGATGATGATGATGATGATGATGATGATGATGATGATGATGATGATGATGATGATGATGATGATGATGATGATGATGATGATGATGATGATGATGATGATGATGATGATGATGATGATGATGATGATGATGATGATGATGATGATGATGATGATGATGATGATGATGATGATGATGATGATGATGATGATGATGATGATGATGATGATGATGATGATGATGATGATGATGATGATGATGATGATGATGATGATGATGATGATGATGATGATGATGATGATGATGATGATGATGATGATGATGATGATGATGATGATGATGATGATGATGATGATGATGATGATGATGATGATGATGATGATGATGATGATGATGATGATGATGATGATGATGATGATGATGATGATGATGATGATGATGATGATGATGATGATGATGATGATGATGATGATGATGATGATGATGATGATGATGATGATGATGATGATGATGATGATGATGATGATGATGATGATGATGATGATGATGATGATGATGATGATGATGATGATGATGATGATGATGATGATGATGATGATGATGATGATGATGATGATGATGATGATGATGATGATGATGATGATGATGATGATGATGATGATGATGATGATGATGATGATGATGATGATGATGATGATGATGATGATGATGATGATGATGATGATGATGATGATGATGATGATGATGATGATGATGATGATGATGATGATGATGATGATGATGATGATGATGATGATGATGATGATGATGATGATGATGATGATGATGATGATGATGATGATGATGATGATGATGATGATGATGATGATGATGATGATGATGATGATGATGATGATGATGATGATGATGATGATGATGATGATGATGATGATGATGATGATGATGATGATGATGATGATGATGATGATGATGATGATGATGATGATGATGATGATGATGATGATGATGATGATGATGATGATGATGATGATGATGATGATGATGATGATGATGATGATGATGATGATGATGATGATGATGATGATGATGATGATGATGATGATGATGATGATGATGATGATGATGATGATGATGATGATGATGATGATGATGATGATGATGATGATGATGATGATGATGATGATGATGATGATGATGATGATGATGATGATGATGATGATGATGATGATGATGATGATGATGATGATGATGATGATGATGATGATGATGATGATGATGATGATGATGATGATGATGATGATGATGATGATGATGATGATGATGATGATGATGATGATGATGATGATGATGATGATGATGATGATGATGATGATGATGATGATGATGATGATGATGATGATGATGATGATGATGATGATGATGATGATGATGATGATGATGATGATGATGATGATGATGATGATGATGATGATGATGATGATGATGATGATGATGATGATGATGATGATGATGATGATGATGATGATGATGATGATGATGATGATGATGATGATGATGATGATGATGATGATGATGATGATGATGATGATGATGATGATGATGATGATGATGATGATGATGATGATGATGATGATGATGATGATGATGATGATGATGATGATGATGATGATGATGATGATGATGATGATGATGATGATGATGATGATGATGATGATGATGATGATGATGATGATGATGATGATGATGATGATGATGATGATGATGATGATGATGATGATGATGATGATGATGATGATGATGATGATGATGATGATGATGAGACTAGAAATTGACTACTGAACAATGGACAAGCGGGGGGGGGGAATTAAACTAGAGGGAATTAAACTAAGTGCATAAAGTTCAATCATTTAATAATGAAAATGTTTAAAGTCAATGCAAACATGACACAATAATGTAATGACATAAATGAGATAAAGAAAAATCATTACTGTAGAGATTCCATGCCATTTCACATAAACGGAAAGATGGATAAGCATTAATCTTAGAGGTATAAGTGAAGTCTTCAATGGTCAAGATCCCAGGTGAGTAGCACACATTGCTTTATCAGTAACAATAATAATCAAGGTAATAATGTATTCTATTTAACTTACATTGGAAATGCCAATATAATAACAATAACGGAAAAGTCTGAAATCCAATACAGACTATGAACCAGTTTATAGAAATGTACGGATTATTAAATGATCACTTAGTGTACAATATTCGAAAAAAAAAAAAAAAAAAAAAAAAAAAAAAAAAAAAAAAAAAAAAAAAAAAAAAAAAAAAAAAAAAAAAAAAAAAAAAAAAAAAAAAAAAAAAAAAAAAAAAAAAAAAAAAAAAAAAAAAAAAAAAAAAAAAAAAAAAAAAAAAAAAAAAAAAAAAAAAAAAAAAAAAAAAAAAAAAAAAAAAAAAAAAAAAAAAAAAAAAAAAAAAAAAAAAAAAAAAAAAAAAAAAAAAAAAAATCTGGCTATCAATTTAAAAGAACAAAAACAAACACTTGAACAGAATAAGATGATGATACATCTTACTTTGTGGACAACCTGCATTCAACTAGACGACTTGGTTCTTCTACACCACACAAAGCATCAAATGCAGGTTAACACGGACAATGTAGTAGCAGCCATTACTGGCAGAAGTAGGCCTTAGCATACACAAGGGAAAAGTAAGATTCTCATATACAAAATTATTAACGTTCGAAGTTTCTGAAGTATGATACTGTGATTCCTCTTATTTGCCTAGTGATCTACATTTAGTATATACTACTGTGAATACAAAGCAATTATTGGAATATATAAAGTAATAAAGGCATTCTGTCTCTCACGGTTACTAATTGACTACACTAGTCAGAGTTTGTACTTTATCAAGTTCAGAAATAATCTTGACTTGACGAATATTCCTTGTAACCTATTAGAATACATAATTTCTGTCTTCTTTAAGTTTGCAGTAGACGAGAAATACAACGAGTCTTTCAAATGTAATAAAGTATATTACCCGACTGCATGCAAAAAAAATCTGGCTATCAATTTAAAAGAACAAAAACAAACACTTGAACAGAATAAGATGATGATACATCTTACTTTGTGGACAACCTGCATTCAACTAGACGACTTGGTTCTTCTACACCACACAAAGCATCAAATGCAGGTTAACACGGACAATGTAGTAGCAGCCATTACTGGCAGAAGTAGGCCTTAGCATACACAAGGGAAAAGTAAGATTCTCAGATACAAAACAATTAGAACTAAAGTAATTATACTTTTCGGAGAATCTCTGGATGATTTGAAAACTTTTACATATGCAAGCAGCATCACCAATAAACAAGTAGAGTCTAATGCAGACATGAAGGCTTGGATTGTCAAGGCAAGTGTGTCATTTTTACAAATGAAAAACATCTGGAAATCAAACCACCTATCAGCCAACATCAAAATCACGGTTTTCAATAAAAACGTCAAAACATTTTTGTTGCATGGGGCTGAAACTTGCACAGAGAACTACGAAAACCATCATTCACTAAACAAGTATTTATAAACACCTCTTTACATATGACACATCAGATCCGTTGTTCATACACCATTAACAACGACCTTTTGTGACAGAGAACAAATCAACCAAAATCTAGGTGAGGAAGAAATTAGGAAAAGTCTCTGGAGGTGGGTAGGTCACTCATTGAGAAAATCACCAAACTGCGTCACAAGACAATTATTAACCTGGAATCCTCAACATTGTGAACCCCGAATTTCGCACCAGGGGCTTCAGATTGACGGCGAAATCCTAACCATCCATTGGTAGAATTCATACTTGTGATATATGGCGCGACGATCATCCATTGTCATTAATGATAACTGTCTCACACCCGACAAATCTGAACTCCATCAGTCACGATTTATCACTGTCCAGTGCTCCCTGGTTTTCAATGGTACCCTGCCAACATCGAACTGCGACATATTCAATTAAATAAATAACCAATCTCCACAAAAGTAACCATCCCAGGTGAATTTATAGTTGCTAAAACTTGAGAAGGATATGGGTGTTGATCGAATATACAAACGTCGGTTGTGATAGCGCAATAGTTATGTAAATCTTATTATCGAAAATATCGATAATAACTAGTGTACATCTGTTAAAATTTCCAGGGAATAAGTGATGGGGTGACACTGATACATCATTATAAGCGTTTTAACGATGATTATACGGCGTGGGATACAGTGCAACTTATTTTCAAGGGATCTAAGATGTCATGATACAAATAAGAGAAGAAACTATTCGGAACACAGATTTTATTTGTGTTTAATACACGCTTAACTGTAATTTGGGAAGGAACGATAGCAGGAAGCACAAAACGACAGAAAAAATATTTCAGGGTTAATAAAATGAATGTGTGTAGCACCAATTTGGTCATCGCAAAAAATGATTTATCAAACGAGTTTATTATAGGATTAAAACGATAGGATATCAACATGAATTAATCTGAATGGGTGTGTTGAACAGTGAGTATTTCCGCATTTACAGCCCATAATATTTCGCTAGTTAAGTAAAGGATAAACATTAGCCCAAGCTCTTCATTGAGGTATCTGAAAGAAAGTAAGTTACTAACATATCATGCAACTAAAGGAAGCTATGGTTTTTATGGAAAATAGTGTTAAAATTGTTCCAGGTTCTCGAAACTTTCTCTGTGAAGTTATTCAGATGAAGAATGAGTTTAGAATGAAACATTTTTGATTTTAAAGCCGAATTACAGAGGTTCTAACGAAGAGGATCTGCAAGCTGAAATGCATTGGATGATGTGAAGGCTATTTTACTAAATATTTTTTGAAGAAATATTTAATTTGAGCTGTTGTCTGCACAAAGTGCCTGGTTGTAACTAAGCCGGTTTAGTTTTATGACATAAGGTAAATTCATTCCTAAGAATACAAGAAGAATCAGACGTTGGACAGATTTCAATCTACATTTATCTTTAATATAAACTTTACTCAGAATGAAATTGTAGTGATCGGACACTAACTTTGTAAAGCAGAATATGAAAATTATTGTTACAAAAATTACCTAGCACACAACCTAGGATTCTGTGTGACGTAGATATCTGCAGAGTGACGTGATCTGAAATTGACAGACTATAAAAGTATTTGAGTCCTATGTTAACCACCGAATGAAACCTCAGAAACTTATTACCGCTTATGGAAAGTTCATAATCGAAGTATGTATCACCAAATTCAGGAATATGTGGGAAGGCGTCAGATATTTAAACTCAAGAACACTTTGGCTTTGGTGCCTTATAATTAGCACATATAAAAACATACATACATGCATGCATGCTTACATACATACATACATATCACTTAGATATCCTTCATGTACAACATTTACATCCACTATTTGTATAATAACAAGAATAGAAGAACACACAATGACTGACGGTTTAAAAGTAATTTATAATTGTAATTAAGTTAATACATTGAATTTCGTTAATTAATATTACAATAAAATTATCGATAAAATGAAAATAGTAAAAGGGAAATTGTTACTAAGTAACACTTTCACGTAACGATGACACGGAATTCACATTCTGCGTTAATTCACTTCCCTCTTTTACATTTGTTCTATAAATTGAAAATTGAAAAGAAATGAAAAAATTTCTTTTAAATAATTACACTATTCGTTTTTACAATATTTAAACAATAATGTTGTGGGTTCAATTGAAATGGATATTTTCATGGAGTTTGATTGAATATATCACAGATTGGTATTAGGAGAGTACCATTGAAAACCAAGGAGTACTGGACAGCTGTTTCGTTCAAGATTCCTTAGATTCTGAATCATGGGCTTCAGGTTGGCGAACATCTAGTACAGAATCCGGGGTACGAAATGTTAAGGAGTTCCACACTAAGACGAAACGGCTGTCCAGTACTCTTTGGTTTTCAGTGGTATTCTACCAACATCACTCTGTCAAAAAACCACACATGACAACTAATCAAAAATATTTTTTTTAATTTTGACTACCTGGTTTTGTATATAATCAGTTAGTATTTGAAGAAGGAGTGGGGAGGGAGAATGTGTAGGATGGACAGATTTCAATCTACATTTATCTTTAATATAAACTTTACTCAGAATGAAATTGTAGTGATCGGACACTAACTTTGTAAAGCAGAATATGAAAATTATTGTTACAAAAATTACCTAGCACACAACCTAGGATTCTGTGTGACGTAGATATCTGCAGAGTGACGTGATCTGAAATTGACAGACTATAAAAGTATTTGAGTCCTATGTTAACCACCGAATGAAACCTCAGAAACTTATTACCGCTTATGGAAAGTTCATAATCGAAGTATGTATCACCAAATTCAGGAATATGTGGGAAGGCGTCAGATATTTAAACTCAAGAACACTTTGGCTTTGGTGCCTTATAATTAGCACATATAAAAACATACATACATGCATGCATGCTTACATACATACATACATACATATCACTTAGATATCCTTCATGTACAACATTTACATCCACTATTTGTATAATAACAAGAATAGAAGAACACACAATGACTGACGGTTTAAAAGTAGAGTTGATTAGGCATGAATGAAAAGGTTTCTGTAATCTGATTTCTGTTTAATATTCAACATTTTAGATACATAAACTATAAATGAAGGCATTTCTCGTGACTACACTCAAAACCTCAAGCGGTGTAAACTACAGTGTAAATCTACGATCTAAGAAAAAATTATAAGAGAATTCGGCATATAAATATTTATTTAACTTCAAGAAATAGTCATAGTATACATTTCATTTATGCACGTTTTCATAAGTAGTAACATTCAAGATTTCATTTATGACTAATCAGATAAAATCTAGTACAGATTCATGAACTAATGCACTGTATACTAACAGCATAGTCAGTAGTATTGCCAAAGAAATTACATAAATTTGAAATGTATTGATATTACTTTGATATTTCCATGTTTGAAATGATTTATAACTGATTAATTTTAACTTTTTATTTACAGACAGTTTTGATAAGTCAGTTTTGCAATTATATCTGTCGTCATTTCATACTTTGCTTACTATCAAGATATTCCTGGAGATTCCATAGTTGAGATCAATTTAGTGTTTGAATCAAAAGAACTGTGAACACGCCAATGTAATGAGCATCTGAAGTCAGTATGCGAACAGTAATTCCTAAAAGTTGTTGATTTATAAATATACTGATCTCAGGACTATAAATATGTAGCTCTCGACGTTTTTCTGCCCGAATAACTAATATGCTTTGTGCATTTTGGCCATTCGTTTCAGAAGTAAGAAACAACTTACATCATCTAAATTTCTCAATAAACAACCAAGTTTTGTCAGTTCATATTATAATGGTCAGTTTATTCACTTAAATGATCTATATACTAGAATATGAATGTAGAATTTTCAAATTACCTGCTAAAAACATCATTGTAATATCATAAATTTACCAGCTTGGTTATTGAATATGTAGTGAAAAGATATTCAAAACGTGTTAACTAACCTTACAAATTGTTTGACATCTTGGACAAGTTATATTTGTGTACAAAGTAACCGTTTCCAACTTCACTGCGATTTCTTTTATTCCTCCTTCAATAGGACATTTGTATCCTTTTTTATTGAAAATTACCTTGAGAAAACCTTTCGAACAGTCGAACTAAAAAGATTCGTTATTAATTTACCCGTGTATTCAACATATGCAACCATTAAAAGTCTAAAATTGTATAAAGCTGTTTATAAAATTTACATTTATCGACGTTGAATTTTCGGTAGCACCGAAAGACCACTGTTTCGTATTTATATTGTACTCCTTAGATGTATACACCTATGAGCTTATTTGGGTTTCGACCTGAAGAATTTCAAGATTATTGACCTTCAAACAACTAACTCTACATCTAAAGGTTGATATTTCTAACTTCGATCTATTCACGACATATTCAATCACTTCATTTAATCCCGTCATTGAGTGAATTCTCTACATCCGGAATTTACACACCAACAAAATGAAATAAATATATCTTAGAAAATTCACCAATTTTATGAAAACCAATTCATAGATGTGTATGGAATTTTGCGAACCAATTTATTATTCAACTATTCAATTCATTAAATTGGTTGAAGTCAGAACGTTGAAAAATATTAAGAGGATATCTCAGTCCAGTCTGCTTTCCTCACCCATTTATTGAATAAACGTATTCATTTAAACTTACACGCTTTCTTAGGCGATTCACCAAATCCCACTTGGACCATCTAAGATATCAACTAAACGGTTGAAAATTGAATCCAATGGTATCGACGAAGTAAATAATTTGACAGATTTTAAAATACTGCTACTCATGTACTCAAATGAAGTGTAGCTTCACTTTCAAAGCATTATATGCCGTCAAACGGCTGGTTGGGTACATAACAGTCCAGTAGGCATAGTTCTAGTAGACACATTTTATGGTGAAGCTTGAAAACATTTAAAATTTGAATGTGGGAGTAATAAAATAGCATATTGTTCTAGGTGAAATGACCTCATGCTTATCGTATGTATTGATCAGCATCATATATACGACTTATTGAAGCTTGTCAACGTACCCCGTTCAAATTTTTAATAACCTATGGATTATGAAAATACCGTTTCGCCTTTTTCTATTGTAAAATGGCGCAGAGACAATATAATATCATGAAAACATACATAGAGTGGAATCTATTTAAAGTTTAGTAGCTTTTATCCTGTCACATACAACAAGACATGTGTCAAGATATAAATTCACTAGCTAGTAAAATACGTAGTCCCGATAATTTAGAATAACAGCTAATCAAAGTCATAAATGAATATCAGCATAAGTTTAGTAAGAAATATGGTATAAATGAAGAGGAGAAATAGGTGAGTAAATGTACATTTAATAAGACACAACTACCTGAATTCATAGATATACGTGTTTGTATCAAAGCAGTTACAAGAGTAGAATAAAATGAAAGATAAACATTCAATTTCAAGTATTTATTCTAACGAATCTCAGATTAAACGGATCTAAGGCTTTTATTCCTTATATATCGAGACATCTTGATACAGACTCTAGAGTAATACCATAAACTCTTTCGAGGTGACTACCAAACATTTTAGTTCTATGCGTAAAATTTGCCTAAAACAGAAACCCATGGCTTAAAATCAGATGCATGTGAGGTTAATATCTATCTTCCGTGGTATTTGTTCTATTATACAGTTTATTATTTTGATGTTTTCAGTTGTTGAACTGCACCATCTTCAAATTCTTTCATTACAACTAGTCCCATTCTTAGTTAACTGTAACTTGCATGAAGGTTTTAGGCTATGCAATTAGTTCAGGTCTTTAACGCTGTAATTTTTTACTTCTTCATTTAATGAATGTTCTTATACAATTGTATATTTAATCGAAACGGCTATTTTTTAATTCTCTTAACTTTACTTGAATGATCAATCAATGACGATGATGATGATGATAATACTACACACGTATTTAAGTTATTCATTCTCGTTTTTCGAGAATGCTGAATTTCTATAAATAACAGAAAATCTATTAACTTAAAGCGTATCATTATGATTTATGATCAGTATTTTTAAACAATAACAACAACAAACAAGAATTTTAAAAGAAAACATGAAGTCATTATAATAGAATGTTATGGAAACTGTTGAATGTCAATTCGATATCACGAATTGGCCTAAATTAAACAACAATAAATTACTAAGAGGACATGACTAGTTAAGATCAACCATGTTTTGAGGAAGATAGTTGCCTACCAACGGAGGTGGAAGAAGTCGCTCAAACGTATGATGAATTGACTGAATTAGAAATATCAACCATAGAGAGTCAAATATGTGATCAAGTTGCATAGTGTTCGCTGAAGATCCAGAGGATAGTAAGTTCGATCCCTAGTGGGGCCATGAGTGTGCGCTACTGAAGAGTCCCATAAATGGACAAAAAGCTGTCCAGCACTACCTGGTGATTAATGGTTGTTTAATTTAGACCAATTTGGGACATCATATTGACAAAATTATTAGTTGGCTTATATGTACACACAGATATATAAACTACTGTGTAGTTTGTTAATGGATTCGTTGTGAAGAGATTCATTCACCGAATTATTTTTGTTTTATGATTATACAGGTATATATAGAAATGTAAGATCGATCTTCACGTATACAACATTAAGTTGACGTCATATTTGACTTAAATGAATCATTTTGAACAGTTTATTTGCTTGATAAATTATTGAAATACAAGAATATTGTGGAATAAGATGGAGAAACTAGATGATACTCTTACTTTATGACAAGATGCTGTCCTATAATTAGTTATTATCATTGACCGATAAACGTATTCCATTGGGCTATGTTCAATACAAATGGAATTTCTGCCAACATCTTCTAGTAACATATTAGTTTCTAAATCTATAGAAAATTTAGAAACATAATAGCTGATTACATAGTACGACTTATCTTGACTATAAATCACTTTAATAAACATATTAAAACACCAAATCGGTTGGTTTACCGTTTAAAGATTTTGTTTACTGAAATGCAGTTCTCACTATCCTCATGACAATTTCAGTCTAAATAAAAGTGTTGTATCTGTAGATTTGCCAATGAGAAGATGAGCAAATGTTTTACACGAGTTGCATAAAAACCAGGCAACACATTAAGTGAACCATATAAACAAAATGTTGAAATGTGTTATTCGTTAAATGAAGCTACCATTCACTTTCATACACCACGTTACCATTAATAATTTAAAGAAAGCATTAACAAAGAGCTGAATAGAATAAGATGAATTCATTTAATTTAGTCAGGTTCTCAACAAGTGCGCACAATCTACAATGTTTCATATAAACTCTTTTAGATAAAACATTCACATACTTTTCAAATAAAACTGGTTCAACATCAAAAATGTAATGATATGATGGAGTGAAAGATCCGAGTGAATTTGACATGGGTTAAGATAATAAAATGTGTAGGTATAATGTTTAAGGGAAAATTCTAGAAACTCTAAGCTGCTAGCCCAGATACCTAACAAATAATTGATATTCACGGAAATCGATCGACAAGTACGTCAGAAATGTTGATAAATAGCTGAAGGAAATTACTGCAAATAAAATACTCATCTTTATTCTACTACAAACTAGTTGGTGATGATATATCAAGAATAATCTTTATTCAACAAAACATATCTTGCTGCCGAACTCTACACCTTTCACAAATCAATATACTTATTAATGCAGTCAAATATGGACAGAAATCGACAAAAGTCTGTGATCAAATGAATCAAGAAACTTGAGTAGTGCTATCGCAGTAAAATCTGGCCAACAAAGTGCATACAACTAATATCTTGGGATCATTTAAGAATGTTCAGCTTACTGTCAAACTACAATATTTTAAAATTCGCTGAAACAATAGAAATTAATCGTATTAAGCCAAATCAATGTATTCAGAATGGAATAGTAATAAATCTCTCTGTATTATGATGATGCTTAGAATGCTTCGTCACATCATTGTTATCAATCTCCCAACATTTTTAATTACTCTTTAGATTTTGCAGGGCCTCAAACATTGTCATACTCTAGAAATGTGTTCCTGATTACATCACTTTAATACTTGCAATTTTATGAGTTTATTATTAACTGACTTCAACTCATGTCTGCCATCTGTTCGGAATTCATTCCACTCAGTGTTTTCTTTCCCAGCCCCCATTATGTAATTCCTTTGTCAACAACTCAATGTTCCTAGAAATTTAAGTTAAACATTATATTTATATGCATTATTTATTTGAACCATATCAACTTTAATAAAATATTTACATCATCATGGTGATTTCATTTAACAAACCTGGTTTTAGTGATATTTTAGAGGCACAACTTGATGTTCGATTTTCATCAATTTGGTACTTCTAAACAGTAAAACAGTGAAATTAAATGAAGTCGTTTTGATTAAACAACGGAAGATTATTTAAAGTTTTGATAATGTCATTTAAATGTATTCAGAATAGATACACAGTTGAGGAAAATTCATTTAGATTATTATTGTGAAAATAAAGCCATCTGGTTTAACTAAATGCCTTGTAACTATACTTATTTCACGTTGATTTTATTATATAGATTCGTTTGATTGCGGATTTACAGTGTTACCTGCTAGTTAGGCAGCATATATCATTGAAATCGAGAAGACATGTAGTTGGAGCAAGCAGCTATCCATTTCCTGTTGGCTTACACTGTTTTTTATCTGAGATCACTGTGATGAATGCAAACAATAAACTTGTGTTGTGTACAACTACTTTTTTATTATTTTTGTATCAAATATCTATTTGAGTAACTTAGGATTTTCATCATAGATTACAATGCTATCTTTTTCAGTGTTAACGATTTCTTTTGTCCAGGAAATATTATGCAACAACAAATATCAAATAGACTTACTTCTATAATCGGACAATAATCATATTTTGTGCTGCCCCCATAATATTGTATTTCATTAATAGGAACCTTAAATGTAGAATCTATATACTGGTTTTCTGAAGGTAATTCAGTTCCATATTTATGTATTGAACAGTATCCAATTGCATGTTCATAATTCAAACATTTCATTTCATTGGGCTTATTACAGAATGGTTGGATATCTTCTCCCCTGAAGTCAAAAAGTGCATATATTCCATAGTGTATATAATGAATGTAAAGACAACATAAAATAATTAGATTGAATCGTAAAAAGATAATCTCCACAAAGTAGAGTATCAACCGTGTATTCTCTTGAATGTGAATTTTTGTTCAATAGATTTGATTTGGTGTTATTTATTCGTTGAAATATATGATATAATGCGGTTGACTACAGTTTAGACAATTATACACTTTCCATAGTTCAATTTCTAGTCAGCTTTCTTAAATTTCTACACTATTCATCAGTAGTTTGTAAGAAGTATAATGGAAGTAAGTACTATTATTACAAAAACATTCTTCATATATTAGTCCAGCAAACTAAGAATTACGTAATTTGCATTGATTCATTGAAATTCATACAAGTAAGCTGTTTAGATAAAAGTTTTCATGCACTATTTAATAGTAAACTATGAGAAAACAAACTCACTTAAATTTTATACGTATCATTGTCAAGAGAATATTTGATAGTTTGAAATGAATCGAACATTGGTTTCAGTAGATCGTATAAAAGTTAATATATTTGTACAATACCATTGTGAAGTGACTGTAAAGTTAGGTAATGACCAAGGAACTGCATTCAGTTCTTAAACTACACAATATAAGAGATTTCTACAAAACGATAAAAAGATTTTTCCACCACCACACAAAATTGCGCTTATAGACTAGGCTGTGTCAATTCTGATGACTTTCCGATTGAAAAGGCTGCTCTATAAATTTAAACTGTACTCGAAGGGAATCTACGTCACACAAAACATTGCTTAATAACCCTGAGGATCTTGAGTTACTACGAATGTAATCAACATAGCAACACATAATATTTCCAACAACAATCAAATCGACATTAAAAAATCGAAGTAATTCAAAACGATTTCTTCAACTGCAAAGAAAAGTGGGTAACTGAGGTTGTTCATATGAGTTGTTGAACCCACCTGTCGTAAATAGAGAAGAAGACCTTGTGACTTATTAAAGTTGAACCATTTTCCAAACAATTACATATTTAACCCATACATTAAATCGCACATTAAAAATACGTTTACAAGTCAATTCTACTACTACATATTACTAATTATAATCACATTCTTGTTTCACATATCTCGTAAAGACATCGATCTCACCATTGACGTACTTGACATTAACAGAATCAGATCAGTCGGTCTTTGTAGTTAGCTTTGCACTTATTTTGTTTATTTATTCCTCTGTATTATTTAGATACATGTTAGTTTTATTCAGTTAATTATTTGCTAAAGAGTTAAATCACTTTGAAGTTGTAAAACATCAGCAATTTAAGGCTTCTATGCATTAATACTGTATAAATATATTATTTACATTGAATTTATTGTTATCTTACCTGGATTGTCTATTCTTGATAAATTCGTAACAGCTTTTCATTACGAAATCACAACCTAAACCTTTTCCCCAAGTGAAATCTTCGGCCATAGAATAATCAACATCGTACATTCTTGAAAAAAGAAAAGTAAAGTATGTCACACAATAATGAAGTCAAAACGTGCAAACAGTATTTTTGACTGATTAATATTAGTTGTCCTTTCATTATTTATAATAAATAATCTCATTCAACTCATTCGTTAAATGTTTCAAGAAATGAAATAAAGGTTATAGTTTCAATCCTTAAATGGTGGGTAGGCACTGTCACCTGAGTAAACCCACGTTATAAAGAAATAGTTATTCAGTTCTTTCTATGGTTTTTACTAGTATCCTATCCAGATCAATGTGTGATAAGTGAAAAACAACTTATCTCTTATTATCGTTTAGTGATGAGATACTTTTCATCTATTCCATTCTACTAAAGGAAATTATGATGAAGTAATTGAATGCTAGAAAAATAATCATTACTTAAAATAACTGTGACCACCTAGGCAACAAATTGAGAATACACGAATATTTATTCTATTATGAATAACTTCAGCATTATCTAAAATAGACAGTTTGTTAACAAATAACTTCACGATATTACTGACCACATCAATGAGACATCTTTCTCATGTTTGTAATCACATAATGATTAAAGTACTACAACAGTACTAATGATATTTACACTGTTATGACTGACATGCATTTATGTATGCTGTTTTCAGTGGTTTTAAGTTGTTTTAACTATTAAGACTTTGGAATAGGACGAAATTATATTGGAATGATCGAGAAACCTATATGCATGAACATAACATCACTTAATAGAAGAACAGTTGATGTTCGGACATGATAAGTGAATAATGAAAAGAGGAAAACAATTATCTTTCTAATTATGAAAAGTAGAGCCGGACAATATTCAACCATTTTCATATGGAAATTGGATTCCAATAAGGATGAATAGAGAGATTTATAAAGTCTTTTCTTGCTGTAAATGTGATTATTACCCACTCGACGAACGACTTATTCAAAGGATGAAACGTGGATAACTGTCCTTCAATTAAATTTATCAATTTACATTAGAAAAATAGGAAGAACGTTATCTAGGAGAATCACAATACCTATATCGAAGAATTTGATACTAAATTGTTCCAAATTATGTAGTAGTTTCATGCGTAGTTACATCACATACAGGGAATTGCGATTTTTATTTTAGAACAATAAGTAAATAGATTTACGATAGGTTGTAACGTTATCCAGAAAAAGCAGCTATTCATAATATTAGCTCGAGTTTATGTACACAGAAAGAAATTCATATTGTACTTAGAACTAACAAGATAGGTGATATCTTGACTTCCAGCATATTTTTTTGAAGTTTCATTATTAATTCCTCAGTTTCCGTTTTTAACTGCATGTCAGAAATCATCGTATTTGGTTTAATTTGTTCTATATATCACTTTCGTCGACACTTAAGTATTCGTTACAGGATGTTCAATATTTGCCTTAGTCAAATTATTTTCTTACACGATGCATTAAAACACCTAATTTGTCGTCATATTGTCATTTAACACAAATTGTTCTATTTTCATGCTAAATAAACCATTATAAGAGCATTAACTGTAAGTAGACTATATGGTTTCCTTTTACATCCACAGCAAACTTTATTTTAATACACAATAATACTCATCTACAAATATGTGTAACGTTAAATCATTCAATGTAATTTGTAGATGAATTATTACAATTAGGTAGACGGATATGCATATCTGTTGCTGATCTTAATCATTAGAAAGTACAAACTGATAGTAAGAGGACAATCGTAGTAGTAGTGGTAATAAGTGCACTAAAACTTGAGTGAATAATCTGATTAGAAAACACTCATCAAATCGAAAAATCATAGTTACGTAATAGAAAGTGTGCTGTTTTAAACAAAACCTAGGATAGACAGATTAATAGAATAGCAATACGTTCACCTTCGGTACTGATGTTAGCTAATCGTTTCCTTAAAAAATTGCGAAATGCCCCCCCTTTAAAGAGACTATCAAAAATCTCCAAGTTTACTATTGTTACGTTGAGGTGACGTTCATCATTGTCAACTGGAATATTTCATGCATGAACTTTTAATGCATTTTAATAGTGTACATCTGGCAATCACTTTTACCTATGAGAACGAATGTAACAACAAATGGCATTTACTAGACATCTTATTAAATGGAAGGGATGTGTCGATAATCAGGAGTGTATACAAAAATAAACCTAATCTAAGTAAACAAACTCATATCCACAGCTTCGCACCCATCCTCTACAAAAGGAATCTGGTCAGATGACATGTGACCAAAGTAATAAAATACTTTAAGGTGATTATTTAATGCAGGAACCTGAGTTCATTAACAATATTGTAACGAACCTAGGTTAAATGAAAGTTTTTAGAAAGAATTATATGTTTGTGAGGTTTGCACACAATCAGAGATATGGACCACCCAAAAGAAACTACTGCTCCAAAAGCAACAATTCAGAGGTGGTGTGACTAGTGGTGTCTTTTAGGACAGAATATCAAGGGGAGTCAAAAGAATTTTATAGCCGTAAAATACTGCTTGTGATGTTCAAGTCAAGCTGCAGTGTTTAACGATAACGAAAGATAGGTTTCCTGAATATTTCTCTTTCAAGTAAAAATATAAATTCAGTTTCTCCTGTGGAGAAAGCCGCATAAAACATATAGCCACGATAAATAAGGAGCAGACAGTTCCGTTTAATATAATTTGGTAGATACCGGTCATGGATAGATATATTAGAGTTATTTAAAGTAACCTAGCATATACTACCGAGAATTCCAATTATGGTTCATATTCATTTGTTACACATAGCAGAAGCTATTGGAATTTGAATCAACAACCCTAGTCTTCGTGTTCAGAAGAACTTTATAATACCTCTTCTGTTCCTTGGTCAAATATTAATTGGTAAAGATTTTTATGAACTACACATTTTTTTGTCTCTTTGTTTTATTTTAATTATCTTTCCTCCACTAATGTGCAAAGTCTTCATTACTTATATGACTGGAAATTAAGTCACATAATTTCTAGTACGCAACGATGATTTTTCGAGTTGACAAGTTTTTTTCAAATAATTGAGTGGGGGGGAAGGGGTATTATAGAGATAGTTAACTGTCAACTTTGATATCCCATACTAGAACGAAACAGTTGTCCAGTTCTTCCAAATGATCAATGGTTGTCTGATTCAGATCAATTTGTGACATCAACGTATTTCAATGAAGATTATTCACTCAAGTTTTAATACACTTATTGCATTAAAATATTCATTCGAGGGGTTTTATTACACATATGATTAACACTACTACACTTGTCCTCTTACTATCAGTTTGTACTTTCTAATGATTAGGATCAGCAACAGTTATGCAATCCGCCTCCTTCACTGTCATAATTCAAACACATATTACCTTGAATAGTTTAACATTTTGGAAGGTTGCACATAAATACTATTGTATATTAGAATAAAGTCTGATGTTGGTCTGTATGAGAACAAATATCGTTCACTTATAAAATTTGTTCTTATTTATATTACGGGAATTAAGAAGGTTTTAAACTGTTATGGTAAATAATCACCATACAAAATTCCAACCAGAAGAAAGTGATAGATTTCTGAAGTTTAACAGCTTTAATATCAGTTGTTACTTTAGATTCATTAGCTCATTGTTTGATGGAACGACCTAAGTTGAAACCATTAAATTTCATAATTTAAAAATGTTCTACTTGTTGGGACTTCACAAATATATTACTTATCTATGATTGGTTGCATACGTCACAGATACATGTTGTCAGTGTAACACTGAAAACCAGGTAGTACTAGACACTTTTCTTGTCATAGTATGGAATTTTTTACCAATACTTTCCCTAGTTTCCGCCCCAAGTGCTTAAGGTTGGCGAATACATAATCCTCTTCACCACTAGGCTAAAAGTCAATAGTACAATGCCAGCTTCGATTGATTCGTGATATATATCGCGAAGATCATCCATTGTCATTGCTAATGAACGTATCACACTTAACAAGTCTGAATTCCACCGGCCATGAATTCTCACTAGAGCTTTAGGAACACCCTGAAGTTAGTCAGTGAGTTGTTTATTATAACTGAATTAGTTAGATTTTCGATCTAGATTCAATAATATCTTTTCTAAATTTTATTATCAGCACCATTGTCGTGATCGGTGAGCAGCATAAAATTGTGTAGCTGTGTCTACTGGTGGCACAACATGTAATACATGCCACTCATCACTCGATTAAGTCATTACCTCTCTTTTCCACTTATCATATTCACCTACAAAATGAATGTTGTTCACTATTGAAACCAAATGACTAATTTGTGTATTGCATTTTGCAATGTATTTGTAAAACGAGGTGTTAATTAATTACGGGAATTACAGCACACGAAATAAAGAAACGAATTCCATTCACCAATGGGTACAGATTTCGTGGAAATCTAAGGTCCATACAAAGCCGATGAAATAATAATTGGAATAGTCATTCTTTGCACTGTCTTATTCTGATTTGCATAATGGGAATTGACAATATTTAAAATCTCGTGGTAACCCTATTGTATTTAAGGCACTCGAGAAGTTTTCCATTAACTTGTATCACGAGAATGAAGTCTGCCTTGGTATGGTTGTTGATTGTACAGAATATGAACCATATTCAACAGTATATATTGGCTAACTTCACGTCGTAGTAAAATCTATCTTAATTCTAAGTTACTAGAATGACTTGCACTTAAAAAAATTCGTGCCTTTGATAAATTTTGTTAATGCAATAAGAAGACGAATTTTATCAGAGTTATGTGTTGTGCATATTTGCGCATTACATTTCGAACAATCTGATCACACATACACTTTCTAAGGCATTTACATATTTCAATTGAGATAGTTATTTTTGTAAAGATTGGTTTTTTTATTTGATTGGATATATCACAGATTGATGTTAGCAGGGTACCATTAAAAACCAGGGAGCACTGGACAGCTGTTTCGTTCTAGTGTGGAACTCTTCAGCAGTGCGCACCCACGATTCCGCACCAGGGGCTTCAGGTTGACGCGAACGCCTAACCATCTGCACCACTGGGTCGGCATCCAATGGTAGAATTCCCAGACTTGTCGGGAGTGAGACAGTTATCACCAATGACAACGGATGATCGTAGCGCTATATATATCACAAATTGATGGAAGTGGGAATTCTACCATTGGATGCCGACCCAGTGGTGCAGATGGTTAGGCGTTCGCGTCAACCTGAAGCCCCTGGTGCGGAATCGTGTGTGCGCATTTATATATGAAAAATAACGCACATAGCTGACAGTCAATGCCTAATTTGAAAACCTTTATGACCAACTGAATGCGCTTCTTACCACATCCTTAGATAATCAGAATTGGTGTGAAGCTAAGCTAGTGGATAAATCTCATCAAGTCAACAGTTCCAGAGCAAAGCAGAAAATCACACTAACTTCTTTTCATTTCAAAGCACTGAAGAAAATTACGGACAAATCCTGACACTGTTCTATTAAAACCTGATAAAGGAGCTGGAGTTGTTGTTATGAAAAGATGTGATTACAAAAGTAAAATGTTAACTATTCTAAGTGATGAAAGTAAATTTATCGTTGATGTTTAATTTGAAGGAATTAATAAATTGGAAGGAAAAGTAAATTCACGTTTAGTGAAACTACTAAACGAGAATATTATTAATAAGAAGGAATTTCATTTCTTAAAACCTATTGATTGTGAATACCCACATTTAGGTGAGTTACCTCAAATTCATAAAACTAATAATCCTCGGAAATACATCGAAGGTTTTGCAACGACAGCGGAGAAGGCTGCAAGAGATGGAATTATGAAATAGCTATACGACACAACGAAGAAACTGGCAGATAAACATGGTAAACTAGAGCGACCGGTCAAGAACAAAGAAGGCAAGACACTCACTGAGATTCAAGAACAAAAGAATAGGTGGGTAGAACACTTTGAGGAACTTCTAAATAGGCCAGCTCAACTGAACCCACCCAGCGGACATCGAAGCAGCACCTACAGATCTCCCGATAGATGTCACTCCACCAACGATGGAAGAAATCAAGATGGCCATCAGACAAATCAAAAGTGGGAAAGAAGAGGACCTGACAATATACCAGCTGAAGCACTCAAGTCAGATATCGACCTAACAGCAAGGATATTCCACGTTTTATTCAAAAAGATCTGGGAAAAAGAACAAGTGCCGACAGACTGGAAAGAAGGACATCTTATCTAGATACCAAAGAAAGGAGATTTGAGCAAATGTGACAACTACAGAGGGATCACGCTACTGTCGATACCAGGGAAAATCTTTAACAGAGTATTGTTGAACAGAATGAAAGATTCAGTGGTGACTCAACTTCGAGATCAACAAGCTGGTTTTCGTAAGGATCGGTCGTGCACGGACCAAATCGCAACACTACGGATCATCGTTGAACAATCAATTGAATGGAAGTCGCCACTGTACATCGACTTCATTGATTATGAGAAGGCGTTTATCAGTGTAGATAGGAGAACACTATGGAAACTTCTTCGACACTACGGAGTACCAGAGAAACTCGTCAACATCATCCGGAATTCTTACGACGGAACACAGTGCAAAATTGTGCATGGAGGACAACTGACAAATGCATTCCCAGTGAGGACCGGAGTCAGATAAGGCCGCCTACTCTCGCCTTTTCTCTTCCTCTTAGTGGTTGATTGGATCATGAAGACCTATACATTTGAGGGGATGCACGGATTTCATTGGACAAGTAAGGTGCAACTCGATGATTTGGACTTTTCAGATGATCTAGCTCTCTTAGCACATACACACCAACAGATACAAGCGAAGACAACCAGTGTAGCAGCAACTTCAGTATCAGTAGGCTTGAACATACATAAGGGAAGGAGCAATATTCTTAAATACAACACAGGGAGCACCAACCCAATTCAACTTGAGGGAGAAACTCTGGAAGAAGTGAATACTTTCACATATCTGGGGAGCATCATCGATGAACAAGGAGGGTCCGATGCAAATGTAAAGGATGGCAAGGATTGGCAAAGCCAGGATAGCATTCCTACAGTTGAAAAACATTTGAGACTCAAAACATCTGTTAACCAACCTCAAAGTCACAATCTTCAATTCGAACGTGAAGACAGTTCTGCTGTATGGAGCTAAAACCTGGAGAATTACTGGAAACATCATCAGACGGATACAAGTATTTATAAACAACTGCCTACGAAAGATACTGATTGTCCGTTGGCCGGAAACCATCAGCAACAGCTTACTATGAGAGAGGACAAACCAACTTCCAGCCGAAGAAGAAATTAGGAAAGACGTTGGAAATGGATAGGATATACATTACGCAAACCATCAGACTGCATCACGAGACAAGCATTAACATGGAATCCTGTTGGGAAACGGAAAAGAGGAAGGCCAAAGAACACGCTGCGTCGAGAATTGGAAGCAGACATTAAAAGGATGAGCAGCAACTGGAAACAATTGGAAAAGATTGCTCAGGACAGAGTTAAATGGAGAATCCTGGTGAGCGGCCTATGCTCCTCAGCGAGGAGTAACGGGCATAATTAAGTAAGTAAGTAATAATCCTCTGAGTCCTATTTTAACCATGTGTAGATTGCCTACACATAATCTTGTAAAATGGCTAACAAAATTATTGAACCTTATTCGATGGAGTATGTGTAAGTATTCTTTGAAGGATTCGTTTGATTATTTATGTGATATTAATATCAAGGAAAGGAGAATGTGTTCTTTCGATGTAAATTCGAAATGTTAACTAATGTTCCTCTGAAAGAGACTATTGATATTTTATGTGATTATATCACGTCAAGTCGTTTTCCACTAGCTATTCCTCTAATAACCCTTAAAGATTTATTATTACTATACACAGACAAAGTACAATTCACATATGAGGGTGAATATTTCCGACAAATCGACGGAGTTGCTATGAGTAGTCCTTTAGGACTATTATTAGGCACATGTAAGAAGCCTAGCCAAAGACTCAATAGAAGTGGTGTACCTTTATAGGCGGTATGTTGGTGATATCCTAAATATTTGTACGAAAATCGATGATACAAATAGTTTACTAAGTGAACTGAGTACCATACAAAATCATAAGTTTATCATGTGAAGTGAGAATAATAACCAACTTCCTTTCCTAGACATATTAATCAATTGGAGGGATGATGACTCAGTCAAACGTTATGTCTATAGAAAATCTACATGGACTAGACAGTATATGAACTTCCCTAGTTATTGTCCCGTGCGGTATAAAATTAATCAAGTAAAAGCTATATTTCATAGGATCACTCGTATTTGTACTTATGACAGCAATGAAGAAAATAAAAATCTGCTGACACAAACGCTAACTCTGAACGGATGTCCAAAAAAGTTCATAAATCGATGGAAATGTTACAGTATGATGAAACCTACTGTATTTCGAGCACTTAAAAAATCAGTCTCTTTCACGTTACATTTCAGAGGTGATTCAAATAGCCTTATGTTAAAAGAAAGGCTTAAGTCGGTTGTCAACAGAACATTTTATGCGGCTAGAGTAGTTGTAATAGAAAAGTATATGACATTGATTCACAACAAACCTAAACAACACGTAAACGAATGCATCACATCCCACTGTATCTATCAGTTTGTGTGTACGTGTGGACACACATACAAGGGAAGGTCAGTCGTGATCTGCATATAAGGGTAGCTGAACACATACCTAAATGACTCCCAAACCAAATGAACTCGAAAGGAAACATAAAAGTATAGGATAAACAACCCTCATCGTCTATCGATAAACATTTAGTTGAGACAGGTCATATAATTGATATCAAATCATCGTTTGTGGTGTTGTATAAAAGTGGTTTAGGACGTTTACTGAACTTTGTTGAAGTTTTAGGCTATACGGAAGTCCAAACCTCCCCGTGTGTGTAAAAAAACGATTTGTACTTTCTCTAAATCCATCGTGGTAGAGTGTGACTTTGATATCTTTGTTTATTTAGCTTATACTCTTAATCGTCTAGGACCTTTAATTTTTCATATATGAATGCCTTAACAAGTGTATGTGTGATCAGTTTGTTCGAAATGTATAGAGCAAATATGCACATCACATAACTTCGATAAAATTCGTCGTCTTATTTGCATGATCAAAACAAGACTTACTCTTAATCGAATAGATTAGTTCAGATTGCACATTGATGATTTTAAATGGGAAATTTCACAAATAAAACATGAAGTTGGTAATTTTCCACAATAAATAAGATCATGTATTATGCATTGTGCGGTTGTAATGAAATAAGACGACAGCGGAACTAGTAAACTCCTCCGAAAAAAAAACAAAAACTAGCAAGAAAGCGTCTAAACGACGCAGAATGTTGCATTCAGTTTCAAATTGGGTAACAAGTAATCAGAAGCTTTTTATTTAAATTGAATGACCAAAACAACCAACTTGGCGCTGACATAAAGTTTGGGAATTCCTTCTCACAAATTACAGATATAATCTTCATCTCACCGATGGAATTAGTTTGGTTTAAATTCATCAATTAATAGCTTCTCTATGTAAATTTGTAGAAAAATATATTTCCTTCTCTGAAATGCTTTATATTTTCCTTAAATCGTACAATGTGCTTCTTTCGTTATAAATCAATACATAGATCCATAATACCACACCGGGTTGATATTGACTATGTAGTGTAATGGAATCACAGTAATCTATCAAACAACTACCCATTAGAGTTCGTTGTCATCTCCTATTTATAACAGAAGTTAACAATAATCGATAAATGCTACCCTAGTCTTCATATTTAGGAAAAATATACAACACCACCATCGTTAAACTAAAACAACTTAGTAAACGCTTGTCTCTAATTGTCCAAATGTATTATGCATGAAAACGGATGTGGGTATTGGTCGGAATACCTGCGGTTGAAGATGAGTTCCGTATATTCCTAATCGATGAAATTTCTTAAGATGCGTTTGAAGATAGCAATTACAATCTTGAAAGTTTTATATATTTATGTTTAACTCACCCGGTATCCTTCAAGTAAGCTAGGCCAATTCTTGAAACATAACTTGTTGATGATATGGAAGGTGTCATCAGCTCATCCTGTGTAGCGAAGTATTTGTCAGAACACAGAGAATATATATGCAACGTCAGATAAACTTTATCTAAAATGTAACTATTGTGAAAACTTGTTAACGCATATGTTCCATTAACAATGGTTTCATAGTGTTGTCTGGATCAATAACTAATACCCTGCTGAGAAACTTGGTATGGTTCATTAAGAGTACATTGTTACACTGGTGGAACATTGGTGTTCGCTATACTATCCTTTGACTACAATATCCAACATCAATTGTAACACTAAAAATACGTGCAATTAATACAAATTTTTTCAGTATGGAAAATGAAGTTGTAGGGTCTAAATTGGTATTGCTTAGTTAACAAATGTTGTTTGATTGTTATTCAATAAATCAATTAATAAATGTCCAATATCTCACCAACATTTAGTGTCAATATACCTGACTCATTCCAAAAGCATTGAGCGTTGAATTGCATGATTAATTACTTATCTTCAATAAACTCTGTCAAAATTTACCAACAAGGGTTCACAAATTCCCCTGAATTAATAAATTTTTATCAATTACAATAGCGTTAGTAACTGCTGTTGAATCTTCTTGATAGCTCTGATCAATCCAGTGGTATGAAGATAAAATCTTGAAATAAAGAACGAGTTATGTCTATCAAATGTGGTACTATTCGTAATGTGACCTCACGAAAATAAGTTCAGGATCTCAAATCGTATGGTATCGAAGGCCTTAAATATGACACGAGCACAATCAACATGAAGTTTGTCTACCGAGCACTTATATGAGTATGAATTTGGTAACATCACGGGATGGCACAATTTCAGTACCAATAATTAACAACTGGAGGCAATGTTAAATCAACTTCGAAAGTCTCTTTGACAAAACAGAATTTTGATGAGTAACACCAGGAAATCATAATATTTTGAAAGAATGTTGGATTGAAACCATTATACTAATAAAGTGCATACAAGCCCTTATGAGCTGCTAGAGAACAATAGATATGGTTTAAAATAACTTGAGCTGTTGAATATAAGTGGTACACTTTAAAGACTAAACTTTTAATTAAGAGTAATTTAGAAAACAATAAATCTGCATATTACAAGTCACTCTGATATAATTCAAATAGAACATCAACCACTGGATTTCAATCGACAAATGTAACATCACAAGAACTGTTATTTTTTCATATGTGAATAGAAGTGGACAACTATACAACAATGATGACTATTATTTAACGACGCCAATTCACGCAATAGTCCTATATAAGGCTTGAGTTGACTAATACTTGTATTGGTTAATATTCATGTCGAAAATCTGTAATATTTGTGTTTCGAATGAAAACCACTTTGATGATGTGCCATCTAGTCAAATTCTACTAATTTACATTAGATAAGTTCAAGGAATACGCAGCGTTAAACTGTGACTGAATGCTTCCTGTTTGATAAACAGGACTGACACAAAAATCATTATTGAATCATCACATAACAGACAAAATTACATCCTCAGTTTGTGGTATAGAATTTCTTACCCCCATGATTCTATGACTGAAATGATCATTTACAAGTTCTATTCCTTGAAGTTCATCACATCCAAAATGTTTTTTTGCTTCTGCCTTTAATGAGAAAAGTTGAAATGTCGTCGAATAACTTTATTATTATTTCATGTAGCATTTGTATTATAAGGTTTATATTATTCTGAGTTTACAGGTTTAATAACGCTGAATATTAAATGATGTAAATTATTCCTAAAGGCGAGTTAAATTGGCACTAAATGTTTTGCCTGCATTTCGTTTATATTACGATTGGTTTGGCACCGTTGAGAACTGGAGAACATTGAAAAGTAAAGTTGATTTTTAAGCGGATGCTATGATTTCTCAACTTCGATCGATCTTCTAGTGTTGTTAAAAAAGTTCTAATCAAGGATGAAACAGCTGTCTAGTGTTTAATGGTTCTTATTAGTACCTAACATATTCCAATCTATGACACTCAGTTAGTAGGCAGAATAATATTTAGATTTGTACGAACACCTAGAGTTGTCTAGATCGGAAAATTAATTCTAAAGCTATATTAACAATAATTACTTGTACGTCATCAAATCACTCTGAATTCCTATTGCACGTTGACGTCACCATGATTACTTTAATTGAGTTGACAATGAGTTTCTTTCATATTCACCGACATCTGTATGCAACATTTTTCGTTTCTAATGACAAACTAATGAGGAACAACAGCCTTCCGTCTATTAGGTAACTAACTAAATGTGTTATTTGTTATATTATGTAAGTGATCAATAACTTATCAAATTAAATTGATATATGATTATTACATAACTACATCTGCTAAAGAATTAAGTTATGCAAACCTTTGACTCTATTAAGGTACATGTATAGTCAATTTTCATTTTGTTGAAATAATGGTGATTTACATATGAAATATTTCCAATGATTTTTGATTTAATGTTCAAATAAGACGAAATCAACGATATTTATAGATTATTATGAGTTCATTAGACAGTTTCGTTGTCTTCTTCATCCTTCTTCTCCTCCTCTTCATTATTATCATCAGTAACGTCAGCATGTAAGTAAGCGAGTTTATTTATTTGAAATTCTCAACATAATTTTGAATTTGTTTTAATTGTTTGTAGGTTGTAACCATAATTATTAACAGAATGAAAATGAACATCATGTTTAGTTCATATCAAATATTAGAATACTAATTTAAATGAATTTATTAAATCTACTCTGTGTCCAATATCGACTAGATGGGAAGCAATAGAACTGTGAAGACACAGGCTACTGACAATATGCTCAAAAGAGTATATACATACTTATCATTCTGTACTTCCAATGTGGTCACTATTTTATAAACATATAGTTTCAAGATGAATGGTAACAAGTGTGTATATAATTTTGTTCTAATCATACAGCACTTCTTAGTGTATAGTGGGATTGACTTTATTTTTAATGGTATTTTAGTTCTCCACTCAACTGCAGTGGTGAATTTATTATCCTTTAATGTCGAACTAATTGAAACATTATTCGTTATAGGTTTCTCAGTAAACTTCATGAATCTGTTAACTGTAGATTGTAAAGGCCATGATTTTCTGCTTAGACTATAAACTAATACATTGTATATTTCACTGTTAATATTCACGTTAAAATATTCATTATTGAACATACTAGGAAAACACACTTGCTAGCAGGAAGGAGGAGCTTGCTTGAATTTTGAAGGCTTGTCGGATTTAATTGACTGCCAAACTCATTTCTATCTAACTTGTCGTCTTGTCGGCTAATTCACTTGCATTAGTAAGACCATCACTACTTGTGTAAAAAGTCAAATTGTTATACGGGGATACGTTTCACATAGGGTATATATTTAACTGAAGCTGCTGCATCTACGATCTAACATTTTCAGTTCCAGTAACTGGGCATTCTAAGGGGATTTGGTTAATACATACTCTCATCCAGCTTCTCATTCGCACACGCTCAATAGATACCACTTCAATGTTATCTAATGCCAGATCATAATATATGTTATCACTGTGACTTGGAATTACATTTCAACTATTTCTACAATCACAACATTTTGACATGCAAATAAAAGATTATGTAATACATGAATTAAATAAATATTCAACTTACAAGCATACTGGGCAATCTGATTATTGTCTTCTGTATATTGAAAGTACCTTTAGTGGACCACCAACGTAACGTTATATTTTGTACAGGTCTTGCACTTATAGCAAAATAACAGAACATAAATTGAAGTTACATTTTTAGCATTACATTTTGTCTTACATAATACAACATACATAGCACATTAGGATGATAGGTGATTAAATTCCAGTTTGACAAATACCTAAAGCATTTAGTACAAGATGCTGATACTAAAAACAAAATGAATATGGCCTACCTTCACAGTTGTACAGGAAGCATTGAACAACTTTCTCATTTTAGTAGGCGACTGATAAGTAGTCACGTTCATTACCCTACTAGCTGATTAACATAGGCACATCAGTCAATTTGAGGCTATCACTTATTGTCATTAATGACAATTATGTAACACTAGACAAAATTCAACAAATTTCACAACTTTTTTACTAAATGTTCATTACATGCCACTTAGTATGCAACTTGTTACATTTCTCATAATGCGAATTTATAGTGCATGAAAATCAAGTTGGGAACCGATAGCATTTAAAGCATTTAACAAGTACCAGGATTATGGTGCTAGACTTAATGAAACATATTCAACTCTGAATTTTATTCATTTTTCTATACAAACCAAATGATATCCTAAACCATATTGGAATTTTATGTGTGAAAATAAAATGCATTAGAATATTTAAGATGTTGAACGATGCAAGCCAAATTAGATCGATATATTAAGTATGAACATTGATTACTTTCAACAAAATCTTCACCAGGGAAACTTTGTTGATGGAGACACGTTTATAAATTTCCCAGTGTTCTATTAGATAAACTTCAATTAGAAAGTTCTTTAATGAGTAATAAATTTTTACACCAACTGAAAATGAACTTATAGTTCAGAAACTTGTTCTCTTGTATAACAAATTATTTTATTGCTTGAAGTACTAGTCAGTTATAAAAGTAGGCAAGTTTACAATTTCCAACAGTATAAAAATTTTAAACATCCTTCAATAAATCGACTGATCATATAATATCAACATGTTATAAGAAGGTTGAGAATGGGTGAAAATCTTATAATAAATAAGTAGCATAAGGTCGTTATTATAGTTCCATGTGATGAAAATAGGCATGCTGATAAACCAAATTATAAGATCAAATAATTTTTCTTGAATTTTAGTACCTAAGTCATGGTGGAAACATGAATTCCTAAGCATAGTTACATAAGACTACGTTAGGGAAACCACTCATTTCGTCAGATGGCATAACGTCATATATATATATATATACTAACAAGGATATATGTGTATATTTAGAGAGAGGGAGAGTGAGAACGAATGAGGAAGTTAAATTCATACAGTATTGAGTTACATTTTTCAAATATTAGTTTTTTTAATTACTTACTTATTATTAGGCAATCGAAAATCTGCATCTAAATCTGGCAACAATTTATACATGAACGGATGGATTCCCTAGTAAAATAAAACAAATTCTATCAAATCTAATATGCATTAATTGTAATGCATAACCTCCACTTTTACAGTTGAAATATACCAACATTATTTTCCAGTTTAACTGATATCAATCTATGAAGTTTTAACGATTTAACTTTTTAACTGAGTGCTGTAATGACTGCAAATTATGAAGTTGATAGTATAAATTGACTTTTATTAGATAACATATATAATGGACACTAAGCATTGGGTAATAACTGTTACGTCCTACCATTAGACTTCTTATCAATGTCAAACTACTACCTAATGAAAGAATTTAGATTGATCTTGGATGTATATGATTGTGCATCAAAGAAATTTTAGATATGTTTTGTGACTTATTATAGGATTGTACGACAAAGTACATTCCATTTAACGGCTTATCAATGATTTACGATTATTATGACGAATACATCGATGTAATAACTTTTATATTGTCTAGTTCTTATTAATTCCTAACTGAAATCATTCTGTGCAGAATACAAACAACAAATTAAAAATTAATCCCTAAAAATATTTTCTCAATCCAAACTAATCCAACTTGAGTTTTATTATTTATTTAATGAAGTAGAAATTTATGTCAAATGTTCTACTCATTAACATATTACAAGTGTATTAAGATGATGTAATTAAGTTTTTGAAGTACATACAGAATGAACATACGAATTTACAGAATGCATCATCATAATATTTGAATACAGTATAAAATGCAGTCATCAACGTGTCATTTATGTGTCAGTTTATGAAAAGGATTCAATCAAAGACTTACTAATACATGACCGATTTCATGTCTTGCTGTATCAAATAGTTTCTGATCATTACAACGAAGAATTTGTTCCTCAGTTAAACAAAAATTCACTTCACCAATAAAAGGCCTATATTTATGTATATCAATATAAAAAATGAAATGAATGCCATCAAAATTAAACTGAAGCTATGCTAACGTTTGAACAACCATAATAATTATGACAAATAAATGTTATTAAATTAATCAACAGATTCATTAGATGAGAAGAAAATCATTTGGTTGATTGTGGTGTACAGACTGAGATAGATCGATACAACCTTCTGACTTACTACATGTAAAACATCCATGATATTTAACTATCATTGATAGATTACTAAGTAAAAACTTATATCAAGTCTGCCTAGTTCCTTACAACAAAACGTTATTATTGATTATGCTGTAACATTGCTAAAAGTTTTATTTGTTGCACAATGTGTGCATCATCGTTGGATCTAAGGTATTTGAAGTTAATTAGGAGGAAATCACAATTTACGATGATATAACACCCGACTATTTGTTAACAAAATATATCCCAACTGAGGAGAAGTCACTTGGAGTAATGGTTAAATTTCATTTAGTTTTAGAGAAATCAATTAATGTCATCCATCCTAAAAGTAATAAACCTTAAACGAATCTGTATATATTGTCAATGTTTATTCAGCTGATACATAAATACTATTTACAGCAAAATACTTAAAGAACAATACAGAACACGATAAATTAAAATTTACTTCCCTTTTAGTATACGGATCACGTTCACAAAATGTAGCCCAGGCGAGCACACTCTTACTACATCCGGAAAAATGATTGGTCACGATTATCAACAATTCATTCTGAGCTAATCCACTTCCTTCAGAAAAGACCAGGGTATTCTCTGCATATTTTCCCTGATAGCATGCCTAAGAACATGGTGAAGATACTTAGCTGAATGAAGTTAATATTTTATAAATCCCATTTAAGAATGAGTGTGTAATACGAAATTAATTACTGATTCAATTATCTTTAAAACGTGCTCAATCGTTGTTAATTATAATGAAGTGATGTGAAGATTCTTAAATTTAAGTTAGATTTTGTGAATTTTGCCTGAGTTAAGCAAATTCCAAAGATTATGAAATATTGTAAAATAATGTCATTTCATTTGGGACGTTTTAACATTGTGAATCCAAGGCTTTCACAAAAGAAAAGTCCCCATCATCCCAAGACTTCGTGAAGAACGCCTAAACTACTGGTTCAGTATCCAGCTATTGATATTTACAAATATAGTAGATCCGTGATATATTTACGTGGTCTCATTCATTACTATCAGTGACTATCTACCTCAAAATCAACTTTAGTAAACTCCACTTTTCACATGGAGTCTAACAGTTAGGAATTCATCCCAACACTTAAATCTCATAGACTAAATCCCCTGATGGGATCTTAAGCACTCACAAGTGAGGAGGCCCATATTACAACGAAACAGTTGTCCCATCCTCATTATTTTTCAGTAATTATCTAACTTAAATCACGTCGTAATATCTAATTTGGAAGTTATTCATATTGATAGAATACAGTATCGATTGAGGTTGATTCATTTACGAATTGATAACTGGAAAAGAGTTATTCGGAATCAGGAAATGTCAGATAGCTTTTTCATTTATCAGAAAAACTAATAAACATATCACAAACTAACAGAAAGCTAAACTGTGTACTCAAATGAAAATTATGTTTCTATCTTGATATTCAACTTGAATCCCTTTATTTAAAACTTATTGGCATAACTATATATGCCTTACAAGTGTGTGTCAAAAGGCTTTTTATTTCCTATAAACAGACGAGAATTGTATATATTTTAACAGTTTTATGAACGCTGAAAATGCTTATGCAACCTAAAGAATAATAAAATGAGATGGCTGGAAATCCAATTCAAGATGCGTAGTTTACCACATTTCGGACTTATCGATTGAATCTATTTGTATTACACTGTTGATATTCACATTAAGATTTAGACGCAGTAATTTTGCAACTCAAACTTCGATACAACATTTATTGACCTATCGAATTGAAATAGCAGATGACTTATTAAACCAGTATGAAATGTATGTATATTTAGGGATATGAGTAAAACTCTTATGGATAATGTAGGCAGAAGTTGGTCACCTTCTATTGGCATATTTACATTTTTAACAGATTATCTGAAGTTCACCATTTAGTTAAACATTTTTTAACATTTGAAATGTAACGTCAAAGATGATGTTTTTCTAGAATTCTACTGCTAACTTAACTAAGAACTCTAAAATAAATTCTTGCATCTAAACAATCCATTTACTACGTTCATATTCCAGTAAAGTACAATCACCTGGATACAATAATAACCAAGATATCATTATTGAAAGCTTTTGGAAATAAAGAATAAAGTCTAGACAACATACAGTCTCCGTTAAAAAAAATTTTAGGTAAAAATTATGTTCATTATAACAACAAAAAATGTTTCTGTCTTTATTTACTTACTGAAAGGTAATCATTAGGAATTATTGCATAATAGCATAGCTGACGTTCAACACATCGCTCTTCTCCACAGTTCTGAGTACCGATATATGAATAAGTTTGACTTAGACGGTTGATACACTTTCTAACAACCAGTGCATATATCAAAATGAAGTCAGGTTAATGAAATTGCAGAAATGTGTTTCAAATAAATAAGTATCACTTAAGTACAATTAAAACTGAATTGTGATTGACAGGGGTAATCCATAACATGCATTTCTTCTCATATGAAACTTACCATACAAATTCATCTTTGACTCAGTGATGATGATTGCAATGAGATTCCAAATCATTCTGTTCATATCAACCTGTTTTTCAGTGAGCTACTGTATACACACATACGCACTCTTGATATAGGCATGTAATCATGACCTGAAAGTGATTATATTTTCGTCTTGGTGTTATTACAGAGTTAAATTGATCGGTCTCTGTACTGTATGTACAACCTCGATCTACTGATAGTTCGTAAGTATTTTATAGTTGGAATCTAAGACAAGTATTTTGTTTTGTCTCGACAGTAGAATGCAATCCATGCAGCATATAACCACTCAGGATACAAATATGACTAAAGAATCATATTAATTCAGGTCTACATCAACATGAATGGTAAGGCATAAATAATCAATTTAATCAACTATAGTTGTTTCGAATTAACATTCTTCTGTACATCATCTAAATATATGGTCATGAACGCATTCATTTATCGGCTGTAGTTTATTCAGCGAAATGATAGTGTAAGTAAATGTCTGACAAGAACTAATTATTTTACAGTAGGTCTCATATTGTGTAACATAACGGCCGTCAATATCAATACGATGTTTGACATAAATGTACTGTAGCCACATAATCTATCATATAAAAGACTGTGTATAGGACTGCCACTCATACTGGAGTGTATATTTGAACTGTGACTATTTCCTAATGAGAGTACATATTTTCGTGAGTTTCATTGGACGCACAAATGTCTCTGATGCAAGACCTCAAAGTTGCTTGTTCGTGAACAAAAAGACTAAGAATAGATTCATAGATCAGCCAACTAAACATTTAGTCCATCAGATTCAGGTCGTTTATCCCAAAGAAGCAAATAATTTTAAATAACCTTAAATGTATCAGTGATATCAGCTTCCAATCTAAATACAATAGTCACGAAAGACCAATTAATTTCGGAAATTTTTACTAAATTGGTGGACATTCTAAAAGTCATTCCTGCAGATTCAGAAATACAACGGTAACTTCAATGTAGACTCACAAACAGTTCACTTATGGGCCGTGGACAGTGGTGGCTGGGAAAACCAGAAGAGATGGAAATGGCTGTGGTGGTAACTAATACTCGACAACTGTTCCGCCTTACCAAGGAAACCGTATTAGAAAGTCTGCTGTTAGTAAAACCTTTTTTAAAAAATGATAAGCTCATGGTCCGCTCTCATTCTAGAAGGTTAGACCATTGTGTCGAACACTTCGACTAACATTTCAACTGACCCCAAGTTGCACTTCATATACTGACTATCCTCAAACTATCAAAACAGTATATTATCAAAAATCCCAACTAGTAGTGAAGATGGAAATGATATTAGTAATTTGAAGAAAAGCAATGAAGCAGGACTTTATAGGTTAAACTCATATGCCATTAAAGAAAAGCAGTTCAGTTTATCATGTAGGTTGACCGATATTTTATCTAAAGTCTTGAATTTGGACGTCTTCCCATTTTACTAGTTTCGATAGCTAGTCTCTGTTTGCAAGAAAGGACACAACATCTCTTGTGACAACAACAGAAAAATCAGTTTTACTAACATGATTTCCAAAATAGTCCCCTCTGTAATCATCTGACGTCTATCTGATTCTACGAAGCAAAAAACTAGAGTAGAATTGTCTGGTTTCAGACCTGGGCGAGGATAAATTGACTAAATATTTACTGTTCTTTAGGTGTCAGAACTTAAGCAAAGCTACCTTTTTCCATCAGGTGGTATTTCTTGAATAGAAATTAGTATATTTACAAGCATATTTGATACACATATTAGGAATCATTCAACAAATAAACACTTTAAAGAAAACTGCTACAATATTACTTTCAAACAATTGAGTAGACCAAAGGTTTATGAAATTTGCATTGTTCATGTTTTGTATAGTGTGATATAGATATTCGGCACAATTAGGGTACTAACACAAATTGTAAAATTACTTAGTACTATTCACTCACAGTGTCGGTGACAATTAAGGATAAACATTAATTATTTTTTAGTTAATCTTAATGTTAAGTTATTGAGACTAGTAGATATCAGCCAAGATTAAACTATGAAGTAGGGTCAGTCACTATTGATGAGGCAATTTCACAAAACATTGTAACGTTTAGAGGAAAGATTATCTAAGATAGGACAACATTTATGACGTAAGTAGCGTATAGCATATTATATTTATTTATAAAACAACTTTATATCTCTATTGTAGAATGAATGATTTATTAGATAAAATATGCTATGCAGCTAACTAATTTATAGCTTAATATTATTCACTTAAGAATACATAACTTGTTAATGTTGAACATCTAACATTTAGATATGAGGATTGTTTAGCTTGCATATACAATTAAGACACTCATTAAATACATAAAAACCTAAGTTGTATCATAAAATAAGTGATGCATATATTTGTAAAATTCCCATGAGTAGAAATTAAGAATACCGACGTTTCGTAGCTTAGTGCAAATCGCTTCTACAGCTGAGGCGCTTCATATTTTGTTAAATCCAACTGTACTTAACAAAAGGGAAAGCCTTTCTATCCACCCAACATGGACTTTCTATCCAACTAGCTACAATTAAACGTACATCAAATTTCATACACATGAACATACATACGCCTTTATTTTCACATATTCACATATTTCCTTCACACATAACACTAACATTTACATACATGTCTCATTTCAAACTACCTTCACCTATATAACTTGACATCATCATGGCACGATCAAACTCGCATTTTGGTTGTACGAACTTATTTTGATTTTTGATTTGTACCATTGTGGATTATTGAATCTTGAGTTAATTCAATTCAGTTATTCATTTGTCTGAAGAAGTGACTTGTACTAAGTCGTGAAACGTCAGATATTTTAATTTCTATTCATTGGAAGGTTTACAAAGATATATATCACATTCTAAAACAATCTATCCAATGCTCAATTTATTTTAAATTATCAAAGTTAAACTTGCTAATGATATGTACTAAGTTGTATCCGTTATACTACAGTCAACATAAAAACAATACTTAAACTGAATACTATAGTTTGCTATACTATGAAGTGAATGACATCGCTTATATCAGTGAATGATAATTTAAAAACCAAGATGCTTATTTTCAATCCATTAAAATACAACAGATTATTTACCTTTGAGCAAGTAAATTATCTTGTCTATCTACGTTTACAAATAACGTCTTCTCCCAGTACTTGGAGGCCCCACCAACTGCTTTCTGTTGGCAAGAATAAAAAATATGTATATGTTATTTAGGGAATGAAGTAACGATAATAATGAAAACTGGATAATTAATTAAAACGGTGAATTGTATATTTATCACTTGGTTTATGACTTCATTGAGGAAGGTCTAATCTAAATTTCAGACTAATTTTATCCTAATTTGCAAAGATTACAGTAATGTGTATTGTTATAGAATTATTTCAACAAAGTTGTTCTCGATGCCTACAAAATGATCACAACACTACTTATCAAACAATCCAAATGGATTCACAAAAGGTATTAACATTATTTTCTTCATCCACTGTCCTATGAAAGTGTCAGAGATGATCATATTGATATACATGCATCTCGTATATAATGAATGGGAAAATAGCTGTATCAACTGAACCAGATAAGTGAGGATAACAGTCAAGTGTAATCAAATGCCACGTTCATTATTGTTGGTAGTAATATATGTCAACATATATATCACATTCTCTTAATACATTTACTAATGAGAAGATGCATACTAAAACAAATCATTGCAAAAGTTTATTCTAAGGTGGAGTCATTGTAGTTACATCGAATGTTTTTAGAAACATAAGTATTGTTTATTTTATTTCGTTCATATATTTGGGAAAAATTCTCTGATGGATATTTGATACTTCGCTAAGGTTAGATATTTATTTCTCAATAGAATCTGAAGGAGGTTAGTTGATATCAAGTTCGTAGTACTAAATCAAAGTGATAGTGCAATTTATTAGGTCAGTAGCAATTAAAAACCTAAAAACCTCAGTACAATATATCTGAACTTCACATACAAATATCAATACTGATTGCCTAACATGCAATAATTAACTTATAAATTTGTATATTTAAATAACGTATCGAATTGACAATAAATTATCTGAATGGTGTCCAAATGAAACATAAATTAATTACATGAATCACATTTCGATGATTGAATATCTTTAAGAATGTAGTAGATGAGATTAGTTTCATCAGCAATCGAAATAAATGATAGGCCCAACCATAAATCATCAACCTTATGTTATTTTTGCCTGTGAGTATATACTATAAAGAAACTTTATTTGCTTCTTTCTATAGGTTTACACAAAACAAGTATGACAGTATGATTGGTTGCCAATGTCCATTCATGAAAAACAAAATTAACTCAATATTCAACAAAACGTCTACATACTAGAAAGACAAAATACAATTACCTTGATTTTTAAAAGTACTGTCTGATTTGTAATTCTCTTATCGTATGATAAAATAATTTTCAAATGTTGACGACCCAAAGATCGTTTAACAATTGTCTGAGAATAAATACCATCTCTCTAAAACAGATGAATATTCATCGGTCATATCAACAATGTACCGGAGCGTTATCTGTCACAATCTTACAAAAATGTTCACATTCAACCAATTTCAACAGCACTAAGCATACAGAAATGAGTAATTGAATGTGCATCATTAATTTTCAGAAGCCACTACATTCCATGTGTATATATAACTTGATGAATGTGAAAATCTCACAGTTCTTTGATTGAAGTATTTGTATTTTGTGAAGTTTCTCATGACCCCGTTTAAATTACTTTCCGCCAACACTCACTATTTTCAAGTGGATGAACAACCAGCATTCACACAATCGTCCTTAAAACTCTTCACATTGATAACGTTAACAAAATACTTAAATAGTTACCGTATTCTCATCGGAATATAAAGTACACTCCATATATGTATTCATCAGGTGGATGAGATAAACGATGGTTAAAACAGTTTTAATTCACCTCGCATATTGAATTATGTGTTAGAGAAGTTGAATTTGTGAAAATTGTGCAGTCATATATTTGTAATTTTATATGTATAAGTTCATCATTTAAATGGCATGCAGAAGTTTGTCTGTTGATTATAACATGTAAATCGGTGTTGTTCGAACAGTTATAGTGAAAATATGGCTAATCGATTTATAGAAAATTTATCAGTGTCGCTGATGTTTCAAATGCTCCTTCTTTTCACACATTTCACGATCGTCGGACTGTTTTCAGTTGAAAACCTGGTGAACTCGGTGAGATGAAAACATCAATATGTAATGCATTATAACGATGCTCATCAAATCAGTTATAATTTATTCAATCGACTATTTTCAATGTAACTATAAATGTAAAGCATAACATTAACTTGAAATTTATCTCACCGTCAACTTGATTTATGATAAGATATAAGCGTAGACAACTAGCAAACTAGCATAGCCCATTAAATCACCATCCATCTGTTTCGTCAGGAATAATATTGAATGAGAGTTTTGTAAAACTTGCACAAATCTAAATGGATATTAGCCACTAGAAAATATACTGACAAACAATCGATTTACCAACCCTAGATCTAACCCATTACTCTCATTTCTAACACAACTAAGTTTTGTAAATAGGAGCGTTACCACCAGAATTCTATCAAATTTTGCTGGAATTAACATAATCGACAACCACATTTCCGTCATCCTCTCAAGAAATATCCAAACATTTCAATAGTACTCATTCATTGTATTTACAATTATAGTGCAAGTAATGCATGAGATATTAACAAAGTATAATCAACAAATGACGTTGCATGTACATCATTGTTAAGATTAACAAAATTATCACGGATGAACTGATTAGTGCAAACATTGCACACAATCACTAACTGTTAAGTATTCCTTATAAGTTCTCATTCTCAACAATCTCCAATAATTGAAATATTTAACTCATTCAATAATTAAATGAATTATTTTAATAATGTAAATAATTTTAGTTGATTGGATCTGTTACAGAATAATGTTGGCAGGGTACCATTGAAATGCAATGAGCACAAGGCGGATGTTTCATTCTAGTGTGCAACTCCTCAGTATTGTGCATCACAGATACCACACCAATGGCTTTAAGTGAAGATGAACGCCTAATTATCTGACAGAATTCCCACACTCATCAATCAGTGGTATACAATAGAACGAAACAATTGTAAAGTGCTCCCTGGTTTTCAATGGTACTCTACCAACATCAATCTGT
Source organism: Schistosoma mekongi (assembly GCA_034768735.1). Taxonomy (NCBI): domain Eukaryota; kingdom Metazoa; phylum Platyhelminthes; class Trematoda; order Strigeidida; family Schistosomatidae; genus Schistosoma; species Schistosoma mekongi. Next base: position 42,125,581 of record CM068308.1, on the reverse strand, counting down.
GACATATTCAATAAATTAAAATTATCAATATCCACAAACAATAACCTCCGCAATCGAATTTAAATATTGTTGGCGAATACTATAACTACGGTTTCTTAATACATTTACACTGTCAAAACACAATCTATACGCAGAAATAAAAGTGCGTAAATTAAGAACAGTGTGAACACTACATGACCTCATAAATTCGTGAGAATCTAAATCATATTATCTTCATTCATTTCAGATTGGTAAGCATTTACAGGCTGTTGAGAAACATAAATTTTTGTGTTAAGATTTACTCAAGTAACTGAAAATTGAAATTCAAAACTGAAGAAAATATAGAGATCATGAGATATCTCTCAATATTTCATATCGTTTTACATACTTACTTGAATATGTAAGTGATGATATATTGCTTGAACAACAGTTCACCTTGAAATCTACTCATGCAAATCAACGTACACGTTTAACTGTTCATTGTACTTGTAAAATCAGTGACATTTTGAAGATGCTCATTAAGTTGGTAAGTCATCAAAATGAGTGAGCTTGTAAGTAATCAGTGTGTTTGTTGAAAAGCAACTCATTTCAAGAATACGGTATTTACTTTCAACTCAATTGTAAGCCGTTCGTCTTCTCTAATTGGGTTTTATATGTGTAATCCTTCAAATTCAAGTATTCAAATATGATTCTACATAGTGCTACAATAATGCCGTCAACTATTTCAACTTCAGATTTTCTCATCTCTTATTCTTTCATCATTTATATTCATGTCAATAAGATGCAGTTGAATGTTTATTTAAATATCGTGACCAAGGATTCACCATTAAGATGAACAAATGAAGAAGATATACATATCCTAGATGAAGTAGCATGCTTTGATTTGGTGTTTTGAAGAGATACTGTTGATCTGTGATATGACATGTACTCAATGATCATCTAAATCGTGTACTGTTATCGGTCATTATGTTTGGACGAATTCGGTTGTATATGAATTTAAAATGTTGCTCTTTTTCTCATTCAACAAATAAGCATTCGTTGATTCTCCACACTAACACATCTAACCCTGTAGTTTAGCTATTAGCAATTTACTGCTATTAGATAATAACAGAGTGTCTGTTTGTTTATTTCAGTTAATTTATTTCAATGGAACCTCGGATATATTGCACACAATCACTAACTGTTAAGTATTCCTTATAAGTTCTCATTCTCAACAATCTCCAATAAATGAAATATATAACTTATTGAATAACTAAATGAATTATTTTATTAATCTAAATATTGTTGAATAATGATAACTAGAAACTCTCAACATATTTACACAACAAATACCAAACCATATTCAGATGCATGAATTACATAATGTATTAACAGTGTAAATGTTATATGCTCTGAAATATAACCTGTGAATATCTATAATTTAGTATGTTAATTTAAATTAGTTGAGATCAGTAACTATTCAGAATTCTTATACAAGCCTCTATTAATGTGTTATTGTATTCGTTTGTAGTTGTTACTGTACACAGAATTTGCAAAGTGCCTTGTTGTTTATTCAACTAATCTCGTGAAATTTAATTATGAATTATGCAAACATGAGATTTAGCAAGCCAAGTAATCTATAAATAAATGTTGTGCGAAACGATAACAATGACCGTTTCCAATGTATGTTGTTATTACAGTGATTACTTTCCTTCATGTAGAGGAGCTTAGAGGGCACATGTGGTTACCAATAAATTCTCAATAAATTCTCCTTTCGCCAGTATATATGGTGCCTCAAAATTAAAAAAGGTACCTACTTTTAATACGAATAGGTTACTACATGTTAAAAATTCATCGACAATCTTCTTCGTCAGCATGATAGAGTAAATTAACAAAGCTCTTTTAATAATAATAATACAGAAAATTTAATAATTGAGACAATAATATTTTAAAGTGTTATAGCCATTGATTTGAATATGGTTATCCTGATAAGCGTGAATTATAGAGTTGGATGTTAACAAAATACTGAAATCTTCACTTACAATTAAATGAATAAATGAATGGATGCATGAACAGTAAACGTATGAAAACAACTCAAACCTTTAGAAAATTTAATAAATAAAGCAGAATTTTCACTGTGAATAAACAATTCATTGACGGTGTCATTTATTCCATTTCAATCATGACACATGACAGTTATAAAACTGATGCGTTAAATTTGATTAATCACAATCTACACCTCAGTTATGTGATTGATTCTGTTTATATCACAGTGTTAAATGTATGGTAGACTGGTAATAATGATTCATTTTATAAACCAATGCCTTAAGAATTAATAGCGAATATGTAGAAAACGTTATTTATTGTCAACAATTCAAAGTTAATCTACTACTCTTCATTCCATGTAGTAAATGATGATAATATAAACTTGATTAATAAAATGATATCGTCTCACAACATACTAAACAACCTTTTTGTTGATCAACCACCTCATTGTACTCAAATAAACCCTCTAACATTTCTGGTATAAGTTATCAAGTTGCTAAAACACATCAACTAATTGTCCCTATATGCAGTAGCTTGTCCTTTAGTTCTTAAATTTCAATGGTTGTCGTAGATACTTGTTCTACCACGTTATGCATGTTTATTTTAATTCCCTTCGGTTTAAATCTGACTCATTATACTGTCATTGCTTTTAAGTCTTCGAACTGGCTAGCAAATTGCGTCTATCTCAATTTTTCATTGATTTCTGATTGACCTGAATGCCAAGCTTTGAAAAGTACTCTATTTTCCTTAGCGCTAACTCTGTCTGCTTGATGGCTAGTACGTATTCATGTAGACTGAGGAGAAGTGGTCGATACTTTATCCGACGAAGTGTTTCTCGCTGCCGGAGCAGTTTACTTTTAAGATAACAGTTGTTATACCTTATTTTTCAACTTGACCTTTATTCTATACATAAGTGCTTGTGGCAAATACGTTGGCTTGTGTGAGACATTTATTCCTAACGGCTTCAATAGTATGGTTACAATTTCAGGTATGTCCTTTATATGCGGTAAAATAAGCAGTATGTTAATCTCAACGTCAAATTTGCTTTTTGTCAGTGGTCCTAAGAGACGTTTTGTAATGAATTTGCGTGCGCTACTGTTATCTTGGAGGACTGTCACTAAACACACTTTTTCATTAGTTCGTGAGGTCGGTATACCACAGTGTACAACGAGAATAGAAGAAATTTTTGGATTTAGTTGTAATTGTCATACTACTCATGAGTAGTTGAGTTTTATTGCTTATGTGTTTTGGTTGTGTGGCTTTTATTGTTTGTTTGCCCAGCCATTTTGTTTTGGTATTTCTACGCTTGTGTGTATATGGTGAGGACTGCTATACCAGTTTTCGGGTAGTAGTTGTTGTTGCTTAATTATCTTGAATGTAAATGACTGGTAAATTAATAATAATTTTTGTCGTAGAACCACACCAATTATTTGTATATTTCATCAAATAAATAAATATGCCAAAAATTGAAGACAGTTTTTTTATTGTATCGAATTCGCGTGCGTTGTTTTGGTGAATCTAACACGTTGTCAGCTGAAACCAACAAGAATTACTCAATAATGTTGAAATATGCGAGATAATTGATGGGTATTTCAGTCCTGGGAGCAATCGATCTCTAATCCTATAAGAATCATTTAGCTAACCGAGCCAACTGCTCTAGAAATATCAAATCACAGCACTGATATCGGGTGCTCAGATTTGTACCCAGTGAAGATAAATAAATAAACAATAATAAAATTTGAGGGTCTTTGGAGACTATATATGTATTTAGAAAGGCGAAACTGTTACACGTGATCTCTTCATAGCCCATCTATTGACTCACTTGTTCCTATGGAACAAGATACACTGGTCGTTCAATGAATATTCTGCTCATGAGAATTCAGAAGCACTTTCTTGACTAGTTGAGAAAGGGAGAAAATGGTTGCATTAGAAGCGCATTAGTAAAATGTCTTGCCACCACTAACCGCCAGAATATTAAACATGCATCTTTCAAATTAATGTATTAAGTGAAACGGAACCTGTCAAAGGGATTACTTTTCCAACACATCAGTTCGTTTGTCACACTGATTACAATTCCTCTTACAAACTTTATCTTATCAGTTAACACAACTCAATTGTATAATTTCTACTTTGTTTCAGTGACATTCATTATTCAACTTTGATTAAATCGTTACTGTCTATTAGTAGTTTATGTGCACAGTCTGACAGGTTTAAAATGATCTTGTTCAGCTTTTGACTTTTCTATTCAATTTTGGCCAAATAAATCGCTTTATCAATAGGCAACGTACATAATGTATAAGCATATACACATTTAAGAGAAGTGAAGTATGGAGGTGAACAGGAGTGCTAAGCATCTGTCAGATATTGTTTTCCAACCACCTGCTTGACAAGATAGAATTCAAAGATTGGAGCAGCATATTTCCAAATTAATGAAAAACACCATATGTATGAAATGTGTAAAATTATCAAATTACTGTTTAAATATAACCAATATATCCTTAAACTGAAATAAATTAACCGAAATAATAAACAGACACTCTTATTAATATAAATTGTATATTCCCGTTGATCTGTCATAGACTGAAGCTGGTCAGTCATTGATGCTATATGTGCATCCTAAGCGGATTGCCTGGATATAGCGAATTTTCACATCAAAATTGGGATGCAGGTACATCCAGCTGATGAGTCATAAATAGGACGGAACGCGGGTCCTGGATTCCACTTACCAGTCACAATCCAACTTACATAAAACGAACACTGTTATTATCTAATAGCAGTAAATTGCAAATATCTAAACTACAGGGTTAGATGTGTTAGTGTGAAGAATCAACGAATGCTTATTTGTTGAATGAGAAAAAGAGCGACAAATTTTAAATTCATATACAAACGAATTCGTCCAAACATAATGACCGATAACAGCACACGATTTAGATGATCATTGAGTACATGTCATTTCACAGATCAACAATATCTCTTCAAAACACCAAATCAAAGCATGCTACTTCATCTAGGATATGTATATCTTCTTCATTTGTTCATCTTAATGGTGAATCCTTGGTCACGATATTTAAATGAACTTTCAACTGCATCTTATTGACATGAATATAAATGATGAAAGAATAAGAGATGAGAAAATCTGAAGTTGAAATAGTTGACGGTATTATTGTAGCACTATGTAGAAACATATTTGAATACTTGAATTTGAAGGACTACACATATAAAACCCAATTAGAGAAGACGAACGGCTTACAATTGAGTTGAAAGTAAATACCGTATTCTTGAAATGAGTTGCTTTTCAACAAACACACTGATTACTTACAAGCTCACTCATTTTGATGACTTACCAACTTAATGAGCATCTTCAAAATGTCACTGATTTCACAAGTACAATGAACAGTCAAACGTGTACGTTGATTTGCATGAGTAGATTTCAAGACGAACTGTTCTTCAAGCAATATATCATCACTTACATATTCAAGTAAGTATGTAAAACGATATGAAATATTGAGAGATATCTCATGATCTCTATATTTTCTTCAGTTTTGAATTTCAATTTTCAGTTACTTGAGTAAATCTTAACACAAAAATTTATGTTTCTCAACAGCCTGTAAATGCTTACCAATCTGAAATGAATGAAGATAATATGATTTAGATTCTCACGAATTTATGAGGTCATGTAGTGTTCACACTGTTCTTAATGTATGCACTTTTATTTCTGCGTATAGATTGTGTTTTGACAGTGTAAATGTATTAAGAAACCGTAGTTATAGTATTCGCCAACAATATTTAAATTCGATTGCGGAGGTTATTGTTTGTGGATATTGATAATTTTAATTTATTGAATATGTCACAGATTGATGTTGGTAGAGTACCATTGAAAACCAGGGAGCACTTTACAATTGTTTCGTTCTATTGTATACCACTGATTGATGAGTGTGGGAATTCTGTCAGATAATTAGGCGTTCATCTTCACTTAAAGCCATTGGTGTGGTATCTGTGATGCACAATACTGAGGAGTTGCACACTAGAATGAAACATCCGCCTTGTGCTCATTGCATTTCAATGGTACCCTGCCAACATTATTCTGTAACAGATCCAATCAACTAAAATTATTTACATTATTAAAATAATTCATTTAATTATTGAATGAGTTAAATATTTCAATTATTGGAGATTGTTGAGAATGAGAACTTATAAGGAATACTTAACAGTTAGTGATTGTGTGCAATGTTTGCACTAATCAGTTCATCCGTGATAATTTTGTTAATCTTAACAATGATGTACATGCAACGTCATTTGTTGATTATACTTTGTTAATATCTCATGCATTACTTGCACTATAATTGTAAATACAATGAATGAGTACTATTGAAATGTTTGGATATTTCTTGAGAGGATGACGGAAATGTGGTTGTCGATTATGTTAATTCCAGCAAAATTTGATAGAATTCTGGTGGTAACGCTCCTATTTACAAAACTTAGTTGTGTTAGAAATGAGAGTAATGGGTTAGATCTAGGGTTGGTAAATCGATTGTTTGTCAGTATATTTTCTAGTGGCTAATATCCATTTAGATTTGTGCAAGTTTTACAAAACTCTCATTCAATATTATTCCTGACGAAACAGATGGATGGTGATTTAATGGGCTATGCTAGTTTGCTAGTTGTCTACGCTTATATCTTATCATAAATCAAGTTGACGGTGAGATAAATTTCAAGTTAATGTTATGCTTTACATTTATAGTTACATTGAAAATAGTCGATTGAATAAATTATAACTGATTTGATGAGCATCGTTATAATGCATTACATATTGATGTTTTCATCTCACCGAGTTCACCAGGTTTTCAACTGAAAACAGTCCGACGATCGTGAAATGTGTGAAAAGAAGGAGCATTTGAAACATCAGCGACACTGATAAATTTTCTATAAATCGATTAGCCATATTTTCACTATAACTGTTCGAACAACACCGATTTACATGTTATAATCAACAGACAAACTTCTGCATGCCATTTAAATGATGAACTTATACATATAAAATTACAAATATATGACTGCACAATTTTCACAAATTCAACTTCTCTAACACATAATTCAATATGCGAGGTGAATTAAAACTGTTTTAACCATCGCTTATCTCATCCACCTGATGAATACATATATGGAGTGTACTTTATATTCCGATGAGAATACGGTAACTATTTAAGTATTTTGTTAACGTTATCAATGTGAAGAGTTTTAAGGACGATTGTGTGAATGCTGGTTGTTCATCCACTTGAACATAGTGAATGTTGGCGGAAATTAATTTAAACGGGGTCATGAGAAGCTTCACAAAATACAAATACTTCAATCAAAGAACTGTGAGATTTTCACATTCATCAAGTTATATATACACATGGAATGTAGTGGCTTCTGAAAATTAATGATGCACATTCAATTACTTATTTGTCTATGCTTTGTGCTGTTGAAATTGGTTGAATGTGAACATTTTTGTAAGATTGTGACAGATAACGAACCGGTACATTGTCGATATGAACGATGAATATTCATCTGTTTTAGAGAGATGCTATTTATACTCAGACAACAGTTAAACGATCTTTGGGTCGTCAACATTTGAAAATTATTTTATCATTTGAGGACTCATTGAAGAATCAAGCAGTATATTCAAAAATCAAGGTAATTTTTATTGTGTCTATTTAATATGCAGACATTTTATTGAATATTGAGTTAATTTTGTTTTTCATATATCAACATTGGCAATTCATTATATTTTCATACTTGTTTTATTTAAATTTATATAAAGCATAAATTCGGTTACTTTATAGTGTGTGTTCCCAGGCGATAGGAACATCCGATTAATAGTTTAAGGTTTCCTTTGTCATTTATTTTAAATACTAATGAAAATTCTTTTGTCTACTACATTCTGAAAGATATTCAACCGAGTAATTCAGTATTTGGAATGTGTTTCACATAACTAATTAGTGTTTTAATAGAACTTGTATTAAATACCATGAGCCTATTTATTGGTGATTGAATGAGTTATTTAAATAGTAGAATTTATGTGTTATTTATTTCTTGTTAGGTAATCACTATCTATGTGTGTATGTAAATTTCACAGATGTTATATTTAGATATATTTAAGTGTAAAATTTCTGTAGACCTAGTAAATCACTCTGTCACTTTTATTTGTTACTTGTGTCTTGATGCTATGAAGTAATGAATAGACAACCTTACTGTAGTGTGTAATATCCATCAACCTATTTTTCCCAAACGATATACACGAAATAATATAAACATTACTTTAACTTCTAAAAATGCTCAGTGAAACCGCGAGAACTTCATCTCAGAAGAAACGTTTACAGTGACTCATTTTCGTATGCATCTTAAGACAAGCAAATGTATTAAGAGGATTTGGTGATTTGTGGCATATATATATGTGTATATATATAAATTAGCACTTGGGACCACGAACTACACACGAGATTATAGATGGCAGTTATCTTCACTTTATCTAGTTCATTTGCAACAGTAATATTCTCATTCGCCATATATGAGATGTATGCATTCATACATGATCGTCTCTTACATTTTCATAGGACAGGGACGGAGAAAATTGCACCAATAACTTTCCCAATTGTTCTGAAATAAATACGGAATAAATAATGGTATGGAGAATTAATTCGCTGACATAAATTTAAGACAATATAGATTATTGAAACTTATACAAATTAGGATAAAACCAGTTGAATCGTTTAATCAAGTCTCCCTTGATATGTTTACAGACCTAATGATTATCATAAACTTTTTCTTTGTTTTAATGAAGTATGCAGTTGTCATTATTATCTCTTTATGCATTATATAACGTATTTTGAAATACTGTCAACAGAAAACAGCTGAAGGTGCCGCCAGATACTGGGAGAAAGCGTTATACGTAAACGTAGATAGACAAGATAATTTACTTGCTCAAAGGTAACTAGTCTATCGTATTTTAATGGATTGAAAATAAGCATCTTGGTTTTTAAATTATCATTCACTGATATATGCGATGTCATTCACTGCACAGTACAGTAAACCATAGTATTCCGTTTAAGTGTTGCTTTTATGATAACTGCAGTATAACTAATACTACTTAGGCTTTTATGTACTTAATGAGTGTCTTAATTGTATATGCATGCTAAACAATCCTCATATCTAAATGTCAGATCATCAACATTTACAAGTTTAGTATTCTTAAATGAATAATGTTAAGCTACAAATTATTTGGCTGCATAGCACACTTTATCAAATAAGTCAAGTTATCCACAATGAAGGTAGTTTCTAATTCAATACGATGCGTTGTTTAATTTTGATGATGTTTCCTCTAAAATTTCAAATATTTATGAAATTACTTTGTCATTGAAGATTGATTTTGCATCTCACTTTAATCTTGACTGATGTTCACTAGTCTCAATAACTCGACACAAAAAATAACCAAGAATTACTTGATAATTATTTTTAGTTGTGATAGAGACTGTGACTGTATAATACTAAGTAGTTTCGCAGTCTATGTTACTACCCTAATGGTGCCTAATAACTAGATCTAAATAGACAAAACCGTAACAATGAAAATTTTGTAAACTTTTCATCTGGTAAATGTTTAAAAGTGATATTTTATCATCTTTCTATTAAAATGTTTATTTGTTGGCTGATTCTAAATAAGTATACTATGATGCCTTTCTATGGATCTGCTGTGACATGCATTTACGTATACGTACATTTCTATCAGATAGGAAGTAAGAGGAACCTAAGCAACACATTAATGATAAAGAAAATGCAATTGGTGCACTTTACTTGCATATTTACTACTTGACACAACAAGTATGATTGCTTACATAGTTACCAGCTTAACAGTGGAACTCTACAACAGATGCAAATCTTTATAAACCTTCTCACATTTAACTGATTGGTTATGTGAGGAAGCATCAAAATCTACAGTTGCTATGTCAATCATGAACAACGTCGAACTTAACTAGGGAGCATAGGTCAAATTTTCCGTATCATATTATCAAGACTAGATTAAGTGTATATGGTTAACACAACAAATAAATCGAACAGAAAGAACAAAAACAACCACCAATCAATAAAGTTTTACGACTTATTCGTATAATTTGTATTTTCTTATTACTCTGCATCTAACACCAACGTATTTTGTTTGGTCATTACATGATATACTGGAGATATATCGATAATTTCTATAATCATATACTTGTAACTCACAAACATCATGAATTTTCATGGCCCATGTTCCGCATCTATATGTTAAATGAATACAGACTGCTGGGGAGCGTACTCGGTATTTTATAAAAAGAGCGGATATCGCACCACTGATACTGAGAAGTTCTAAAGTAATATTTTGTATTATTAGGGAGGAAAACCAAATTGAGATATGCATGTATTTACGTTGTTTTCAAGTCAAGAAATGCAAAAACTGTCGAAAGACAATTGATATTCTAAGGTTCTATGATTTGACGAATTGTTGATATCTTGTCGATGCATCCTCATTTAAGTCTGAAATCAGCCTGGTTTTTACGAGCGTTATTCCCCACAGTCGGATAAGGGTCAGATAATTTCAAAGGATGATGTTTTAGTTAAACTGATTTTTCTGTTGCCGTCATTAGAGGATTTGTATCAATTCATGCAAACTGTAATGATCAGTTATCAGGTCGAGTAATATGGGATGACGCCCAGGTCTAGAAGAAGATGAAATGTCAGTCAGTCTACCTGTAAAACTTAACCACCGTCCTTAATAATATCTGGGGTCAGCTGTGAAGTCTTTCTACATTGTTTCTCATTAAAATGTTTATGTGATTTCCAAATTCACTACGAGTTAGGAAGCCTGTAGTAATTTGTAGTTCAGATAGTTTGAGGATGGCCGGTAAGTAAAATGTCGATGGGGCTTAGTTGAAATGATCATGAAAGTGCCTCACCCATCGTTCTAACTTTTCTGACTGATAGTAAGCCAAGGGCCCATAATTTTCGAAAACATCTCACCAGCCGGTCTCCTTGACGAGCCAGAACAGTTGTCTATTATTGGCCACCGTTAAAGCTGTTAACATCTCTTCTTGATTATTCACCCACCGCTGCTCACATTTGTTTCGCGAACTGTTTGCGGGTCTGTGTTCAGGTAGCCACTACCCTCCATCATTTTTCGGACCTGTAGAAATGAGCATTCGAGTATCCATCATTGTAGAAAAGCTTTCCGAAATCAGTCGGTCTTTTGTGATTAGTGCATATAGGTCAGCAGTGGATATTGTCAGTGCACTTACAGTTGCATTGAAATTGTTCCATGACTCTTCATGATAAACGTGTTGAGTATGACTAATAGGTGTTAGGGTAATTATTTTATGAATGCGTTTTAAGTTTCTACTTTCACGAACAGGCAACGACCTTAGTGGGTTTGATTAAATGCATTTAAATATATACTCTTATTAGGGATTGGTCACTGTACAAATATACACCCAGAATGAGAAGTAGTCTTCTATGGAGCTTTTTAAATGATAAATGATGTTGCTATGATCTATTTGTGTTCATCATGTTACTGATACCGGCGGCTATCAAGCTGTACAAGATAAAACCTTCTGTAGAATGTGTAATGCATGTCAGTAATTTGCTTTACACTACCATATCGCAGAATAAACTAGAGTTTATAAATTAATACTTTCACGAGAATTTATGTAGACAATGTACAAACACCGTTAAGTCACAACAATAAAATTGATTAATTTTATTGCTCATGTCTTACTATTCATATTAATGTGGACATAAATTGATATAACGCTTTAGTCACGTGTGCATCTTGAGTTGTTATGTACGGAATGCGCCACATTTTATTGTTGATACCTCAAATAGAATAAAATGGTTGTCCAGGATTCTAGATCTAATCATAATTGTAAACTGTCAGCATATCGATTATCCGCATATAGTAACAGAAACTAATCAATTTAAGACCAGAAACATGTTAATATAATCATTCATATACCTATTTCAAATGTACGCGTGTGTTTGCACAATACCTCAGTGATGAACAAGTTGAAATAAATAAATTGCAAAGATCAACACAGGAATAAAGATGAACCCTCTTGTTGTTTCTCAGATAAGACGAGATGCAAGTTCTGGATTTTACTTGTCAACCGAAATTTGGCTTGAATCATACTTTAGTAGTATTAACTTATTTGGTAAATGTTTTCATAATCTAATTAGCCTGATTTCCTTTTGGAATATGTACTGGTTGTTAGGAGGTGTTTAGAATATGACGAACAGAAAAAGGATTATGTAAATACTGTGAATTGTGGAATAGAACGATGTATGGAAGGTCATCTATGCGGGGTTGCTAAAATTCCTGATAAATACTTATCAGTAAGTAAATAAAGAAGTAAAAACCTTTTGTTGATAAATTTAATATAATTTTGATGTACAATGTTTTAACTGAGACTCTTTGTTATCTAGACTTCAGTCTTCGTTTTCATAAGCCTTTTGATCATAACATTACGATTATTATTGGATTCAGTTGATCATACTCTAATGGAACATGTATGTTTTGAGTGGGTTGCTTAAACTTAAGCGTGTATTTAAAAGCATTAATTTAAGTTAGGACATAGCTGGAAGGAGACTCTAAAGCAAACGTTTCGTCATTTATTTATTCACACTTTAAATTTTATAAAATTATATATCTAAAAGGGCATAATCTAGATAAACTATTAAAGATATAAATATGCCGATAGAAGCTGACTAACTGCACATTATATTATAAATAATAATGTGTTCCATGCCCCCCCCCCCCAATATTATTTACATTTCATATCGGTTGAATGATTCACCGGTTGTTTCGACTCACATGTTGAGTTTGAATCGAAAATTACCGTGTTCAAATCCCATTGTTAATATCAACAGCGTAATGCGGGTAGATCCAACCGACAAATAACTATTTGACTTATCCTAGTTACAAATAACCCTTTTACCTGTTATCAATACGTAAGCGAAACTGTGGTGAATACTATTCATAGGGTCATTCATAAGTAGAAGGTAGCGATACGTCGCATGAAAGTGGAAAGAATCAATAAACAGCATACGAGGTGAGTTACGAGGTGACAAGGAGCAAAGCTTAATTAGAATACATCGGATAATTGAGGACAACCAACTGAAGCAAGCTTACGACCGAAAAGTATCAAGAAACGCCAATGATGTGCAAAATGATAATTGAAAATAATGTATAAAAACATTATTGACATCTGTATTCATAACAAGCATGATTGTTATATGAATAGGATATATTTGTAAATAATCTCAGTGGATGAAATAAAAGAAAATCCCAACGTTTCGCTCGGTTAGCTGGTCGAAAGATAGGCTTGCTATCAAATCATTATAGGAATAAATCAATGTAATGATAATTTTAGGTCAAAGGATAGGTGTTTATTTGCAAGTGGTAACACGTTGATTTGTGAAAATAGTATATATAACATTAATGGCATCTATATTCACCAGAAGCATAATTACGCAGTGGTGTTTCTTCTCACTATTTGATAATTCAATCTCTCTAAATAAATGATATCTGATTTTTACGTCGCAAGGGCAGCATTTCTACAAATGAAAAACATCTGGAACTCAAACCAACATTCAGTCAACATTAAAGTCAAAATTTTCAATACAAATGTGAAGATAATTCTGTTGTATTGAGCTGAAACTCGGAGAACTACGAAAAGTATTCTTCAGAAGATACAGGTATTTATAAACAACTGTCTGTGTTAGATTCTTCGGATTCATTGGCCAGAAAGCGTCAACAACAACCTTCTATGGCAGAGAACTAATCAACTACCAGTCGAGAAAGAGATTAGAAAAAGACGCTGGAGGTGGATTGGACACACACTGAGGAAAGCATCAAACTGTGTCACAAGACAAGCACTAACGTGGAATCCAAAGGCCGAAGAAACAAAAAATGCCCAGGAACACATTGCGTTAGGAATTGGAAACAGACATGAAGAGAATGAACAGCACTTGGGAAGAGCTAGAAAGGAAAGCGCAGGACAAATTTGGTTGGAGAATACTGGTGGGCGGTCTATGCTCCACTTGGGGTAACAGGCATTGATGATGATTTATACATCACAAGAATTAACACAGTTAAAAATGTCTGCTTAGTATTTATTGGTTTTCACTATTTGTTTAACTCAAATTCAAAAATCATCATACTACTTCATTGTAAATACAATCTGTTCAACATGTTTTAAAGATACTTGAATCAATAATTAATTTCTCATTACGTATCTATCTATTATATCAAATTAATGAAATAATAACATTGTTCATCTATGTTACTTTTTGACATATTCACAGGCCTGCTATGCAGGGAATAAGGTGATTATACCTGAAGGAAGTGGTTTAGCTCAGAATGAGTTACTGATCATTGTGAGCAATTATATTCAAAATAACGAAAGAGATACCTTTGTTTGGGGTACATTTTGTGAACGTGATCCGAAAACTGGAAGGGAAGTAAATTTTCACTTATTGTGTTCTGTATTGTTCTTTAAGTAATCTTCGGTGATTAATATTTGTGTATCAGCTGAGCAAAGAATGATAATGTGAATATATTGAATGAATGTTTATTGCTTTCTAGATGAATGATATTAGTAGATCTTTGTCAAGCAAAGTAAAATGCAGCTACTACTCTAGTCGACTCATTATCAAGTGTTAAATCAACGTAATTCTGAATTCCCCCCCTACCCCAACTTACCTCCAACTACTTTAGATCAAACTACGGTACATGCATTGTGCAACCAATGAGACTATTAGCCAAGTTACAGCTTCAGCTATAATTATGTTCCAGATCAATCGACTAGGCACACTTGATATCAGTTTCCACGTTGTAATAATCTATCAACGATAGTTAAATATCACAGATATTTCAGCTGTAGTAAGTCAGGAGATTCCATCAATCAACTTAAATGTGTAGTCTCAGTTTAGCCTGAAAATTTATTCTAATAATTTCTTCTTACCTGATAAATCTGTTTATAAGCTTAATAACATTTATTCGACATAACTACTAATGTTGGTCGAACATTATCATTAATTCTGTTTGTTGTTTCTGGTACTAATTTACATTTACAATATTAATATACGCAAAAAATATAGGCCTTTTATTGGTGTAGTGAATTTCTGTGTACCTGAGAAACGAATTTTTGAAATTAATGATCAGAATCTGCTTGGTTTAATGAAACATGAAATCGGTCATGTATTGGTAAGTCTTTGATTGAATCCTTATCATAAACTGACACAGAAGTGACATATTGATGACTTTATTTTATGTTGTGTGGAAATATTATAGTGATTCACTTCCTTAAATTGTATGTTCACTCTGCCCATGTTGCGTATTCTTAACATAATGAGTAACATATAAGTAACAAATTAGATTTCTGGCAGCCCACAATTTCAAGTAAACCATTTGTTCAGCAATCAAATTACAGAATAGAAATGACACAAATGTTACTAGTTGAATAAAGATAATGTTCTTGTAATATTTATTTTGTTAAATACTCATCAGATTCTACAATTATTAGCTTAAAACTGATAGTTCAGTTGTGAAGCGAATACAACATCATTTAGACATCAAAGATAATTGCATACAAATTATTTTCGGGTTATTCAAAAAATATGAATGTTCATGTTGAAATAATTATCATCATCATCATCATCATCATGTAGCTTGTTAAACTTGAATGACAACTAAATTAAACAGGATTATTAATCAAAAATATCTAGTTATCATTTTATAGCTGTGACATAAGCATTGAAATGGGGTGGCGCATAACTATACTCAAAAGAAATGTTTGTAATTTGCTAATTTATATTTAACATAATGAAAATGCATTGAAATAAATGCAACATGGATTAAATGAAATTTACTTTTTTTTCATTATTAGGGATTTCATCCTACCGTGTTTCAAACATTACCAGATTTACATCCAAATTTTCGGTTATCCAACAACAAGTAAGTAATTATAGAAATAATTAAAAAAAAAATTTAATTGAATAATGCAAACAATTAAATACATCTTTCTCTATCTTACTCGCAGTGTCTCACAATGTATGTGAATAGAGATGTTTATCTTTATACTGGTTGAAATAGTTAGGGGCTGTTCAAACTCAGTTTTCTGTTGTTCTACCATTTTATCTATATAGTCATTTTTACTAAGGTACTTATATTTGATACAATCATTTGGTAAATAATTCAATTTATCAGCATTTATCATGCATGTTATCGTATTAGAACTACATTCACTTGCTTATATGACTTGGTTACTATCAAATTATCGATTTTATTAATCCTTTTTAAGACATTTTGATATTATTTGGTCAGTAGGTATTTTCCAATATGTTAACAATTTTCATACTACTGGAAACTGTTGACTTATTTACTTTAAATCTTATCTAGTACATCAAGTGAGGCCATGACAAAGTCTGTGGATTATGAGAGCAGGTTGACAAACCACATGTTTGTTACTAATTGATTAATTTCATCCCCACAATGTAAACATTTACTGCTCATTGATGAATCTTTCAATTAAAGATTGTCTAATACAACGCCGGGAAACTAACGAACGTACCTACCTGAGTCGTTATGAACGTGCACTAATTATTAATTGCCTACTAGAATGAGAAAGTTGTTTAGTGCTTCATATATATTACGCACAACTATGAAGTTAGACCATACCTATTTTGTCTTTAGTGTCAGCATCTTGTACTAAATGCTTTAGGTATTTGTTAAACAGGAATTTAATCACCTATCATCCTAATGTGCTACATATGTTGTATTATGTACGACAAAATGAAATAATAGGAATGTAGCTTCAATTTCTGTTCTGTTATTTTGCTATAAGTGCAAGACCTGTGCAAAATACAACGTTACGTTGGAAGTCCACTAAAGGTACTTTCAATATACAGAAGACAATAGTCAGATTGCCCAATATGCTTGTAAGTTGAATATTTATTTAATTCATGAATTACATAATTTTTTATTTGCAAAGTCAAAGTGTAGTGATTGTAGAAATAGTTGTAATAAAATTCCAAGTCATAATGATAAGGCATATTATGATTTGCCACTAGATAACATTGAAGTGGTATCTATTGAGCGTGTGTGAATGAGACGTTGGATGAGAGTCTGTATTAACGAAATCTACGTAGGATGCTTAGTTACTGGATGATAGATGCAGCTTCAGTTAAATATATTCACTATGTAAAACAAATTTCAATATTACAATTTAACGTTTAACACAAGTAATGAGGGTCTTACCAATGCAAGTGAAGTAGTCGACAAGACGACAAATTAGATAGGAATGCGTTTGGAAGCAAATTAAATCCGGCAAACCTTCAAAATTCAAGCAACCTTCTCCCTACCACTAAAAAGTGTGTTTTCCAATAAGTTTAATAATGCATATTTCAACGTGAATATTAACAGTGAAATATACAATATATTAGTTGATAGTCTCAGAAGATAATCATGGCCTTTATAATGTACAGTTAACAGATTCATGAAGTTTACTGAGAAACCTATAATGAACGATATTTCAATTAGTTGAAAAATAAAGAATAATAAGTTCACCACTACAGTTAAGTGGACAACTAAAATACCTTTGAACAATTAAGTCGATTCCGCCATACAATAAAAAGTTCTCGATGACTTGAACAAAATTAGATACACAATTGTCGCCTTTCATCTCCAATCTACATTTTTATATAAAAAGGGACCACATTGGAAGTATAGAATGATAAGTATGCACATACTATTTTAAGCATATTGTCAATATCCTGTGCCCCTTATGAAAAATAGTTCGCTTAGTTTTATAGGATTCCTTCTAGTTAATATTGAACACCATGTAGATGCAGTAAATTCATCTAAATTCGTCAACAGACAAAATAATTCCACTTTATACTCAGAATTCATAACAAATTAAAGGGTTAAATCTGACCTTTGTATCTATAAATGAATGGACGATTAATTTTCTTCTATTCTGGTATTAAATATGAACTAAACATTTTATTCACTTTCATTGTCTGATTAATAATACAACTTATAACTTAAGAACAATTAGTTCGAATCAGAAATTCTGCAAATAATTCGTAATGATTAAACTTATTTACTACTATGCTGCTCCTGTTTACAAAATAAACATTACTGTTCAAGAAGGATAAACTTGTACCTTTCCGTTTATTTGTAATGGACTGAAACTAGTCAGTCTCTGTTGCCATATGTGCATTCTGAGCGGATTACCACAATGTAGCAATGTTACACAAGTTATATAAATATATGCGCCAGTTGTACAAGTGTGACTGCCTGGACACAGTAGCCTAGTGGTGAACGCGGTGGCGTTTTGCACGAAGCGGACTGGGTTGGAATCCCAGTGTGAACATCAACATTGGGATCCAGGTGCATCCAGCCGATGTGTCCCAAATAGGACGAAACGCGCGTCCTGGATTCCGCTTGCCAGTCACAATCCAACTTAAATATATTACTTTTCAATGTTCTCTGTTTTTCGATGGTACGAAACTAAGAGTAATATATGAAGAATATAGACAACAAATCGAATACCAAACTACACAGTGCCACCTTAACTCACTTCTATGAATGTATCAAATCTTTCGATATTATGGATTGTAAACTTAGATCGATACATATATTATAATACAAATGGCACACTGAATACCAATAAAGTTAACCGACAACATTTCATCTTTTTCTTATTGAAGGAAGAAGCGAAAAAACACTTTGGATGTACTAAACTTGAAGGAATAGAAATTGTAAATTATCATTTCAGTCCTAGAATTATGGGGGTAGGAAACTTTTTACTATAAACTAATGACGTTATTTTGTCTATTATGTGATGACTCAATAATGATTTTCATGTTAAACCTGTTTAACAAACAAGAAGCATTCAGCAGCAATTTAACATTGTGTAGTCCTACTAAACGATATTACTACTTATCCGTTGTAACTTAGTTCCATTTGACGATTTGGCACATCATCAACGTTTCTTATGTTGAAAACACAAATATTACCGATTTCTAATATGACTACTAACCAATACAAATGTTGGAAAACTTGAGTCTTATACAGAACGATTGTAAGAATTGACGTCGCCAAAGAATAGTTATCGTGGTTGTAGACTTATCCACTTTTATTCACATATGAAAGGATAACATTTCATTAGATGTAGTATATGTCGATCGAATTCCAGAGTTTGATGTTCTATGTGAATTATAGCAGAGTGACTTACACTATGCAGATTTAATATTGTCTAGATAAGGCTTTGTGTGAAGTGAAAATTCCTTAAAGTGTTTTGACTGATAAACAAAATATCTTGATTCATGATTGACTTACGATGGGTTTCTACATGGATAGCAATTAAAACTTGCCGAGTTTATGATGTTAGCTCGGACTTTGTCAACTTGTCTCATATACTGATCCAACTTCATTTATTCCTTACTCATCTCCTTTCTGATGTATTACACTGTAATACTTATATTCAACAACTCAAGTTATCGTCAGTAATTCCCATACATTTAATAAGAATTTGAAAGTACTTCATCAGTGTATTGGTTACAACCCAACATTCTACTCGAATTATTTTGATTTGTTCATGTTGCTCATTGAAATTCTGTTGTGTTGAAGTAACTGTCAAGAGTGATTTAACATTGACCCCAGTTATTAATTGTTGGTAGTGATGCGGCACTGCCCCATAATGTTGCCTAATTTACAGAAGGCTTAACTAATTAATAGTCATATAATTGTCTAATAGACAAACTTTCCTGCTGATTGAGTCCCGTGTCACATGTAATGTCTTGAGTAACTCATGATTTGTAATTTTGATATTGTAATACAACGAATAGTATCACATTTGATAGACAAATCTTGATTTTAATTTTGAGACATCATGCTGTAGTCGATTGTTTAAACGATATTTTTGAAAAAGATTCAACGAAAGTTACCGAAGTTATTTCAGTTGATAACCATACTATACTTCACAGGAATTTGTTAAACCTTGTAAATAAATTTTGACAGAATCTGTTGAAGTTAAATAATTAATCATGTAAATATGATTACCAAGGTTTATTTTGATAATTTAAAATAAATTGAGCATTGGATAGATTGTTTTAGAATGTGATACATATCTGTGTAAACCTTCCAATGAATAGAAATTAAAATATCTGACGTTTCACGACTTAGTACAAGTCACTTCTTCAGACAAATGAATAACTGAATTGAATTAACTCAAGATTCAATAATCCACAATGGTACAAATCAAAAACAAAATAAGTTCGTACAACCAAAATGCGAGTTTGATCGTGCCATGATGATGTCAAGTTATATAGGTGAAGGTAGTTTGAAATGAGACATGTATGTAAATGTTAATGTGATGATGTGGAAGGAAAGTATGTGAATATGTGGATATAAAATTGCATATATGTTCATGTGTATGAAACTTGATGTACGTTTAATTGTGGTCAGTTGGATAGAAATTCCATGTTGGGTGGATAGATAGGCCTTCCCTTTTGTTAAGTTCAGTTGGATTTAACAAAATGTGAAGAGCTTCAGCTATTGATTGTACGAACTTATCTTGTTTTTGATTTATATCATTGTGGATTATTTAATCTTGTATTAATTCAATTCGGTTATTCGTTTCTCTGAAGAAGCGACTTGCACTAAGCCGCGAAACGTCAGAAATTTTAATTTCTATTCATTGGAATTTTACAAATATATATCACTCATTCTATAAATTGACGCTGTAGTTCGACACTCCATACATTTGCAATGAGTCAGACATAGTAACACTAAAAGATTATGAGTTTCGTGACATTTACTAATTGCTTCATAGAATAACATCCCAACAGTACATGTTAACTCGACAAAATAACTTTAGATTCCTCGACATTATCTCACAGAGTGAGCGTATTTGTACTAGTTGCGTGTGTTACTGGTATTGCAAATAATCTTGGATATTGAAGTCACTGAGGCGACTTACACATAGAATATCATGACACAATAAATGATGCACCAGTGTAACAATGTTCCTCTACTAAACGTCATTAAACTTCAAGTTTGCCTGCAGTATTTTAGTTAGCGATTCTGACAACCCGATGAAGACAATGCAGATCAAACATAGAGCATCGAAATTTCTTATGCTGCAGAGAAAAGACTACACAGAAAATTTCATTTTGTAGATGAATGTATTTATATTTTCTCTGACGTTGCATATGTATTCTCTGTGTTCTGACAAATACTTCGTTCCACAGAATGAGCTGATGGCACCTTCCCTATCAGCAACAATTTATGTTTCAAGAATTGTCCTTGCTTTCTTCCAGGATACTGGGTGAGTTATACAAAACTAAATGAAACTTTTAACAATTATTATTGATATATATATATATATATAAATATTTAAACGTGTCTTAAAAAATTTCACCAATTAGGAATACATGTAATTCATCTTCACTCGCACCGATTCCCGCTAATAGTTACATCCTTTTCCATGCATAATACATTTGAACAATTAGAGACAAGAGTTTATTAAGTTGTTTTGGTTTAACGATGGTGGTGTTGTATATTTTTCCTAAATATGAAGACTAGGGTAGCATTTATCGATTTATGTTAGCTTCTGTTATAAATAGGAGATGACAAAGAGCTTTAATGTGCGCTTGTTCAATAAATTACTGTGACTCCATTAGATCCATTTACTCTATCGTCAATGTCAACCCGGTGTGGTATTATGGATCTATGTATTGATTTATAACAAAAGAAACCCATTAAACAATTTAAGGGAAATATAGTGCATTTCAGAGAAGGAAATATATTTTTCTACAAATTTACTTAGAGAAGCTATTAATTGATGAATTTAAACCAAACTAATTCCATCGGTGAGATGAAGATTATATCTGTAATTTGTGAGAATAAATTCACAAACTTTATGTCAGCTCCAAGTTGGTTGTTTTGGTCATTCAATTTAAATAAAAAGCTTCTGATTACTTGTTACCCAATTTGAAACTGAATGCAACATTCTGCGTCGTTTAGACGCTTTCTTGCTAGTTTTTGTTTTTTTTTCGGAGGAGTTTACTAGTTTCGCTGTCGTCCTATTTCATTACAACCGCACAATGCCTAATACATGATCTTATTTATTGTGGAAAGTTATCAATTTCAGATTTTAATTGAAAAAATTTCCTTTTAAAATCTTTCATGTACAATCTGAACTAATCTATTCGATAAAGAATAGGTCTTTCAAGTGTCTTAGAATTAGGATAGATTTTACTACGACGTGAAGTTAGCCAGTATATTTTTTGAATAGGATTCATATTCTATACAGTCATTAACCCTTTCAAGGAAGACTTCACTCGCGTGATAAAAGTAGATCGAAAACTTTTCGAGTGCCTTAACTACAATAGGATTACTATGAGAATTGAAAATATTGTAAATTCTCATTATGCAAATCAGAAAAAACACATAATGTAAAGAACAATGATTTCAATTCTTATCTCAACGGGTTTCTAAGGACCTTAGATTTTCACGAAATCTATTCCTTTTGATGAATGGCATTCGTGTCTTCATTTCGTGTCCTCTAATTCTTGTAATTGATTAAAGCATAATTTTACAAATGTATTACAAAATGCAATACACAAATTAGTCATTTGGTCCAAATAGTGAACAATATTCATTTTATAGATAAATATAATGAGTGGAAAAGACAGGCAGTGACGTAATCAAGTGTTGAAAGACATATATTAAAATATATGTCAGTAGTCGACAAAGCTATCCAATTTTGTGTTGCTCACCGATTATGATAATAGTGTTGATAATAAAATTTTAAAATAGATATTGTTACCGAACAATGATTTGGATATTTTCTAATGAATAATATTGAATTGAGATGGAGTCTTGAGTGAAAATCTGCCTAATTCAAATATAATAATCAGCTCACTGGTGACTAACTTCAGGATGTTCCGGAAGCTCTAGTAAGAATTTATGGCCTATGGAGTTCAGACTTGTTACGAGTGAAACATTCATCACCAATGATACTGGATGATATCGAAGCTATGTATCACAAATCAATGGAAGTTGGCATTGTACTATTGGATTTTGCTTATTGGTGCAGAAGATTATGCATTTCCCAACCTAAGTCTCTTGAGGCGGAATCTAGGGTGGACATTGCTAGGAAATTCCATACCATGACGAAAGAGATGTCGAGTACTCAGGTTAACGTGATAAATAACTGCTACTTCTGCATAACATAAAAGCCGGATGTTAATCTATCTACATATTGCTCGAAAAGGAACATCACGATTCGCTGAATAACATGTGTCTGTGATGTATCTACATATAGAACTGCTAGTTAACTTATAACAATTTAGTATCAAATTCTTCAATGTAGTTGTGTGACTCTTCAAGTTAGCATCCTCTTCGTTATTCTAATGTAAGTGCTGACACTTGTATATGTAGAGTGGTAAATTTAACCGAAGGTTACTAAAAATGGTCTATTATCTAAGTTTAATTCTTGGAGTAAATGTTTTGTGGAACAAGAAAAGATTTTATAAATTCCTTTATTCATTCTTATTGAAATCTAAACTCCATACAAAGACATGAAAATGACTGAATATTATCCGATTCTGGTTTTCCTAATTTGAAAGAGAATTGTTTCGTCTTATTCATTGTCCATTGTCATCATAAAACATCAACTACTTTGTTATTAAGTGATGTTATAGTCATGAATATTATTTTCTCAATCATTCCTACATAATTTCGTCTCATTCTTTGTTTCTCAATAGTCAAAACAACTACAGTATCATACTCCAATGAAAACAAAATATATAAATACATGTTACTTAATTCATAATACAATCAGTCATAGTAGTATAAGTATTAATAGTACTGGCGTAGTACCTTAATCATTTTGTGATTACAAACATGAGAAAGATGTATAACTGAGTTGAACAGTAATTTTCCGCTAGGGTAATCAAGAGTTCGAGCTGCTAAATTGTTCCATAATAGAATGAAGCAGCTGTTCTGTACTCTCTGACTTTTAGTGGTATCTTACCAACATCAATCTGTGACGCATTCTATCAATTAAAAGTAATCTGTTAACAACCTCTTTATTACAGATAATTACTAAATGATCCCTAACAAAATAAAAGTATCCTTGATCTCTATCTGTTGCTCAGGTGATCTTATTTATTTTAAGTGAGGGATACTTTTCTAGTATCCAATTAATTCGTCGTAATTTACCCCCCCCCCTCCCAGTTAAATAAAACATGCTAAAGGTATTTCATTAGTAAACGATTATCAGAGAGAAGTGGTTTTTCACTTATCACACATTGATCTGGATAGGATACTAGTGAAAACTATAGAAAGGAGTGAACAACTATTTCTTTGTAATTGTGTATAATGTTTACACTTCTTTATTTTGTGACTGTTTTTACTTTTTTCAAGAATGTACGATGTTGACTATTCTATGGCCGATGATTTCACTTACGGAAAAGGTTTAGGTTGTGATTTCGTAATGAAAAGCTGTTACGAATTTATTAAGAATAGACATTCCAGGTAAGATAACAATAAATTCTATGTAAACAATATATATTTATACAGTATTAATGTGTGGAAGCCTTAAATTGCTGATGTTTTACAACTTCAAAGTGATTTAACTCTTTAGCAAATAACTAACTGAATGAAACTAACATGAATTTAAATAGTACAGAGGAACAAATCAAATATTAATTACAAGGCTAGTCGCAAAGAACAAACGGTCTAATCATGTTAATGGCTAGTACTTCAAATATGAGATGCGTTTGCACTTGTATGTGCAGAATTAGAGTAAAACAAGAATGTGATAAATACCTAAAATGTGGAATGGCAGAGTAAAAGAGCGACTGTGTTACTAATGTGAGATTGAAAATGTGAGTTTGTGATTGTTCGTTAAAATTGCTCAACTTAAATGAATCACAAAGTGACCTTCTTTTCTTATTTAGCTCAGTTGGGATAAGCAACATGTATGAAAAGCGTCATGCACTTAACTTTCTTTGTAATTGTGTATAATGTTTTTAAACAATCAATGTAATGGTCTCAGTAACGATTTAATGGCTTTTAAAAACAGTATTTTATTTATGGGGTTTCTACATCCGCATGATTATTAGGTGGTCTTTATATGCAAATTAGATCTAATTTGGCTCTAGTTCAAATTTCCATAGTAGACATACCATTGTGAATAGCACCGTAATCAACTGAACCTAGTTCGTAGACGTAAATTTATGTGGAGGTATAAGTAATATTTTCTTACTTCGTTAATGATGAATTGTGATATGCATTTGTTGTTAATTGGTAAACTTCCACTGTGTGCTTTAAGGGTCAGATGCAATTATTAAGTCATCTATAACGTCCCTTTAATATTTCTACACAATGAGATTAAACAAAACCATAATTTATTACGGATATTTTCAAATAGTTGGTCAATTCATTTGTAAAATTAACTCTTGACAATGAAATGTATGAATTCTATTTATGTTTGTTTTCTTATGGTTTACTATCTAACTGTGCATGACAACGTTTAGCTATACAGCTTACTTGTATGAATTTCAATGAAACAGTGCAAATTACGTAGTTCTTAGTTTGCGCATTGATCATGTTGGCTAAATAGACTAATGCATCAAAAATATTTGCTATAATAGTACTTACCTCCATTATACTTCTTAGAAACTACTGCTGAATACTGTAGAACCTTAGGAAAGATGACTAGTAATTGAGCTATAGAAAGTGTATACTAGTCTAAACTGTAGTCAACGTGGTTCATAGTCTACTTCATGGAGACTAACATTTTACGATTCACTTCAATTATTTTATTTTGCGTTTACATTCATTATATACACTATAGAATATTTACATGTTTTAACTTAAGAGGAGAAGATATTCAACCATTCTGTAATAACTTCGATGAAATGAAATGTTTGAATTATGAACGTGCATATGGATATTGTTCAATGTATAAATATGGAACTGAATTACCTTTAGAAAACCAATATATAGATTCTACATCTGACATTCCTTTTAACGAAACACAATATTAATGGTCTCAGTAACGATTTAATGGCTTTTAAAAACAGTATTTTATTTATGGGGTTTCTACATCCGCATGATTATTAGGTGGTCTTTATATGCAAATTAGATCTAATTTGGCTCTAGTTCAAATTTCCATAGTAGACATACCATTGTGAATAGCACCGTAATCAACTGAACCTAGTTCGTAGACGTAAATTTATGTGGAGGTATAAGTAATATTTTCTTACTTCGTTAATGATGAATTGTGATATGCATTTGTTGTTAATTGGTAAACTTCCACTGTGTGCTTTAAGGGTCAGATGCAATTATTAAGTCATCTATAACGTCCCTTTAATATTTCTACACAATGAGATTAAACAAAACCATAATTTATTACGGATATTTTCAAATAGTTGGTCAATTCATTTGTAAAATTAACTCTTGACAATGAAATGTATGAATTCTATTTATGTTTGTTTTCTTATGGTTTACTATCTAACTGTGCATGACAACGTTTAGCTATACAGCTTACTTGTATGAATTTCAATGAAACAGTGCAAATTACGTAGTTCTTAGTTTGCGCATTGATCATGTTGGCTAAATAGACTAATGCATCAAAAATATTTGCTATAATAGTACTTACCTCCATTATACTTCTTAGAAACTACTGCTGAATACTGTAGAACCTTAGGAAAGATGACTAGTAATTGAGCTATAGAAAGTGTATACTAGTCTAAACTGTAGTCAACGTGGTTCATAGTCTACTTCATGGAGACTAACATTTTACGATTCACTTCAATTATTTTATTTTGCGTTTACATTCATTATATACACTATAGAATATTTACATGTTTTAACTTAAGAGGAGAAGATATTCAACCATTCTGTAATAACTTCGATGAAATGAAATGTTTGAATTATGAACGTGCATATGGATATTGTTCAATGTATAAATATGGAACTGAATTACCTTTAGAAAACCAATATATAGATTCTACATCTGACATTCCTTTTAACGAAACACAATATTATGGGGGTGCGTCTTTGGATGATTATTGTCCAATTATACAAGTAAGTCTATTTGATATTTATCGTTGCATAATATTTTCTGATCGGGAGAAGTCGTTATCACTGAAGCGGATTGGATTGTAATTTATAATGAAAATCATAAGATATTGAACAAGATATTTGATACAAAAATAATAAAAAAGTAGTTGTAGTACACAACACAAGTTTATTGTTTTGTATTCATCATATCGATCACAGATGAGTAACAGTGAAAGCCAACAGCAACTGAATAGCTGTTTCATCCAACTACATGTCTTCTCGATTTCACGTGCTCACCAATAATTCGTACCCCCTAGCTAGCAGATAACACTGTAAATCCTCAATCAAACGAATCTACATAATGAAATCAACGTGAAATAAGTATAGTTGCAAGGCAGTTAGTCAAACCAGCTGGCTTCATCTTCACAATAATAATCTAAATGAATTTTCCTCAACTGTGCATTTATTCTGAATACATTTAAATGACATTATCAAAACTTTAAATAATCTTACAATGTTTAATCAAAACGACTTCATTTAATTTCACTGTTTTTCTGTTCAGAAGTACCAAATTGATGAAAATCGAACATCAAGTTGTGCCTTGAATATATCACTAAAACCAGGTTTGTTAAGTGAAATCATCTAATTAAAGTATCGCATCAATAATGTTTATATGTAATCAATAATGAATTGATCTACTGTTCAGTAATCAGTGGGAATATTTATAAAATGTCATCTGTTTATTGTATGCTACTTAAATAGAAGTTAGTTGCATTCGCAATAGAATGTATCTGATTAATGTGAATAAAGTATGAATAGACAACATACACATATATGTAGTGATAAGCTTGAAAACTAAAGAAATAAGTTGACCATACGTTTACTATGATGATATCTATAATCCTTCCCATTGATGCTAGCTAGTTCGCTTCTTCTAAGTATAAGTAACATACATGGTGCGAATATTCGTATTCCGTCGACGTCTTCTATCATCCCCACTATAGGGCGATCGTTCAAAATTCTCTCTACCTCCACTAGTGTCGTGCGTAATACATAATTGGTTGTTCATCGAGAGTAGCTACTAACATTCTCTTAATTGTTTGGTGATTCGTTCTTACATTGCTCTTCGATGATATGCTGTTGGAGGGTTAGATATTCATACACAGTTGTGAGTGGCAGGGTTTCTTGAAATCCTTTCATGGTTCCAAGCAGTCACTAACAGCTTTATTATCCTTCCTGCACCTTTAAAATTGCTACTGTTATCATTATATAGATATTGTGGATAGCCTCAACATGGTACAAATCGACTAAAGACACATAGGTAGGAATCGGTTTCTAGAGTATTAGACATCTCCAAATGAATCGCTTCTGAACTTAAGAAAATGAACGGTCAGGCATATGTCTTTTGTACAGTATGACCGCGTTTCACAATCAATGGTCCAAAATAGCCGGCTTCTATCACGGTAACTGGACTACAGTTGTGTATGAAACTATCTTCCAGTAAAGGTGGTGTAGCCTGTTGGCAAGGCTGGGAGAATAATTTACGACACTTATAACAGTTTTGAGCACTGGCTTAATGGTCTTTGTTAATCTAATAATCCAATTTCTTTTACTGGCTGTCGAAATAAATTATTCTCTTTCATATGTCTATTCACTTTGTGATAATGTCTAATAATCAAATGAGTAATACTATGAAAAAGAGGTAGTGTAATTAGATGCCTTAGTTGGGAAGGTAGACCAGATTGCTGTTAGCGCCCATCGACTCATATTATTCCATTAACCATAAGCGGTTTCAGATGGTGTGGTGAGTTTAAAACCTGCATAGGTTTCCTTTATTTGTTCTATCGATGTCACTCCGATTCTTCACGCTTGAGACAGGATACAACAGCTTAATCTCATTACCAAAGCATTATTCCTGCTTTAATCGAATAATATTCAGCTCTGATGTTCTTAGATTTTAGACTGTTAGGTGTTGTCGACTAGTTAGTTTGTTCATCAAGAAATGTATACAAAGCTTATGCAAAGCAGTTTCTCGTTGTGATTTCATCCATGAATTTACAGCTTTCGGTGGAGTCAAAAACGTAGGACTCGAACTTTAATCTACTGGCATGTAATTTATGTACGAGCGTACATCAGTGTAGTGATGTTGTCATGCTGAATATCTCTCTGCAAAAGGAAGGTTGGACCACTAAGCCATCGTTTTGTTTTTCTCTATTGGTTTGTCATTACTCCTCGGGAAAGCACATCTGGTGAGTTGATTTTAGAACTAACATAACATTAGTCTGATGGTCTAGTCTGTTTATGTAGATATGCCAACCAGTTAGAAAGTACGTAGCGAATCTCTTGAAAGCATTGTTTGTGTTATAAAGTACCATCAGTGAGTCGGTCCAATAAGTCGTCTTAAGTATAGTAATAGTATAGTATAGTATAAGCTATGAGATTCTCATAGATAAAACTGGCTGCCTCTATTTACAGATGAGATGTACGTGTGATGTTAATAGGTGCTACTCTGGCTTTAGCAAATATCAATCGGCATTCTCTAATGCTTTGCTGTCCTAACAGTAGTAGTTACTTTACAGTTATTAGTGACATCACTAAACATATGTGGTTCAGTCACAGCACATTCGGCTGTATTTAATTACCTAGGTAAAGCTATTTCTCCTACTTGCTTGAGTATAAGTTTCTTCGGAAGAATAATAAATGAAAAAATTATTCTCAAGTATCATTTTGTACATGAGAGGTTGTTCCAAGTAACCTATGGGATCGAGTATAGAGGCAACGAATGATAAAATGTTACAACATGTAACAGGTTCATCCATAATACGGACATAAAGATGAAAGGTATCATCACATTTTCTCTAACTTATGTCCAAAACCCAATGATTTTTGTGCTCGTCGTAACTGTTTTGTACAGAAGGTCCGATACAATCAGGTTTAGATAACGAGTAAGCTATTGATGAGTAATTACTAAGCCATCCAGTTAAATTGAATCCTTCTTATTGATAACTCAGTTGCTATTCGATACGTTGCTACAGTATTAGGAGTACCAATTAAATAATCGTCTACGTAAGAGCTGCGAGTAACTATATCATAAACTTCCTTGTCATAGATTTCCTTGCCATCTCGATGGTATGATTAAGCAAAATGCAGCACAACCAGATGGAGGTGTTGGTCTAAACAGGTGAACTGTCATACGATACTCTTCAGGATTGTGAGAAAACACTCCAATTGTCCACCACAAGTAACGTAGAGCATCTCTACAGTGTTCGGGGCACTTTAGCATGATAAAAATTGTTTCGACGTCAGTCAGTATGGCTATTCTTTCTTGTCTAAATTTGAAGCCATATCAGCTGCTTTCTTTGCTCTCACATCTTCCAGGATTCTACTGAGCTTCTTATTGATGCATATGTGGTGTATGTGTTTGTGAGAGAATGTGGTGCTGGATATATTTATTTCTTTGGAGGCACATACATTTGAAACATCTTACTGTTTGCGTTTCTTTCTTTTAATCCATGCCGTCTAATGATTTCTTCGTCTCCGATGTTGTCCATTCCAGCCTTGGCGTTTAGTTCCCCCTGATCAGAATGGTCAGGCTGTTAGCTAAGTACTTCGCTATGATTGACTATAGCCTCACATATAACTGGACTTTGTCGTCTACGTGGCTGCAGTTGGCGGGCACATGGTTCTGGATGACATTCGTTGTTATCTCCCTTTTTGGTCTTGAAGGATGCTTTGATGAACCTAGGTCCAGAGTTCCTATCCTATAATCGCATTCCGTGTCTTTTGGGACAGCATTAATTTTTCTTCTTGTGTAGGAGAGGCATTTTCTTCTTCGAAACTGGAGTATAAAAGCAATTCTCCTGAGGAAAATCTTTGCTTCTTAGCTTGTAATCAACGGGTTTCGCTTGTCTCAAGTATCTACAGATTGTATCGTTTCATTTCTCAAGCATTTTGCTTGCTTATCCCTGTCTCCCACATAGTGTGAAAATTCCATGTACCTATATTAATTGTTGTAGTGGTTGTCAGAGGAAGCATCGGCCTCGTGATTTCCGAAGAAACACGGCTTTCAACATGAAGCGTCATGGCACTTCGTAATTAAGACCTATCAATCTTCAGGGCAGAGTTAAAAATGTCAAAATGTTTTTTTCCTGGTAAAAGTTGTTTTTGGCAAGTTTAATTTTTTACAGATGGAGTTGATAACCCCATGCCCAAACCTCATTCTTTATCCAGGTTTGGGGCTTGCAGTAGTCCTTGAAGGATTACAGGCTTATTTAAATAATCAACATAATGTTGATTAAGTTCATATATCAAATATCAAATGTTAGTATATAGTCAAAGCCAAACGCTTAGTAAACATAATTCTTATGCATATCTTACTAGTCAATTAAGAAGAAAGTAAGCGACAAAGCAAAAAAACAAAAAAACTTATCGGATTATGATGAATTCATTAAATGTAGTCAGGCTCTCACTATCTCAGAACAAACTAGAATATTTCCAATAACCTACTTTAGATAAAGAATTTACATATTTTTCAAATGTTACTAGTTTGAGATTAGAAACGTAAAGACATGATGGTGTAAATATTTTATTAAAGTTGATATGGTTCAAATAAATAATGCACATAAATATAATGTTTAACTTAAATTTCTAGGAACATTGAGTTGTTGACAAAGGAATTACATAATGTGGAGGGAGGGTGGGAAAAAAACACTGAGTGGAGTGAATTACGAACAGATGGCAAACATGAGTTGAAGTCAGTTAATAATAAACTCATAAAATTGCAAGAATAAAAGTGACATAAAATCAGTAACACATTTCTAGAGTATGACAATGTTTGAGGCCCTGCAAAATCTATAGAGTAATTAAAAATGTAGGGAGATTGATGACAATGATGTGACGAAGCATTCTAAACATAATCATAGTACAGAGAGATTTATTACTATTCCATTCTGGATACATTAATTTGGCTTAATACGATTAATTTCTATTGCTTCAGCGAATTTTAAAATATTGTAGTTTGACAGTAAGCTGAACATTCTTAAATGATCCCAAGATATTAGTTGTATGCACTTTGTTGGCCAGATTTTACTGCGATAGCACTACTCAAGTTTTTTAATTCATTTGATCACAGACTTTTGTCGATTTCTGTCCATATTTGACTGCATTAATAAGTATA
Organism: Schistosoma mekongi; assembly: GCA_034768735.1. Lineage (NCBI taxonomy): Eukaryota > Metazoa > Platyhelminthes > Trematoda > Strigeidida > Schistosomatidae > Schistosoma > Schistosoma mekongi. Next base: position 42,093,257 of record CM068308.1, on the reverse strand, counting down.
TTGATTTGTGAAAGGTGTAGAGTTCGGCAGCAAGATATGTTTTGTTGAATAAAGATTATTCTTGATATATCATCACCAACTAGTTTGTAGTAGAATAAAGATGAGTATTTTATTTGCAGTAATTTCCTTCAGCTATTTATCATCATTTCTGACGTACTTGTCGATCGATTTCCGTGAATATCAATTATTTGTTAGGTATCTGGGCTAGCAGCTTAGAGTTTCTAGAATTTTCCCTTAAACATTATACCTACACATTTTATTATCTTAACCCATGTCAAATTCACTCGGATCTTTCACTCCATCATATCATTACATTTTTGATGTTGAACCAGTTTTATTTGAAAAGTATGTGAATGTTTTATCTAAAAGAGTTTATATGAAACATTGTAGATTGTGCGCACTTGTTGAGAACCTGACTAAATTAAATGAATTCATCTTATTCTATTCAGCTCTTTGTTAATGCTCTCTTTAAATTATTAATGGTAACGTGGTGTATGAAAGTGAATGGTAGCTTCATTTAACGAATAACACATTTCAACATTTTGTTTATATGGTTCATTTAATGTGTTGCCTGGTTTTTATGCAACTCGTGTAAAACATTTGCTCATCTTCTCATTGGCAAATCTACAGATACAACACTTTTATTTAGACTGAAATTGTCATGAGGATAGTGAGAACTGCATTTCAGTAAACAAAATCTTTAAACGGTAAACCAACCGATTTGGTGTTTTAATATGTTTATTAAAGTGATTTATAGTCAAGATAAGTCGTACTATGTAATCAGCTATTATGTTTCTAAATTTTCTACAGATTTAACAACTAATATGTTACTAGAAGATGTTGGCAGAAATTCCATTTGCATTGAACATAGCCCAATGAAATACGTTACACAATCATACAGTACAACTGATCGTAGGACTGCATCTTGTCATAAAGTAAGAGTACGATGTAGTAACCCGAACTTATTCCACAGTGTTTTTTTTATCTATAACTCATCAAGGGAACATTTCAATAAATAATAGCACTAACTTAATGTTGTTTTTGTGAAGATAGAAGTGTTCAATTTTAAATTTGTACCCATTTAACAATGAAGCAAGTGAATTTGTTGAATGAATCGCTTTACTACGAATCCATCATCAAGGCGCATAGTCGTTTATATCTATGTTTCTATACATACATATATATATATATATATGTATATACATAAGGAGAAGTAAAAGGATGACTAGGTTATGGCACCACTAGCCTACTACTCTACGTAAAGATAAAATATTAAGCTTTTCAAGTCATTTTTCTACTAGCACTACTAGGATGATCAGACGTCTAATTCTAGAATGTTTGATATAACTCCACGACTTTGTATTACTATCGGTGGCAACTATCTTAACTTTACTAGCCGCAACTACTCACTAGAAGTTCAGGAGCATGACTACAATCTCAAATCGATCGTCGTAAGGTAAAATACAACTATTTTTGTAATCTATTCGCAAATTTAAAAGTTAGCCTCTACATCTATTTAAGTGAATAAATTAATCATATTTCAGTAAATCTACTTCTTCTAAATTTAGACATTCAACTTGCTTCATAAATCATAATGATACATTTGATGTAAATGGGCTTTCTGCCATCTACAGAAATCAGAAATTCGTGTGCAACAAGGCTAAGTGAATCTAAATAGGTGTGCGGCATCAACACTATTATAGATCAATGATTCAAGTAATGTAGACGGAAGTGAGAAATAACCGTCGCGATTTAACGTAGAATAGCTGGTGTAAAAACATTCAAGAAACCAAAAAGTCGAAAATTACAACGTTAAAGACCTAAACGGATCGCATAACGACAAAGCAGTGTACAAGTTATAGTTGATTAGAAACAATGCTAATTGTCTTCAGTCAGCTATAACATAAGATTATGAAAAATGAAAGAATTCGAAGATGGTACAGTTAAACATGTGAAAAGGTTGAAAAAAATAAACTGCATAATAGAATAAATACCCTGTTAGAAAAATACGTACCTTATATGCTGCAGAATTTAAACCCTTGGTTGTTATATTGTACGTATATTTTAAGTGTAGAACAAGAATGTATGTTAATCACCTTGTGAGAGTTTGAGGTATTACTCTGGTGTTTGTGTCAAGAAGATATTTTGTTTAAATCAGGGCTGAAAGCATTCAACCCATTTGATGGGAGATGTAACATGCATGAATTCTACAAATCATTTTCTACAATTTAAGATTTTTGTTCATTGCATGTATCGGAAACTCGTTTAAACTAATCATGGATGTTTTTAGTTTAAGTGTTCTCAAGGTGCTCTTCAAATAATATTCAATGAAAAAGAATACAAATGTCCTGTTAAAGGTGGAATAATTGAAATTGAAGTAAAATTGGAAACAACTACTGTTTACACAAATATAACTTGTCCAAGATGTCAAACAATTTGTAAGGTTAGTTGAAACGTTTTAAATTTCTTTTCATAACAAATTTAATAGACATGTTGGTAGATTTATGTTATTACAATGAGGTGTACAGAAGACACTTTAGTTTTCAGCAAGCATTTTGTAAATTTAACATTTAAATGAATAAATTGGCTATTATAATATGGATTGATTGAAATTTTATTGTGTGTTGACAAAATGAGATATTGGAAGTCCAAACTGTTGTCTCAAATCAATCCCAACAAACCATCTGAGTAGAAGAAACATCGGTCTCTCTCTCTTTCTATATATATATATATATATATATATATATATATATATATATTAGGTCGTTAGATCAGTATAGTTGTAACTGAATAACTATCAGTAATTATTGTTCATATATCGGGTTGTGACGCACATTATAATGGCGTGACTAAGGTTCTTCTGATTCAAACTGTAAGAGAGTCTCATTTACGTGATTTTTAAAACAATTATATATATGGAAAGTAAATATTTTGAAAATAAACAAAGTATAACAATGATGTATGCAGCATGAAACACATGGGAATATCTAAGTGATGGGTATAGCACTTAATATTTGAGTGGGGTACAAGATTCTTATTGTAGTTCCTTTATACTTCATAAATAGCTTGGATCGTATTGATTAATTAAAAGTGAGAAAGGATTATAACAATTTATTAAAGGTTAACACATTTCAAATTTGGGTAATTGTTCAGCTTAGAAATATTACTTTGACTATACTACTCAGCTTACTGCTAGAATACAGTGCATTAGTTCATGAATCAGTATTACAATCAATCTGATCAACCATAAATGATAGCCTGACTGTTTTTCCATGCACAAACATCCATAAATGAAATATATTCTATGACTACTTCTTGTAGTTAATTAAGTATCCATCTTCCATTTTATCACTTACAATCTGCTTCTTACATCTTATATTTGGATATTAGTTAACGTAGTATGTATCTTTGAGTGGGATCATGAGAAATTCTTTACTCATAGTTTACGTATCTTAAATAGTTAATGCTAAAAAGAGATAAGATTACATAAAATTATCATTCCTACATGATCAGCTCTAATGCATGACCAGTTAGCCGTTGTTATGATTTTTGAATAGTACTGCTTTCCTAATCTATAGTGACTGTTTTTGCACAACAAGGATATCTATGGATGGAAAACATTTCAGAGAATATGAAATAGGACATAAATTGAATCCACCAAGAGATATCAAGACTGACAGATACTTAATTCAACATTTGCACCTTGAAAACATGTTTATTCAGTGAAGAGATTTATTTTCAACAAACTCACTATAAAGCAGTGCAATCGCGTATGTATATATATGCACATATAGACCAATGAGTAACTGTAAGATTTTTGACTAGTTGTCATGTGAAATACCCTTGTGGTTTACGTGGCTGAATTTTACAGACTATATCAAACGATGAGTCCAAGGCTGAATACATTGAATCCACTATATGTTACAGGGTAGTGGAAGTGATTGATCTGCTCTGTCCTTCGTTTAGCCATGATAGCAAAGAAGCGGACCCGACGAGCAACCTACGTAGGTGCACATTGTATTAGTCACTTGTTGCGGATTGTCATTTAGATGAAGGTATATAAGTGGAAGAATGCTGGAAGTTAAAAGAAGAGTTAATGCAGAAAAAATCATTTTACTCGGCCTCTCTGAACGATTTTTAATTATTTCACTTGCAACAATCCGTTTAAGTTCAAGATTCATATACAATTTTTTCTTTGAGTTACTGTGTTTTATCTATAAATGGCTGCTCCCAACTTCATGTTTTTATCAATAGAGTGTGTGCGGTAATCGTTTACTAAGAAGATGGATCTCAGAAAGATTAACTCTGCATCCTAATGTTGATGTTAATATTTGGATTTGAACTCGGTCCGCATCGTGCCAAACGCCACAGCGTTCATCACCAGGCTACTATGTTCAGACAGTTATACTTGTGCAACGGGTATATATATATAATTAGGATGAGTTTGTACTTCCCCGTTAATTAGTCACGGAGTGAATCTAGTAAGTCTGGTGTTTGGCACGAAGTATACTTGGTAGATACATCCAGCCGATGAGTCCCAAGTAAGACAATCCAACTTAAACATTATGATTTATATGGTTAAATACATAAAAGAGAATTTGGGAGGGGGGAGTTGAGGAAGATACTAAATTGTTATGTTCTTTGTTTTATTTTCATTTTCTAGGAGAAGTGTTTAAATAGGCAATAAATGTATTCGGAACATTAGTTCAATGCAAATGTTATGCGAAACTGTTGTTTACAAACAATTTTCTTTTTTTTTTTTGTGATGGCCTTTTCTTAAAATTTTATCGTAATATTGAATAAGAAAATAAAAATTAAATGTATTTGTTTAATTAAAGAGAATTATAAACTTGTTTAAAATTTCAGTCTACTTGTGTTCTTCTATTCATAATATATAAAACAACGGAGATATATGTTATGAATGAAGGATGATGTATCTACTTAGGACACAAAATGTATTCATCAGTTCAAGTTGAAATATCTTATACGTATAGTATGATTAACACCAAATTAAGTGAAGTTACTTCAATGATAATAATAACAAAATGCTATGACGTGAATGAAAGGAAGGAAGGGGTGGATGATGATGAAGTTGGTTGGTGGACGCGAATACCAATAAGATGCGTGCCTAGTTAAGAATATGCGATTGACCTAAGCCCATTCACCCCCCCACCTAGGCCGACAATAGGACAACCAGAATTAAGAACAGGAAGACTGAGAGAGTGAGAACCAGACCAAGGTCCAAGGTCCGTATTATATTTTAATCATGCATTTATATATACATAAAATCAGACCACACTGTGAACCAATCAAGAATTTAACATTTGTACAGAACAAAAGAAATAGTGGTAGTGAATGGGGAGAACTTGTACACAAATAAGTAGACGTAGTCCGTAATAATCAATACACTAAATGAGAGAACCGGGCAAGGGGGACGTAACCATCATAGAAATAAAATGTTAACACTGTCCACAGTTATAATAAATGAAATAATGTTCTAAATCACAGTTCCCGAAGATAGCCAATCTTCATTAGGTGCCCGGCATATCACAAAAGTAAAATGTAAACAGAGTGAACATAGAATATTGGTCATGGAGAAAGAATTGGTGCGTTAGAAAAGAAAGTTATTAAATAATTTTAGACTCATGATTTAAGGGAAGTCATTTAGTGGATACACTTGTTCCACTCTGACTGATTCTGAGCCATGTCACCTAGAGTTTCTAACTACGGGTTACAACAATGACCTTAACCAGGTAGTTAACATCCATTGATACGACTCAAACCGACAGTCAGTGACTTTATGTACTGAAACTACACTACGGATTGACCGCCTCTAACTTTTTTCCATCTATTAATAATATTGTAATCTGTAACGAATACAACTTAATTATTTAAACCATTATCTATAAAATCACTCCAACCAAAATATAAAAGCTAATGTTTAGTTTCATGATCTTCCTAAAATTGTAATGAGAAATTGTGACTACAGGTGTTTAGATAAGTTGAAGACGGTTATCACAAATTGTATTTAGTTGCATTTTACGATGCATTACAAGTCGATGAACGTTGAAATTGCATTATTAAACAAAAACAAAGCACTGCTAATGGTTAAATAATCAATGTTACAAATGCGGATTCTGGAGAGTTTATTGAAGTAACTACATGTATCTTCTAAGCTCCTCTAAATGAAACGTCTCATTCGGTGTTTGCACGATGATACATTAGAATTATCAATACGTTGCTTCCATCTCTTTAGTGCCATCGTAACAGAAATAAAAATTACAGTAAAATTATTGTATTGTATTTATTGGGCGGATGGGGTGCGGAGGCATAATGAAAAGATTTATCAATGAGTAAACATTCATCATATATGTCTAACAGCAAATATAAGTGGCAGCATATCAGTTTGCGGTATATGATTATCCTCCTGTTTATCAGTATCTACAGATCTATTAATCTGAAGTCAGTATTTCTTCGATATATTTAATTTTCTTGTTCCAGAAATACTTTACGGCAACAAAACATAAGATAACACATAAAGTAGGTATTGCCATTAGTATTTTATTAATTTCAGTAATCATCGATCAGTTCAATGAGTATGCTAACTTGACTATTTGGTTGTAATAGTGATTAATTGTGTTAATTCTCCTGTGTTGTCATCGGAATGGACTTTCCCCACTGTTTTGATGTTCACAATTCAAGTCTTATCATATTTTTGAAATACCACCATATCGAGACGTTCAGGACGGGATGAACATATTCCAACTGAGACTGATCAATTTCAGTTTATAGTAACATCTACCAGAGGATACAAATGCTTTGAAATTATGGTAACATTAATTGATAAGATTGAAAGTGTCTACTTAATTGCTTGATCTGATTAATGTGAGAACTTACAGCTAAATAAACTAGCGATGGATTAAGATTAGTGAGTATACATAACACACACATTTGTTTGCTCCACAAAGATTTACTCAGTTTATTGTGAAGGTTAATTTTCAAATGCAAAATGTAATGATATCGTTTAAAAGCTCTTACACATGTCTATTCATCCATATATATGAATATGTAGCTGAACTGATATATTAGTGAGATGGTAACGGTTACACATTCATGTATAAGCGTGGGTAAAATACATAAATCACAGTTTACTGTGAGATTAATGATATGCCAGGAACCTAACAAGGATTGACTATCTTCGAGAACTGTGCTTTAGAACATTATTTCAATTATTATAACTGTGGACAAAGCAATCAATTTATTTTTATGACTGTTACGTTCCTCTTACCCGGTCCTTCCGTTTAGTATATTTACTCTTAGAATATTGTTTGTTACTACAAACTACGGTTACTTAACTGTGTACAAGTTGTACCCGTTCACTGCCACTCTTTCATTTGCTCTGTATTAATGTTAGATTTGTGATTGGTTTAATGTGTGGTCTGGTTTTATGTATGTATAAAAGCATGATTAAAATACAATACGTTCTCAGTTCACCGTTTTCTGGTTCCCAATTGTGGTTCTTCTATTGTCGGCTTGGGGGTGAGTGGGCATACGACAGTCGCGCATTATTAACTAGGTATTTTTCATTGGCGTTCGCCAAAACCAACCAAATCATCCTTCCTTTCTTTCTCACATCATAACAGTTCACGGCATAACAATTAACAAATTTGAATCACTGTATTCCTTATTCTGTCCCATGTTTTAGTAAAATCAATCATATCTTAATATGTTCATGAAGTTGATGAAGCCAGAGAAGCAGATTATTATTAGCCCGGATATTAAACTAGAAACTATTTCAGGGATACCGTATCAAATTATAGAATGTTTATAAAATAATGTTAGCTATCTCCAGTGTTTCCAATAGTTGTTAACTTGTTTATACATTCACTGGAAACAAGTACACTCTCAAAATGTGTCTATCCGCCCAAACTCTAGCTAAAGGTATGTAGCCGACACTCTCATTATTACAAAACGAGATGCAATAGATGAACCTTTTGAAGAGGTCAATAATATTTACAACAACATCGAATTCACTGAGGAAATCGAGACTAACGATTAAAAATTTTCCTTCCTCGACTGTCTGATCAAAAGGAAACAAGATAACTTAAGATTAATATTTTTTTGGAAACCAACGTGTTCTGAAAAATACCTAGACTACAAATCAGCTTATGCAAAATCAACAAAAGTGACAGTTGTTGGGAACCTGATAAACAGAATCCATCAACTAGTCACAAATAACAAAGTCCATGAAACTGAATTAAACTTAGTAAAGTCTACACTGATGATGAATAGCTAACCCAGGAACTTTGTCAAAAAGATACGTAAGAATAAGCATAATCGAAAAGACGAATCGAGGGTCCAACCAACAGTGTGGAATGAGATTGTAGTTGTGCCATACACAGATGGAACATGTGAAGAGATTACAAGAATTTTAAATAAACATGGCATACGTGTTTTCTTTCGAACAAACAATACACTGGGCCCTGCTCTTTTAAATATCAAGGATAAAGTACCAAAAGAAGAACAAACAGACTGTGTCTGTGAGATCAAATGTAACGAATGCCATGCTATATACGTAGAAGAAACATCACGACAGTTAAATATAAAGGTGAAGGAACATATACTTTGTTCGAACCATATTCCCAAATCCTCCTTCGATATACGGAAACTTGAAAATAAGTCGGCGATAGGATTACATTCAATAGAATCAGGGCACAGTATCAATTTCGATAGAATTAAAATCCATTCAATAGGTTTTGATTCCTACAAATAAAGGTTAACATCTGAAGCCCTACACATATGAGCAAAATCCAAATAATATAAACCAACGAGATGGAGTATTGTCAGTTGCATCATATCAACTTCCAACGCAGTGCATTTACTAGTTGATTGATTCTGTCTAAAATTATATGTTCTAATTAGACAGTTCAACGTGTTACCATTTGGAAATATACACCCATCCTTTGACACATAAATATCATTTCATTGATTTACTTCCACTATAATTTGATAGCAAGCCGATCTTCAGATTGTCTATCCCTCTCCGTAAACATACCTGAGAATAGCATGTGTACAAATGATTGTAACATGAAACTACACATGGAGTGAACACCTTCCTTCATTCACAAAAATTTAAACAATAGTTCACTTAGAATGACTTATATAACATTTCTGTACCCTGTATACGATTGGATAATCGTAGTCAAATTTGACTTCACATTCATATTCAATGATTTTTAATTTTTATTATTGACCTGAAAAAGCTCGGACCAGATTGCCGAATGAAACGTTGAAATTTTTCTTTAATTTCTTTCGCTGAGATTATTAACAAGTATATTCTATCCATACATTAAGAGGTTAGATATAATTAGACAAAGAATCAAGAATCACAACCTATGAAGTTTATTCCCCATGTCATCAGAACTCTTGTCGCTAGGCTGTATTTAATATTTATTTAGTAACTATGACATTAGTATTGCTTTAGTTGTATGCCTTTCATATGCTGATTAATGTCATATCTACTTTCCTTCCAAAGTTATTGTAATATTACTGTGAAAGTTTCCTTGTTCAACTTTTAGTGTATTTTGTAATTCTTATAGCTGGTTGGTCCAGAACGTGTTCTAAAAATGCCTTTGTCTATACTCAGTTAAGGACTTGGTATTGTCTCCTATTCGCTAGTGTTTTATTATCTCACTATTCCCTACCTCGGAAGCAACCCTAGTCACATTGCTTAGATCCAATCAATCAATGTTTACATAATCAGATCGTATGGACAATAGGAGGAGATCCCATTAGTCTGTTCAAACACAAGGTCACTGTTGCACTTATCTCGGCCATCTCATATTTTGCCTTAACACTAACAACCATCAAGGCAATTGCACAGCTAAAAATCATAATATGATATTGTGAAAACTTCCAGCAGATTAAGGCGTTTTCGAAACTGGGAGTTTATTTCAAATTTTTTATCTGATATTAAAAAAACTATATTTAGTGAATTGTGGGGTCAAAAATAGTTTCGAACTATACAGTAAATCAAATATACGTTGATAACATACAACACTAGTCAACATGAATAATTGCTGATCTTCGAGAAATCAGTGTCACATTCTTTACATCAAATGCTTTGTTTATTATGATTTACAGAGTTGATTTTACTCTAGAATCTTAATACTTCTATCCGAAGTGATTCATGAATTCTCTAGAAGGATTTACGGTCATCAAATAGTATGCATTGGAATGGGGTAGGGAATCGTTTGGATTCTAGAATAGTAAGCGCCTTTTTAGGATAGAATTAAAGTAAACCCACGCAAGAGTGGGTGAATGAATTAAGATAAAGGTAGAATTGATGCATGGAGTTTGAATAGTTTTCTAATGTCATACACAATATATATGAAAATTGAAAAGGATAATTTAAGTTGCCACAATTTATTCACGGTTTCATGATCAACTCATCAGTCTTGAAGACTGTCATGATGAATCAATAGTCATATTGTCAATGTTGTAAGAGAAATAATGAAGCAATTCTGGATATTATAAGCGATTCTATAGGGAGTTTTGTCCAAATATTGATGAATATATTCAGAAAATTTAGGCATTGAATGTTTGAAAAACATGTGATTGATTGATAACAGTAAACGATTATTGCGAACGAGATACACGAAAATCTCAAAGTTGAGCTCATCACAATCATCCGTTTTCGAATTAATGTCAGATTGGTAAATCTGAATAAATGATTTTACACTCAACTTAGCATTATGGTAATAACAATAAGAACATCTCAAAAGGCATAGATCTCATTAAGGTATTTGTGAATTTTTCAGACTGAATCTTAAAAAAGCCTGAAATTTCATTATTCAAGAAGAATCAGAATTTCATTACAACTGGACCACAGATTTTAGCTTGGAAGTTATTCTAACATTTATGTCTGCTCATTATGTAATGCCGAAGAGACAGGTCAACGAAATGAGATATAAAATTACTTCTACATTTCTATACCAAATTTTGAAGTATTCTAAACTACCTATAAACGAAAATCACACCATAAAACAACTGTGCAAAATTATGAAATTTTTCATTGCATGAGAGGATAAACACAATGCTACGTTATAATGAACAGCATTCATTGATATGACAGACCTATTGAAAATTATTATAATGGTCCCATGATAAGATTGTCAAAACCGGGTGCCAGACTACACTTTACTTACTGAAGGCTGAAACAAGTCAAAGGTTGAAGTCCATGAAACTAGAACTACGACAGTTAATGTTGTTTTCATTTAATTTGAAAGTTCCATTCTCTATAGGTTTTAGTGGTACCACTGATCTAAAAAATAATCGCTCTACTAAAACTTGCTGTGGACTATGCAAACACACCTATATATAATCTGGTAATATATCTAGGAAGGGATACTCATACTTTTTGAACTAAGAAGCAAAACATCGAATCTACAGTATGCTTGAACTCAAAAATCTTGATCACTGCTATTCATTTGAGTAAAACGTAATAACTGAAAGTTCTGATGTCAGTTCCTTATTCGATATTGTTCAAATCAATATTTCATTGTGAAATATATATATATATACATATATATATATCATCTATCGGATAAGCACTAAAAGCTTTGTTGCCATCTGATTTTTTCTGGATCCAACCCTGTTTATGGTTAAAATAGACTCCAAATGGTCAACAGAACGTGTGACGATGGTTCTGGTAATTTGATGAAACTGTTTCTAAAATGAAACTAGACATAATAGATGAACTTTCGATGTAAGTAATATTTTTGATAATATAAAACTCATATCCCACGTAGAAATTACTGACTAAAAGTGAGCTTTTTTGACTGTTTAATTAAACGAAAACAAAACGGATGTCTGAAAACTAACATTTTTCTGAGACTAAGCTTATTGTTGGAAATACATAGACGAAAAGTCATTACATACTCTACTAACAAACGCGACATTTGCTAAGCCACTAGAAACCACTAACTTGTTTCAGATATAAAGGATATAGAAACTGACTTAAATTAAGTGATGTCGATATTGAGGGTAAGCATTTACAGTGAAAGGTTTGTTAAAATGATATTTAAGAATAAGAATTTGAGAACGATTATTTAAATAAAGAAATCAATCGAGCATGTGGTATTACCCTATGGAAAATAGACTTCTGTAGTGACTAAATGAATCCTGACGAACAAGACACCATGTTGTTAGTTGGTGAATATTAAGGATGAAGTATGAAAAATAGAATGTCAGATCTGTGTCTGTCAAGTCAGATGTACTGAATGTAGGGCGGGGCCAAAATTCCTCATAAAACGTTGCTGTTTCCTTGAAATATAATTAATGGATGATGCTATACACCTATATTAAAGGCGAAACAGTCTAAACAGACGACAACTAGCATCGTTAGCGTCATCGTGGGAAGTGGTGTTCAATAAATGAACTTAGTCATTATCAACTACTCCGGAATGTTTTCTAGCTCAAATACCATGAACGTTAAAGAAGTATACGCATAATCCTTCAATAGCTATCAAATTTTAATTTGTCATTTTATATTTTTCATTATTTTCTTGATGAAATTAGGGTTCGTTTTACCGAGAGAAACTTTGTTACCAACTTTATTTGATGAAAATACTTGTAAACGTAATTTATTGAAGTATTATTCATGACGTTGCGTTGAACATGAAAGTAGTTTATTCAGTTGTGGTGCGACTGATGAGTAGTTAAAGAGTTTTTGATTATTAAATACATCACTTCCTACACAGAATTTCATACATTGCAATTTGACTTGGACCAATACAAACGGTCTTATAACCAGAATACCTTCCAGCGATGGAACACACATGTAAGAATAAGAACAAATCAAAAGGCGGTTATGGATGTAGAAGAAGGTATATTTGATCAAAAGTAGAGCATTAAGGGGATAGTAACGTCTATGCTGGCTAACTAGAGGCCGAGTTGATTGCTACGTGGAGTCATGCTGTGATGCTTGATCCACCGCAGTCAACTAGTCGTGTCCAATAAAACAAACATAATCGGCACCAATGACTAGAGCCTATGTAATTAAGTATTGACGAAATTAATTACCTCTTCATAGGTATTTGAATAGTTTTTCGTTACTGTATTAAGTTCGTATCTTTTATAACTTAGCCTAAGGACAAATATACACCATCACTTATTATTGGAAATAATACAAAAACTACCTACAATACTGTCAATATGAAGTTAACAATTCCACATCATCCACTTTATTGTAACTGAATTAATAATGCTGGGTTTTTTACAAGCAAGTAGAATTCATTCCTATGTTGAACTTCTCATTTGACTGGATTCCAGTCTATTGATGTCAGAATACTACATAATCCACTAAGCTGTACGTAATTTAGATACTTATGTATCTGTTCATAATGAAAGAATAATTATACTTTAGAAACAATGATGTAGCAAGGAAACCTGCTGATCATCCACACTTATCAACACCAGGTGATCAGTTTCATTCCAGAATAATATCGACGGAAAAGATAAGTGTTTTGAGATTATAACTTTATTAAACGTTTAGCTCAAAGATAATTACGAACTTGAGTTTCAGTGTAGCAAATAACAATTTGCAATGCCTCCCACATAATGTTTCTCAAATGCTTAAGTAAGTATCAGATATTTACACTGGCACGGTACTTCCGATAGTCGGTAACATAAACAATTGAAAAGTCATCTACAGAATATTGACGTCACTAACGTAAATATCAGTGGCCATTCTGAAGAAATAACTCCACCTGTAGCTCTCCTAGGGCTGCTGCCGGTCACAAGCCATGGTAAAGGAGGAGGGTTGGACATGGGGCTAGCACCTCCATCCCGTAAAACCCAAACTTGCTAAAAAACGCAAACCAGATTCTGAAGAAATGTCTATTTTAGTCAACGTTTTATTTAACAAAGTTTATTTTTTTATTGAATGGAATTGATAATGCAATTCTCAACCCACCTCCCTTATTGTAGCTTATGACCATCAGTAACCCCAGGGGGGATTATCGACAAGGATATACTATCCAGTTAGTGTACAGTAGTATCGTAGCCACTTACTTAGTTTCAATGTTATATTACAAAGATAATAAAATACACATCTACATTCACAAGCAACAATACAAATGAACAAAATAAACTTTAATTTGGAAAACTTTGTATATTTTGTTCAACGAAATTACCTTTCTGACAAACATTCATGGTAATTTCAAAACAATATTGAAATGTAATGATAAACATTACAGTTAGTTAACGTGAGATACTTTCGTTCAAATTTTTATTTATCGTGGACATGAATCCTAAAATGTATAAACATTGGACGATATAAATTAAATGAAGTATGATGTGTAAACATGAAAACATATAAAGGTAGTGATGAAGGTGTCGTCTTAAGTACAACTGATTGGAATGATCTGACCTATGATATTGGTAAAAGGAAACGGCGAGAACATAGATGAAATAAAATGAAATTCAGTCAGTTGAGTTTAGTCTATAGAGGAAATTCTTAATCATCATAAATATGGTAGATAAGATCATGAGCAAAAATCCTCATACTTCTGGATGATTTTGATGATCTAATATTCTGAACAGACCAAATACCATTTAACTAAGTTGTATTAATCTGTTGGTTGTTATAATATCCAATATCTTTATTATTATTATTATTATTAACTTACTAACATTTTCTTTAGTTAGTCATAGACATAATTATACTACTTGTCGTTGTAAAATAAAGTTAAAGTGCTTAACCTAAATCAGATTGAAATACTAGAAAAATCAGTTCAATTACAGACGATTCCTATAGTGAATAAGTTAACTAAAGCACATTAGGAAGTGATAAGTAGTGGCTTGAAGCTCAATAGTTTTAAAACTACTTCACAACTAAGTGATTAGTTAAAGCATGAACTCATTTAGGTCATTATTAATGTATACAGTGACATCAGTATACTTTAGCTACAATTGACTTAAGATGAATGTAGATATTTGTATGTGAAAGGATAACATAAATTACCCCGACACAAGTCATTATGCTTCATTGTAATATAGTTAATATGAGGTATATTGTTACTGTTCAAACAAAGAAATTTGTAAGGCAGTTTAGTTAGATTATAATATGTGATGTATAGATTATTTATAACCATACATTTAAAGCACAAATAAAAGAAACAATTCAACTAACTTTGCATAAAGATTGACATGATGGACAGAAAATAGTCGTGGAAAGGGTAGCACTTTGTATTTTCACTGTAACATTAGCAGTATTACTGCCAGTGGAACATGGAAACTTTTGTCCATTTACTATGACCTGAAGGCCTTTCAATTTTGAACATTCAAACTAAGAAAACAATTCAATAGTCAATTGAGTAACTAATTTACTTTTACATTATGGAAAATTGTTATTCACCTAGTGATTAAAAACTTTCGAATAAAAGACAACAAGTGTATTTCATTAATGATTTATAAATCACAAAAAATAGCTAATGAGCTTACGTTATTATTAACGTACATTTTGGTTAGGAATAATACATATTCAATAGGTCACTACATTAATTAGAATAAGGTTGTATCTTCTCGTTGATTTGTAATGGACTGAAACTGGCCAACCTCTGTTGCTATATGTGTATCGTGAGCGGATTGCCTCTATATAGCGATAGTACACAAGTAATATTTGAGTTAGATTGTGACCAGTAAGCGGAATCTAGGATGCACGTCTCGTTCTATTTTGGACTCATTGGTTGGATGTACCTGCTAAGTCTGCTTCGTGCAAACACCAGGCTGACAAGCTCCAGTCCGTGAATAATCAACAAGAACGTACAAACCCATCCTGTTTATATAAATATATATATACCCGTTGCACAAGTGTGACCATCAGAACTCAACAGCCTCTTGGTGAACGCAGTGGCGTTTGACAAGTAACACACTGGGTTGGAATCCCAGTGTGAACACCAACATTTGGATACTTAAAGCTTCGCACGTTAGTTCAGCTTATAACTAATTATACAATATGAACTCAAAGTATATCCGACCTATGTGATGCATCTTTACTCCATACATTTCGAGCAATCTCATCACATATAAACTAGAAATTGGAGTAAACGAGTGTCTGTCTCTTTGCCAATGGAATATTGATATTACTCTATATCTATTGACAGTTTGACATTTTCGTCCTAGTCTTACAATATATTTTTTAAGAGTAAGAAACATTGACACTCTATGAGTGATAACGTGTATAAAACAGTTGTTGTCCCGATAAATACCAAAATCGTGTTCTTTAGAATGCATACAAGGTGGTGCTTGTTGAGTTGTTTTCCACTCATTTCCAACATCCAATTCCAAACGTGGTGCATGCATTTTATTTATTCACAATACTGGCTGAATGTCATGAGTTCATCCTGCTGTTCTGCAAATATGAACGTTTGAAAATCCCATGACAGGACAAGACAACTATTTTGGGCTGACAGCTTATACTAGTTGTCTAAGTAATCACAAATACTGTTACCTTGAAATTTATATGAAAATGTTTAATGTTAACTTCGGAAACAATTGACGTTTCACATATATCCAGTCGACAGAAACCAGTGTTTCCAACATCTTTAAAACGTAGTTAGCCAAATAACAAAGAGAATGAATTAATAAGTTCAGCACAAAACTCACTTTGTGACACGATGATGATCTTACATATGTTTCTGTCATTATTCCAATTTGTTTTGATAATTTGCTGTGTTCAAAGCAGGCTGTATCAGGACCAGTATCTTCTAGAAGCCCATTAGTTGTTAAATCTATAGATACCGTACAAATATGGCAAAGCATATTTTATATGTTGCCGCATACTTTAAATTACTAATAATATGTTTAGTCCAAAATAATAGTGAGATACTGATGACTAGGCAACTGTATGTTTACATAATCGTAACTATACGTTTTAAGACCTATTTGGTGAAAAAGACGTTTGTCTGCATTCAATTGATCGATTTCAAAGCATTCACGTTTGCATATATTGCGCTACTAGTTGAGCAATTTAGACAAACAGAACAATGATTAATGAACATTAGTAAGTTGGTTTAAATATACTTCCCTTCTGGGGAGTCATTAGAAACGTCAGTAGATTATAGGGAGCAGCTCTGAGTTCCATACTGTGAAACACAAATTCAATTCGTACAGGTAACATCAATTCCATGAAGACTAAAGATCAGCTTGATAACGATTATTAACCTAAACGTCACTTTCATCACAAAATCTCACAGCGTCTATACTATTCGTTTATGAAACTTAACTAACTTTGATAACTGTTAGCTTTCTATACACTTGTAGTAAAACATTCTAACTTAATTGGGAGATATTCTATGTAATTTTATATGGCATAAACTAATATCTTTTAGCTAAATAGACTTCTTTAATACAGCAAATGAAGATTTACATTTTATTGTGTTATTGAATCTTTGAATTTTCACATAATAACTGTGTGCACTAACTATGAACACTAAGTATTGTACATGAAATTTTGTAAATTCGATAGAACATACATGATTTTAACTCAGAGAGCCGAGAAGAGACATTGATTCATAACATTCATAACATTCTTTACCATGAAGGCAATTTATACAATATAACATTTATTCATATGTCGATTAATCAATCAATGCCTGTTACCCCAAGTGAAGCATAGACCGCCCACCAGCATTCTCTAACCAACTCTGTCCATGGCTTTCTATTCTAACTCTTCACAAGTGCTCTTCATGTCTGTTTCCAATTCCCAACGCAATGTGTTCCTGGGTCTTCCTCTGTTTCTTTGGCCTTTAGAATTCCAAGTTAGTGCTTGTCTTGTGGCACAGTCTGATGGTTTCCTCAATGTGTGTCCAATCCATCTCCAGCGTCTTTTCCTAATCTCTTCCTCGACTGATTTGATTTGTTCTCTGCCACAAAAGGTTGTTGTTGACGGTATCTGGCCAACGAATCCGAAGAATCTTGCGCAGACAGTTGTTTATATATACTTGTATATTCTAAAGGATACTTTTCGTAATTCTCAATACAAGTTTCAGCTCCATACAACAGAACTGTCTTCACATATGTATTGAAAATTTTGACTTTAATGTTGACTGAATGTTGGTTTGAGTTTCAAATGTTTTCCAGTCGTAAAAATTCTGCTCTTGTCTTACCAATCCACGCCTTCGCATCTGAATCAGACCCTCCTTGTTTATCGATGGTGCTGCTGCCCAAATATGTAAAGGTATCAACGTCTTCTAGACTTTCTCCGTCAAGTGTAATTGGGTTAGTGTTTATTGTTTTGTATCGAAGGATCTTACTTTTCCCTTTGTGTGTGTTGAGGACTACTGCCAGCTGCAGAGGCTGCTGCTATATTGTTCATCTTCATCTGCATTTGATGTTGTGTGTGAGAAAGAAGAGCTAGTTCAGTCATCTGCAAAGTCCAAGTCCTCTAGGTGCGTCGATGTTGTCCATTGTATTCTGAGAGTGTCTTCAGATATTGCAGTCTTCATGATCCAATCTATGACCAGTAGAAAGAGGAAGGGCGAGAGTAGGCAGTCTTGTCTGACACTGGTTTTCACTTTGAATGACTCCGTGAGCTGCCTCCATGCACGATTTTACAATGTAGTCCGTCGTAAGAATTCCGTATGATGTTGACTAACTTCTCGGGTACGCCGTAATATCGTAGAAGGCTCCATAATATTCTCTTATCCACGCTGTCGAATGCTTTTTCATAGTCGATGAATTTGATGTAAAGTGGTGAATTCCATTCAATTGATTGTTCAACAATAAACCGTAGAGTAGCAATTCGGTCTGTACACGATCGGTCTTTACGGAATCCAGCCTGTTGATCACGAAGTTCGGCGTCGACTGGGTCCTTTATTCTGTTCAATAACACTCTGTTGAAGATCTTTCCTGGTACTGAAATTAGAGTGATGCTTCTGTAGTTCTCACAATTGGTGAGATCGCCTTTCTTCTGTATCTTGATGAGGTATCCTTCTTTCCAGTCTGCTGGAACTTGTTCATCCTCCCAAATCTTCCTGAAGAGAATGTGGAGTATCTTTGCAGTTGCTTCTATATCTGTCTTCAGTGCCTTCGCTGGTATGTTGTCTGGTCCTGCTGACTTACCATTCTTGATCTGTCTGATGGCCATTTTGATTTCTTCGACTGTTGGTGGGTCTGTGCTTAACTCCGCCTGGAGCCCTCTAGGGTTGCTGCCGGTCCTAAGCCCGGATAAAGAAGGAGAGTTGGGCATGTGGTTAGCAACCCCATCTCGTAAAACAACAACCTTGCTAAAAAAAATGCTAACCAGTAAAAACCTTTAAAAACCTTATTCATATGTGTATCTAATTAAATAAATAGAACAAACCATTTAAAAGTGTTTTATTGAATCTGCACACTGATGACCGATTATGATTGAATTGAAACATCTGTTAAAAAATTAATTTAAACATTGTAAGTAAAGTTTGTTAAGACAATGAAAACTGAAAGTTAATTTTAATGTACATAGTAGATTTAAGCCTTAGATACGTCTGGTATTGTTTATCGTCTATTTTAAAACATTCTTCATAAATATAAAACAATGTGTCTATGAAAAATTTAATTAATACGAGTTAGGCGGCAGGACTATAGAACAGGGACAACCTTGGCATTGGTTATGCAAAAATTGATAAATAAGAAATCAGCTTAGGATGGAATGATATTATTATTAGAAAAGTCTTTCAAAATAATGCATTACTCAAATGTGTACAATAAATTAACTTGACTAATAGGTGTTTCAAGATAATGTAAGGGATGTAAACAATTAAAATTAAAGTAACTTCCATGTAAATACTAGTTCATATGGTATAGAGCATTTTTCTATGAGTTCTTTTACATTTGCGAAGATAATTTCTCAACTTATGCCACATGGCTTCTATGTTATTCGAGTGAGTTCCTGTTGAGGGATCCACAAAGTGTAGGCTAGGAACAACGATCTAATGACAGTATCGAAGTTTTGATAGGCATCTGTGCCAATTTAAATCATCGGTGTAAATTGTTGAGCCTCGTTCGACGTAGTTCCTAATAATCGGAATTAAGGTAGATTTTTCCCGGTCAGATACCCTTTCGAAGTGTCCTTTTCCTAGTTGCCGATCCCAAATATCAAATATTTAATGTAGATCTTAATATAAAAACTACTTACCTGAACTGTATATATACTGTATCCCCGATTATATTTGCGCTTTCTAAGAACTTTTCTCCGCAAATAGCTAACGATAACTTCCTCCTCTAAATTAACAACATCGTCAAGTAAACTGTGTTTAATGACCATGAGATGAAAAATTGCCACCTCATTAGTTCATCCCTATTCTATAGTCCTGCCAGTTAGACACTGTTAGCACTATTACCAATAGTCATCATCGTTAGTAGTAGTAGTAGTAGCAGTAATAGTAGTAGTAGTATTAGTAGTAATATCAATACTATTGATAGTAGTCGTAATATTAGTAGCCGTCAATGTAACGATGTAAACTAAGTTTTACTTATTTCACAAATATCCCATGATCAAAGACATTCCTTATATTTTCGGATCAATTAAATAAATCACATAAATGTATGCGTTTATCGTAGAGAACCATGCTGAATATAAAGAAAGAAACCCATTGTATCAATTAAGGAGGATATATGACATCTCAGTGAAGAAAATTTTCTTTTCCACGAAATTATTTACAGAAACTTTTTAACTGAATTTATCGTAATTTATTATATGTATCAGTCTATTGTGAAGTAGAAATTCGATTGCATCGTGAACAAAGAAGGCTTCCGTAACAAATTAAGAAATTAACTACCCACTTAACAGGCATGAAAAAGATGTCAAAGCTGAAAAAACCCGTTAATTACCTAATGCTTAATTTATTTTTACCAATATTTACTATAATAATGTATGGTGGGTCTTTCAAATACTCTTTTATTTCCGAATTCCTTGAAGTTTTTCAAGAAATAATGATGTTATTATTCATAATTGATGGGTAATTAATCGATGAGTCGGGAACGACGAAGTTTATTAATAGTGTGGATTCATGTTGTGTTTACTGCTCCCGCATCATCTACATACAAGAGAACAAACTTAAAATGTGATGATATGATTTTTTATTTAGACCAGTGAACTTGAGGGAATAGTCAAATTAAAATGAAAACTAAGAATTTTTCGTATGTAGAGCATTTCCAGCAGCTAAATTAATTTGAGCAAATACCATGGGATGTTGAATAAAAAAAATTAATAGAGTCAGGAACCATCTCCACATCAAGTGTAGTTAAATATGATAGATCATATGTGTATGAAATTGCATGCACACTAAACGTCCAAAAGTGCTGGCATCTAAGCGCTGGATAGGAAAGTGTATTCAACACAATTCAGTCGTACATCATATTTTGCACGCTATACTAAGCGAAATAAAGAGTGTATTTAAAATAGTTAACAAACAGTACAACATATTGTTATCAAAATTTTCGGTTGCGGTATTAGATGGTGGGTTATAACCTGACCTTTATGTTCACAAAGAGTATGATGTCAACCTTCAACCTCTATAGATAGTACAACGTTTGATTTTCATTCTCCACAATGTAAGCTACTTTCGAATAATAAGTAGTATAAATAAAATTGAATACAATACTCCAAAACCATAATGAATAATTAAAAGATTTATCGCTGTTCCCCCCTACCCACCACAATGACCGCCAGTCTTTTATTATTAATCCAACCACTCACATATGTCAGTCTTCAGCATTGAAAATGACACTATTTACTATTGCCATAGTTATACTAGATACTGACAATGAACCTGTATATACTTCGTCTATTCCTTCCAACAAGCACATCATGGGCATATCTGGAATGGGGTAACTTGGACTGTTCTTATATCAGGTTTTCGTAGATGCTCATCATCCCGTAGCTTAACGTAGGTTATTACTCATTTAGGTTCAAAGTTACGAAGAGACAGTTCTTTTATAACTGGTGTGAAGTGTCCTATTCCAAAGTCGCATCTGTCTACTATGACAGAGATTGAAGTAGCTTCTAATATTTTCTTGACCACTGTCTCCAAAATGTATTAGCTACAAACAGACCCTTGTGTCAAAGCCTGGAATATTTCACACGTATCTTCGTGTCTGCTTCATAAATATTCGATGGTCCTCTCAACGGCAGTAGGTGACTAGAAGTTAAATCATCAATATAATGGTACTATCGGTTTATTATCGACAATACTCTTCACTCCCTTTAAACGAATGTTCAACTCATCGCCTTATAGTATTTTCTCTTTAGCCTTTGCACTCAGTAAACTTCTTATGGAACGTACAATCCTTTTCCTAATTTCATCTCAATTACTCGCGTACTGGGTTTAGTATACCACTGAATACGTCGAGTGATCAGTTCATCGAAGTTGCGCATTTAAATTAAGTAATATTTGTCGCAATTCATTTTCAAAATCTGTACAGTCAGTCCCTCTGTTGATTTACAACAATTTAGGAATACTTCTACTGTTGATGAACTTTGTTAGAACATAAAAAAGAGTCCACCGAAACAGATTTGGCTACTTTAATATACAGGGCTCTGATTTTAAGCAAGTATACAAACAGCCATTTTGCTTCTGGGTTTCTCATCCGTCTTTGACAATTATTTGTCCAAAATAATCTACGCCCGTGACTGAAAATGGAAAGTCTGATTTGATACGAGTCTCTGGTAAATCACTCATCATCTGCTCTACCGTTTTGGCTGTCCTTGATCTACAGATTATTCATCGGTACATAACTCTCCTAACTGTACACCCTCATTTACTCACCTGAATTGATAACCAGTTACATACTGACTCACGTTGACATTGTAAATAGCCTTTAACCAACTCTAAGTATTTTTGTACAATCTTGCTACTCAAGGCCTCATTATATCGTTCATCCAGGTATTAGCTTCAGTTTGATTCAGTTTTTGGCTTAAGCTTCAAACCCTAGAAACTAATTGAGCCTCAGAAATTTGTAACTGAGTTAAGTGCTTAGTTAAAAGCTGGCTTATTCGTCGTTGGATACTTGAAGACCACCTGTCTAAATCCCTTCCTGCCTGCTTAGACAGTTCAGTGACCTCGGTTGGGTACCATAGAGAAGTGGACGTTAGTTTATTTCTTTTATGAGACACCTTAGCTGTACGCGCCCTCTATTCTCTCTAAGGAGGAGTCTGACGTCGGGACTAACCAGTTTTACAGTGCTATTTGATTTTCACTGGTACCCAGTCGAAATCAATCTGTGATAATTACAAACAACGAAACTAAATACCAATCACTACATGGATACTTCAACTCGAAAATTACCCAATCTTTTGAATCCGATTTTACATCTTGCATCATCATTTATGGTTATATTATATTGTTATGCAACAAAGTTTTGTAAATATCCATAAACAAACACTTCAAATATTCTTAGTCTTTGTCATTGACTGTTTAGACAAGTTCATTGATTCATTTGACAAATTATTTCATAATTATCTCAAATATATTCGTTTATATGTAGATGACGACAGATCAAGAAAAAACAGGCTGTTCAGCAAATTTCGTGGCTCTCAGTTTATTAAAATTTGGAAATGATAGCAAATGTTTGAAAAGGATAATCAGTCGTATTAATATCTCATTAATAAATACTATAAATATGGTAAAGTTTGAATAGTGTTTGGGAAAAAGGGATTCTCGACCTACGTGTCGCTGTATTTGAGACTCGTTAACTGAATGTACCTGGATCGTGTTAATATTGACACTGGTACTTGAAGTATGCATCAAACATCACTGCTTTTGCACTTAGGTTACTGAGCTTGTATAACCAGAGGACGATCATTTACAGCTCATAACAACATCAACGGGAATATGGAATACCACAGTTTTTCATTAAACTGGTAAGAACTTTCGTTCAATTTCCATTCATATTGTAGGCTTAGTTCCGCAGCTGTAAAACTTATTTAATTTCATAAAACTGATTGCTACAGTTTTATTCTATTTGTTCAATGATGTTATAATCTAATTCTGTGAACATACCATAAATGAAAAATGTAGAGGTCTTACATTTCAGTAGTCAATCACTTTGTTCTAATTAATATCAGTCGACATAATGGAGCTCACTCCTAAAGTAAGTTGATTGGTTGCGTACTTTTCTTTAAAAAGAGACATTTAGTATGATAGATAATAATATAAAAGCGTATAGTTTAGTGAAATCAATGTATAATATATTATTGCTTACTTCATATACAGGACAATAATCATATATATCTGAACCCGCGTAATAAGCTCGATCTTTAGCAGGTACTTCAAATGTATCATCCATATACTGATTTTGTAAAGGTAGTGGATTGACCATTTTCCATAGTGAACAGGTACCTATTGCGTTGTCATAACTTAAGCATCTGAATTTATTGGGGGTATCACAGAACGGTTGAATATCTTCATGTCTAAAGTGCAAAATATTATTTGAGTAAAGAAATAAATACAACGACTTATTAAAGCATATTAAGCATATTTGTATTCACCTGGTATATGTATATGTGTGAATGGTATTTCGACTATTTAATGTGCACAAACGGTTTCACAATCATCGCATTTCTTCAAATAGTAGAATTTACAGTAGAACACATCGGTATAATGGAAACCTTTCATTTTATCATTCGATGTTGTTCAAAAGCTATACTCTATTATAATGTGTTATATAACATACGATTAGGTACACACAACCGTTAAGCATTATATTATCTAGGTAAGAAGATGTCTGTTTCGAGGATTTAAATCTCAAATATTTGGTATATATAAGTTATGCTACTTAACAAAGGATACGAAAGTGATGAGAATCCCTATCATCTGGGTTCTGACGTTCATTTTTCAACATCTCTAGATCAACTAGTGTCAAACTGCAGAACTAGTATTTCCACAAGTCCTCCCTAGTTTTCACTAGGAATCAATCCACTTCAATCTCTGATGAATCAAAACAACTATATTTGGTGTCTAACTCTTCAAAATTACAAATTGTAATTGAACTGGTGTACAAAATCAAAAAAGGAATCCATGTGTATGTATTTCACATATTACCAAACCCTTGTGTACATGCACAGGCATATTGATAATTATCACGTATAAGATTAGGCAATTTGACGATAACCATATCAGATTAGGCAAAATTGATGAGTAAGTGAACATAAATTTATGCGATAAAAAAATTAAAGGTTACTCAATGGATGATGTATGTTTGACTAATTACTTAAAGCTTGCATATGTGTTTTGGGGAGTAAGCGAACCTCGTTGATGGGGTCAAATCTAGTTACACTAGATGAATAAATAAGTGAGTATAATTTTATATAGTTCTCAGTATTCCAAAGCAAAATAATGTTGAGACTTTACTAATCATACAGTGCCATCAATACTGTATCTTGTATGTTTATGTTATTAATATTCACCAAAGTGTTTAGGATTTCAGTTATTGATGACTCTTTATAGTGAACGAAACACTTTTGAAGGAGTTATGTTTTGTCTAAACTACAATTCAGAAAACATTATGTCATAATTTGCCTTTAACATACATTTAAACAGGTGATTTGGGACTTTCTATCATTTATGTTAAAGTAATTTACATTGTTTCATATGAATTCGTACTGATAAATGGTTAATGAAAACAAATTCGCACATCATTTAGTGGTACGTTCTAAGAAACCAAACAAAAATCAATCTTATTGTCAACTTACTTTGATCGTTTATTCTTAATATATTCGTAACAGCTTTTCATTACGAAATCACAACCTAAACCTTTTCCCCAAGTGAAATCATCAGCCATAGAATAGTCGACATCGTACATGCTTGAAAGGGTAAAACATATTAGACAAGAGTTTTGTTTATAGAATTTGCATAATATAAAATATACGTATATTTTTATTAATTTGTAGTAACCTGGTTATTCCATATCGATTTCTATACAAAAGTGTCGGGTAATAAACCATGTGATCTATCATAAATTACCTGAACTAAGTACCTCAGTCAATAAATTGGTATGATAGGGGTTAGTTTCAACGAGTTGGACGTACACAACGTCTGATCTATGAGAAGTGACTCACTCGCTCTAAAAGTCTCAGCATTAAAGAAGGTCAACTCCGACTGGAATGGCTTTGTAGTAATATCTCAAACCGTGAAGTTTGATAATTATGATCAGAATAGACTATGAGACATCTGGTCTTTCATTAGAGCGAGTGCCGACCAAGAAGCAGCTCAATGTAATACAATCTTTCTTTTTGATTACTTCAAGCGATCTAAGAGCATAAGATAGATGCTCAATCATTGAAGCTTGAGAAATTTGTTTCAACTTCACACCATGATATCATAATTTATTGGAAAGTATTTGGGGGCAAAAAAATGGTTTACTTGTGTAATGACTGAAATGGTTATATTGATTTCCGTATTTGTATCTAATCTAGGAATCTGTTAAACATTCATGAATAAATCACTACAATGTGCTAACAATAAGTGAATATTTTTAGGTGGAAACAATACTATGATTTTCGTGTTACTCTAATGTCTACAAAATAACTTACTGAACAGAATTTCACTCATGTTTCATTCACAAACTATATATTTTATTTTTTAAGTTACATTGCGACTAGCATGAGGAGTCCAGGACGCACGTTTCGCCACGTTTGTAACTTGCCAGCTGAATACACCTACTTCTCAGTGTTGATGTTAATACTGTGACTCAGACGTAGCTTTTTTTCTTTTTAAGCTCCACCACGTTCACCACTAGATTGCCAGTACCAATTAGCCACACTTGTTCAACGGATATTTTTTATATAATTAGGATGTATTTGAATCCTCCCGTAGATTTGTTATGTACTAAGACATGAACATGTTTTAAATAGGACGAAACGTGCCTCCATGATTCGGCTTACCACTCCTAATCCAACTTAAACAATACTTACGACCTATTGTTATATCGAGGCAATCCTCTCAGGATGCAAATATAGTAACATAGACTGATCAGTTCCAGTCCATGATAAATCAACGGTAAGATTCAAATACATTCTGAATAAATGTAGTTTATTTAATTAAGATGATTAGTTTTCTTTTAAAAGGGAAATTTCAAAGCAAATCATGAAAGATCATGTAGATGGTTAGGTTGACTAGTGAGACAGCCTATTACGACAATCATTTATGTTAAGATAATTTAGTAATGAAACAGATTTATTACATGGTTAGGGACAATTCATTTATATCAATATATCAAAACTCACTTTGTATCCTTAAAATAAGCCAGCGTGATTCTAGAAACAAGGCTTGAATATAATCTAGTAGGTGTGAGTATATCATTCTGAATGCAAAATGAAATTTATTCTTAATTACACATATAGAAATATAGAAGATAACATATTACATAATCACGAGTTAAAAAGCTATCGAAACTTTATGCACTATTAACACATGTATTCATTTTGAAGATGCTGATTATGTAAAATTTTCCTTTTTATTGTGAGTTACTAGAGGGTGTTGAAGAAAATTAATTCCTATCAAGGAGGATATCAGTTTACTTTGAATCTTCGATATTAATGACTGTTAAATTTTATTCCATTAATTAAATAGTTTTAAAAGAGTTTTTCTCAATATATTCCTGTTTCAGTAAAGAAAAGAAGCCATATTTTGCTTCTTTACGCGGCCTACAAATTCATGTTTTCAAAATTGTATTCATTTGTAATATGTTCTCCTCCCTCCACCCCCACCGTTACATGTGTACAAATAAATTTCAGTTGGTAATACAGTAAATTATGTAATATTAATGTGATAACACAAGTTCACAATAGCTGAAAATCATTAAACACTAGAAAATGTTTGCAACCGTGATAGTGTGCACTCATGTTTCCACAGAAGTAAAGCCAAATACCCTCAGACTTTATTGCAAACGATCAATCTTTAAGTCACTGAGTCCTCATCTAGTGAGTGATGTCACGGAAATTAATCAATTGACAGTCTTATTCACTTCGATTAGTGATACTTGTCTCCATTGGTCATATGTTCTAACGAAAGCATCAAGAATTATCTACATAAACTAGTTAATATGACGTAATTCAAATTGATAAATCACTATAGCATTCAATAATAATAAAATAACAATAATATACAAAATCAAAGAATACATACTCCCATAATTCTATGGCTTAAGTGGTTACTACTGATTTCAATTCCATGAAGTTCATTACATCCAAAATGTTTTTTTGCTTCATCCTTTCAAAAGAAAACACAGTGATGTGTCGGTGATAATTTTATCAAAATCGTGATATTTATGAAAATAATTAATTTCTTTAAATTATGTGATAATGTTTTCAGTAAATAACCGAAAAATTGCGAGGTTACTATTATATCCCATACTTGATATCATGACTATCCGCAGGCAAACTTCAACACTCGAACGAATTGAAACCTCCTAGTCACAAATTCAGAAGACAGAAGACGAGAAGTCAGAACCTTTATTCCAGTAAAATGGAAAGTTCATTCTGTACAAAATAATCATATATTTATAGTCTTCTGAAACAGCAAATCAGTATTCTAATCCATGCAATCGGAACCAAGAAATTTCAACTATTACTCAATCAGGACGACCCACGTCGAGATTCTAGGAGGTTTTGTCAATCAATGATTGGATGGAATGTCTCTTGTTCTTCCCAGAACTCTGGAGGCTTCGTTGAGGTTTCTGGGAGCCGTTCCATTAGTTACTTTAATAAGCAAGTCTCAATACTATAGTTGACTACATGCTAAATAATTGATGTTCTAAAGATAAAAGGATAGCATTTTAATCTATATACATACAGTGTAATATTATTTCATTGATAACAATTTTGAGCTTTTTGTTTTCAGGATTAACCATCACAATTTACAAGGATGAGATTACATGACTTGCTCGCTGTTAAACTGTTAATATTGTACTGTAGAAATTGTCTTTAGTGAACACTAAAAATTTTCATCAGACATTTTTATCTAGTTTATATTACCGAACCAAATAATTTTGAGAAACATTTTATTGTGCGCTTTTATTTACTTACAGCATTCTATTCAACTTAATTTAAATGGTTGTTATATCATACTGACTTTAGGAAGGAGTTTGTATCTTTCACTTGATTAATCATGGACTGAAACTGGCCAGCCTCTGTTGCCATATGTGCATCCTGAGAGGATTGTCTCGATATAGCTATAAATCACAAATATTGTTTAAGCCGGGATGTGACTGGTAAGTGCAATCACGGAATCACATTTCGTCCTAGTTAGGGCTCGTCGGTTGGATATACACGCACCCCAATGTTGATGTTTACACTGGGATACGAATCTAATCCGCTTCGTGCCAAATACTACCGTGTTCACCACTAGGCAACTGAGTCCAGACGGTCACTTTTGTGCAGTAATTAGGACGAGTTCGAACCTTCCCGTTGATTAGTTATGGACTGAAGTTAGATAGCCTGCTGTTTGGCTTGAAGTAGACTTAGATCGAATCCCAGAGTCAATATCAACGATGACATGCAGGTGCAGTCAGCTGACGAGTACTAAATAAGACAAAACGTGCGTCCTGGATTCTGCTTACCAGTCATAACCCAACTTAAAAATCATACTGATATATATATATTTCTGATGAATTCTAGATCGTCATACCACCATGGTTAGGTTTCAATTTATTCGGCATTATTCATTAGTTTTCTTACCTTTTTAAAGACGCTGAATGTAAACAGTATATGACATTTTCTAAATGTCGCCTAATCATTCTTATACTCAGTGTATATGAATATTTTATTGAATCAACGAAAGTGTTGTCATCATTACTATCTATATCACTTTTAATCTAAATATAAACTTCAAATAGAATAAACAACAGTTCATTAAAAGTTATAATTCAACACTAACTGATTCTGTTACATAAAATATTAGACCTTAGATAAACAAATGATTTTATATATGGAAAAAGGATATGAACTTTCATGTAAAACCTGCTTGTATTACTAAGTGTACGATGTTATGAAATTATAGATTCTGTCAAAAAGAATATTTACATATTCATCAATGATTATAGGAAACTTTCTAGATTTTTAATTTTAATTGATTGAAATCGTGACACATTGTTGTTATCAGGGTTACATTGAAAGCCAGGAAGCACCAAACAGTTGTTTCATCGTGGTATAAGACTGTTCAGAGGTGCACACAGTAGATCCTGCCCCAAAAGCTTCGGGTAGTCGTACGCCTAACCTTCTACACTACTTGGTTGGCTGATAAATCCAATGAAGAGGTGAAACAAATGTCCAGCGCTCCCTGGTTTTTGATGGTATCTTAACAATATCAATCTTTGACGAATCTTGTCTACTTAAACTTAATACCCATCTCCACAAAATCACTTCAGTTTAATTAAATACTTTATTTAACTAGTCGATTGGATGAGAAATCGTGATTTTCGCTTCTACTTTATTCAAATTGATATATTCGATAATCTAGGTTTAGTTAAATCTTGTATCGATTCACTCAGAAATCAAAATATCTACCAAGTGTATTTAAATAAAACACAGAGACTCCGAAATTCTTGATAACATTTCGTATACATAAAATATATGCATATTCTTCTGCTGATGCCTTTCTCAATTTTTAAGTTACAGAATTGATTCAGTTCTCTGTTTGTATTTAATAATGTAACCTTCTTGTTTAGTAACTGTAACTTAAGATTTCATCTCAATAATTGTTATTTACCTTCCTTCTTCCCATTTCATCTTCTTATGTTATCCTGTAAGCTCTATTAAACTGTATTTTATATAAACCTGTTTAATAGGCATAAGGAAGTTGCTATCCACAGTATGCTAATTGATGACTGAATTCTTTAAGTGTATACAATGAATTTGTCTAATTAAGAAAGGTATTGAACTGTATGTTTTAGTGTTGCTGATTATATTTTCAGTTAACTCATTTAAATGCAACCTGAGACTGATACAATAAAGCACATATAAAATGAATAAATCCTAGCAAAATTTGAAGAAACAAAGATCATCGATATACTACTGAATTAGTACAAGTTAGAAGAATTTACAATAGAATATACATAGTAGAGACAGATGATAAGAATTACAGAAAAAAACTAATACTGTTGATGACTTCTAGAGTGTAACGTTCTAAAAATCATCTACATAAGCCGACAAATGCATAAAACATATTGGCTTATGTATTCAAGAAGTTAACTAACATGGATGAGATAGTCAAAATGTAGTACAGTAATTATCAGATAGTCAATGTAGGGATATTTATAAAATAATTTAACTTCAGACAGTATATAGAGTAAAGATAAATCACAGATCAATCCACAATAGTTGTATATCCATAAGCGTATTTACAAACAGAGCCAAACTTACGTTAACTATGTATTGTTCAAGACTTAAAAGAGTGGTTGAATTGGATTGATTGTATTACGTAAGACTTAATACATATTCATATCAATAGTGCAAATCATCATACAGATTAAGTAGGATCAGAACGACTATGAGTTTGAAATTTGAAATTTGTAAATGCCATTAAGAATAGTGCATGCCACGTTGAATACGTTAAAATCAACTTATTAAGTAACTTACAAGCATATTCGGCAATCTCAGTATTGTTTTCCGTACAGTGAATTTTCCTTTCGTTGATAACCAGTCCAAAGTGATATCTTGAAGAGGTTTAGAACTTCGAATAAACAAATATATACTGAAAATGTTCATCTACCTTTCTAACACATTGAAAATGCTGTGATACACAAAAATAGTAGCTTGGCTCCTATCTCAAATTTGAAATAATTAAACTACTTAACCACAAGAATATTTTAAGTTTCCTAAAGTTTCGTGTATTCTGATAAAACGTTAAAAGGCTAACATCTACCTTTCTAAAAGGTTAGGATTGATTTAACACATTCAACAGTTGAAATCAGTATTTCATCCTTGCATAATGGCACTGATGTCGAGTCATTTAGACTAATGGCCATATTGTAATCGGATCAATCAAATGCTATTAACACTATATAAAGACTTGACAAACATCGAATTGGCAATTACACAGTAATAAATCAATGTACACTGTTCGAATTTTCTTGCATAGTTAATAGCTACAAGCACCAAGAATGCATAAACTTATGAATATAATTCTAAAATAAACGTTAGTTAATCTTCATTTGAAAAAAATTGCTATTTGAGTGTGAGAAAAGTCGATGATTCCATGTGAAATCTTTTTCGAAGAATTCATATGAAACCTGAAAACATATCAGTAGAGTTGTTGCAAGATAAATAGATCCATTTCATTTCTTATTCAGTTAACATTAGGAATACGTTGTTATTGGTAAAGATCACTATGTCAAGTAAAGTTTGTGTTATCATTTAATGTTTGTTCTTTATTTACGAATGTACCTATAGAAGAAACTATTAACATTATTTGTGAAAACTTGAATTTAGTTCTATTAGCACAAATTGAATTAAGGAAATTACTAATAATTTGTAAAAAAAAAAAAGGGGTGTAATTTCAGTTTAATAGGGAGTGATATAAACAAATTGATGGTATAGTTGGTGTGTTTATGAATTATCTTGAACAGACAAAACGTAGACATGAAATCGAATATACAACATACTGTCGAAGATACGTGAATGTTACATTTATCATGTGCAACACAATATGAATCATGCCTCTAATTTATTTCAACAATTCAATGATGTACATGATAATATTAGATTTACAATGGAAAGTGAACACAACAATTAATTTAACTACTTAGATGTGACTTTAAAAGTAGATCTGTAACCCTCCGAAGCTACCTCCATATGTATTTATTAATTTACAGGTAATCGTAATGGCAATTACATAAGGAGGATTGATAAAAGGAATTCTACAAAGTTTTACGAATGTATTCCATGAAACCTAAGACTCAAAGAAAAACACAACTTCACGCGTGTAATAGCCAAATATTTAATTGATAGTGAACACGTAGCAGATATCTTCAATTCTGTTTTACAGAGGCTATTGGTATCAAACACCTTCAACCTGACTTCTGTATACAGATGGAAATTTTAGTTAACCTCTCACTGCTATAGTAGAAGAAATTAAATTCATGAAAGGTGTTTAAATTGTATAATTGTATTTTTTTATTTATTCAATTGACAATTATTCATGACTTCAACATTTCACTATGTTAAACGAATGATATACTCTTTCCATCCTTATGTGTCTTAGCTCTACATCATAACAGCGTTATCGAGTTATAAAGGTACGTGTAATATTATTTATCGTTCACCATATGGCTGAGCAAACGATATTACAGATTAATAAACTTCTCTATCTTGCAAATTACAGCAAATTCAAGGTTTTTAGCCTTAGACTCCTCATTTTACATAGTCTATAAAATTAAGTCTGATAAATCAAGAGGCCTATGTCTGAATCTACTTAACATTGCAGAAACATTAGTGATCCACGATTTGAAGCCTGATATATGCATACGAAAGCGTTTTGTGAGATCGCATTTTTTACCAGGACCCTAGTTGTAAGTTTTATATTGTTTGACTTATGTATGTATTAATTTATTAACACTTCCGTATCTTCATTTCTCATTCCTACCTCCATTCACGTCTGTAATTATTATAAAATGAATGTTTCATTAAATATGTCACAGATTGATGTTGACAGGGTACCATTGAAAACCAGGGAGCACTGGACAGCTGTTTCGTTCTAGTGCGGAACTCCTTATCAGTGCGCACCGCAGATTCCAAACTAGAACGAATCAACTGACCAGTGCTGCCTGGTTTTCCATGGTACCCTGCCAACATCAATCTGTGACATATTTAATCGACCTCAACTAAAAAAATTACCATTATCATAATTTTATCATAAAAAAACTGTCTCCATTCAATTTTTCACTCGATTTTCATTCAGAAATCTCCAACTTAATCTTATGTTAATAACAAATAGTATGTCCCCGCCCTACTAACTACGTAATTTTCATGCTTCACAAATCCCTGCTTTGATTACTAATTCATTATTTAAAACGCTACGTAGTAAAAATTTTCCCATGACAACTCAATGACCTATAATTGTACAGCTTGATAATGAATTCGTTGTGAAGAGATACCTTTGTTGACTAAACTTGTTTTGATAACAGTAATAATAATAAAAGGTAAATTCAGGCCGGTTGCACCTGATGACTAGTTACGAAGCATAATAAATTCCTTCTATTCTGTAGACCTTGCTTTTCTTGCATTGTTCACACTTACATTTTACTTACTACAGTTGAAGTAATACCTTTTGTTGACATTAAATATAAGAAATTATTTCACATTGACATTATACTAAAGGTTGGAACTTGATGTACTAAATGAATTATTCATCTCTTAATAATAAATATGCTTTCTACATTTATTTTAGCAATATGTTATTATTACCATTAAATATAATGTAACCTTTCTATGTTTATAATTAAAATAGTTTATTGGAACAACACTAAGTAACACAATCAAGTGAAGACTGTAATAACTGTTTATAAATAGATATTTTACTACTTACACTTTATTTGAAAGTTGAAACTCAGGTTTTAGTGCTGGCATAATATTGAATATGTTAGGATGAAATCCCTTTGGGAAAATAAGGAAATTATAAAAAAAAAAAACATGAATGTATTTTCAATCCATACTTTATAGTTGTATTTCTGTACTGTCATACTTAAAATAAATATCAACCGATTACAGTGTATTTAGATTTCATTCTAAATTTCCGAAATACATTCAAATCCAAGTGAATGTATTGAACAATTTGATTACATTTCACTGAATGATTTTGGTTACTATTACTAAACACGAAAAACTAAATGACAGTTTTGGCCTAGTTGACACTCTACGGTAGTGTAAATTCATGTCCTCAGCATAAACCAGCTCTAAGTTGATATGGAATTAATTTATAATCACCTATGGATGGTGACTTCAAATGAGATTCATACTCCAAGAAAATGCTTCTTAGAAATTTCACATATATCATTAACTGGAATATTGTAATCTAGTAAATTTTGTCTTACAAATTTCAGTTACGTGTAAATGATTGTTGATATTCATCAGTAAATTCAAACAATTAAGTTACATTTAAATTATAAGAAACATTTTGACAGAAAATGTCATTTAATGTTTAATAGAAAGTTTGTTATTCAAATTGACACAGACATTTGATTGTTTCTTTTGTGAAGTAAGGGAAATTTATGGATAGGCGACTAGAACAACATACATCATTGTTCTCATACAGACGAAATCAGTCAGCTAAGTACTTTCAACATATGAATGGTTAAGGAATTAATTAAAGATAGAATACAGTTCAGTGTGGTAAAATATGCCGCATAGAAATGATATCATTTCAATTTGATGCCAATTTACTAATTGAATGATTATATCTATCTTTGTGTTTAATTACATATTCCACACACTGATACTGTCTCTTAGTGCATATAGTCAGTCATTCTGTTGAAGACATTTATATCCAAACTTACCAAAATATGACCCATTTCATGTTTTGTTGTTTGAATCAAATCATTATCATCCAAGGCTAGAATATCCTTTTCTGAATAGCAGTAGTTCATTTCACCTAAAAAGGGCCTAAAAGTATATTCAAATAAACGAATCATTTTCTGTTTATAAATCATAATTTAAAATAAGTCCCTGATGACTACAAGTTGTAGAAGTTTATTTCATTTTGTCATGTGATGCCTCAATGTAACGTTGAATAAATTACCACGACTTGCACTTCAACCAGTTCGAGATAGAACAAAAATCAATATCAATGTCACTGACGGTTAACCGAAGAAATGGTGCAGTGTTAGATCATCACTAATCGAGCTTTCATCATATCTATGAGTTCATAAATTAACATTTTATGACCTCCACAACACCCAAATATAATCAATATCAGCTCACGGTTGACCGAATTCTAAAGATAATTTCTACAGCTTAAATGAGAAGTCGTAACCTGCAAATTTCAACGATGTTAGGAATGAGTCAGTTGCTCACTGATAGAAATAAATGAAGTAGCTCAAATATATCTCGCGAATTGAGCAAAGTTAGAAATATTAACCGTTAGGTTTCCACCAGCTTAGTAGTCTTATAACTAAGTAATCTCCATGGAACGTTAATGTTCTTAACTCGATCCTTGTTGGATTCGTGGATGCGCACTGCTGAAAAATCCTACACTAGGACGAAATAACTGTTCTGGTTGTTGACGCTTCTTTCAGTTTACACCCATTCT
The DNA here is from genome assembly GCA_034768735.1 of Schistosoma mekongi. Classification (NCBI taxonomy): domain Eukaryota; kingdom Metazoa; phylum Platyhelminthes; class Trematoda; order Strigeidida; family Schistosomatidae; genus Schistosoma; species Schistosoma mekongi. Next base: position 42,056,973 of record CM068308.1, on the reverse strand, counting down.
TAATAACAAATTAACATTCGATAGTCTTCACAACACTCAGCTACAATGTACTAATACTGTCAAAATGCATCTAATTCTGCACATAAAATTATATAACATGTTGGTAGATAAATATGTCAAAGATTAATTTAATCAATTCATTTACTGATAAACAGATTTATATAAGAAAACAATACTAAGTGATTGTAAGTGGCTAACCTTTTAGTAGTTGGATCTTGATCACAAAATGTAGCCCACGCAACTACGTTACTGTTACATGATCCATTATAATTGTTACCAACAAGTACTAGTAATTCATTTGAAGCTAACCCTTTTCCTTCAGGAAAAACTAGTGTATTCTTACCAGATTTTCGCGAATAACAAGCCTAAAAGTAGATTTATATATTATATGACTTAATGAAGTGTATATTCATGTAATTAAAAACTAATTTATGATTAATCAAGTGAGATTCAGTTGGCATTTTTGCCGAAATTTAATCTATTCAATTCGTTTAGAGACAGTAATCGAATGTCTTTAGTAATTAATTACAATATAGCAAGATGCTAACACATATTTATATAGAAGTCCATCGTTGACTTTATTAAATCAGTCTTTATTGATATATGTGCAGTTTTGATTAATTACCTTAATGAAACCAGTTAATGCAGGATTGTTTGTTTGATTTTCAGCACTGTAACATTTGCACAACCAGAAGATGAATGTTGAAGACGACTGGACAAGTGTCCTGGATCACATTGTTAACAACAACAAAATTTTACTAGTGGCAAAAATATTTCGTATATGTAGATATCACATATTATATATATATATATTATATATAAATATATATACATGAAGTTTAATGCGTTTTTATTAGGAAGAAACAATTCTTGTAAATAAAACAGGAAACTTCGATTTGTTCGAATCAAACTGAAGACTTATGAAGTTTCCCGTTGATTATAAATTGGAGCTCCATGTTTATAAATACTTACAGATAAATAGGCTGTAGGAATCTTTACATTATAACATCGTTCCTCCTTTCTACATTCAACATTTTCACAGTACGGTTGTTTGTCAATTGAATTTATTCGTATAGCACCATTATTACATCGTCTACAACACAGTAAATTAATAGAAAATGAAAAAATCTGAATAATGAAATGACCATCAAATATTACAAATGTGACAGTTTTAATACTAAATATTAATCATTGAACTGCTTATGTTCATCATATGCTCTTTATTACCAATTGATACAAGTAGCATAGCTTGATAACTATGATCAACTGGCTAAAATCGAATCATGATAAGTTCTTAATATTCAACTCAATCTTTATATTTTATACTTGCATAATATTTTGGTGTGTTAGCCAAATTCTTTCTAGTAAAAATTACAATGCAGACGTCTAGAATGATTTAAGCGTCACTGACTTTAAATAAATCACTATGCATAAATGCCATAATATTCGAAGCTATGTCAGGTTGGAAGCATGATAATGGTGTTTCATACTAGTGTAGAACTCATAAGAAACACAGACATTCGATTCAGGACGCTTATACATCGCAGCTGGCCATAACTGTCCAAATTTATGATATATTATCCAACAACTTTTGTTTATAAGTCTATTTACCTCATTAATATTATGCGACCTATATTCTACGGTATTGCTGTGTCATCTCAGATTTGGTTAAGCTCTACTTATCATGGTCTTTACTAAAAAATCTCAAAGAATCACCTCACAGAATTTATACCAGCCCTCAATTCTTGGTCAAATAGTCACTTCAAAAAATAATTGAAGTTTTAAGTCGTATTTACATATACTATTGCGTCAAGTTCTCTCGACCCATAAAAGTGGGGTGAAGAGTAAAACATGGATTATTGAGTAAAACGACATGTCGACTGTACTATGGACAAACGACTAAGATACCTTTAATTTGACTACTGAAAACATAAACATGGTTTATACACTATGTTTCGATATTTACTTCAAGCCTACTAGTGTCTTAACATTTAGTAAATTGAATCATATGGTTTGTTATATGGTAAATGTTGAGTTTCCTGCAACATACTGCAGCCTATTTTCGGAGTAGCTGAATCGTATATTGTTATAATAACATTCATTATTTACCTTTGGACAAGTAAATTTTCTGTTCTATTCGTCTTAACAATCAGCGCTTTCTCCCAATATCGAGATGAAACTTCCATCGCATTCTGTTAACCATGATAAAGAAAGTCTTATGATAAAAAATGTATACAATACTGAATAAACTGAATAAGTACTTAGATTTCAGAAACGAATACACTAAAGTGACTGATAGTAATTACGTAGAACTAAATTGCGTATATACGTTAGAATTAATGTAATGTAATTAATGCAACTAACATATAACTAAAATAAAATTTTAAAAATATTGTGTTACACTTATTTTATGATCTAGGTGGGGAACCTACTATTGAACGACGGTTAGCCTAGTGGTGTTGAGGGCTAGTGATTTCACTAGAAGGCATGACGCTAAAGGGTTTAGTTTCCTAAAGGAATAGAAAACTACCACTCTCGAATTTTCTAGTAGTAGAATGAAGTAACTATAGAATTATCCCTGGTTTTCAGAAGTACCCAGTAGGCATTAATCTGTAAAGAATACAAACAATAATATTTTGCGAAGATATTTACATACTGCTGTGTAAATTCCATATGTACTCATGATGTTCAAGTGTTTTATTTAATTTCTCTAGTATATTTACCATCAGTCATAACAGAAATGAAAAGTAAGCATAGAATAGAATAGACTAATACCGATTACCACTTAAATCTGACATTGTTACAACATCAGATCCTTTAGAACTTATAAGCTATGCAAAATCACTGTGCATGAGAATATCATTCTTTTTCTGTGAAACTTTATGTTACAGATAATCAAATACAAAGTAAACATTGGTTAAATAGGTTATAAACTCTAAAGTAAATTACACTTTTGAATGTATTCAACTGAATTCGCTAACATAAAGGTCAACAAAAATAATTTAATCAAATTAGTCTTTATTCAGTATAGCGTGAATCAGGGCAACTTATCAACTATTATCTTTAATAATAAATCCCTGTAAGTAACACACACACACACACACTTAAATCTGTAGAGGTAAATTAGTAATCATACTATGTGTATGCGTCTAAACTTGGCAAGATGAAGTAAAATGACACTAATATAACGTTTCCGTATAAACATACAAAATAAAACATACCTTTATTTTTGAAAATGCATTACTCTTCAGAAGTTTATCATCATACACTAATATAATTTTTAGATTTTTCTCCCCCGACGATCTTTCCACAACAGTTTGTGTGTAAATGCCATCTTTCTAGAAGTCTATTATGTACGAATTTTTAAACTTACCGGTTTCACACCTTCGACAACTTCACATTTACTTGCAGAATCAACAGTGTGCAAAAGCACATGATAAGTTAGTATAACAATAATAATTTTCATCAGAGAACCACAAGAGAGCTAACTTTCTATGACACTGTTTACTATATATATTAACGAAGAGATGTGATAATCTCACAAACACTTCTATTCAAGTACTACATTAAGAATCATTTCATATAAACTTGTTGAATGTGTAAATTTAAAACTTTAACAGAGACAAAATATATTTATAAACTCTACATATACCGGTAAGGACGACTACATTTCTAGTGAACAATTAACCTCACCTCATTCACATCAAGATAACACGTTGTATAGTTTCACTTTACTCAGGTCAAGTAAATAAGTAGTTAATTTCAATCTTGAATTGTCTTATACCTGTCCCCAGTATAAACCACTTTGAATACTCTGTGAAATTACATTACTGTTTTAGTGTTAAGTTAATTTATAAATAAAAATTAATGATAACAATCAAATTTCGTTACGTATCAATCAGAGTAGAAATTCAAAATGGTATAATACAACCAATTGCTGGGTAGTTTAATTTTCAGAAAATTGGATTTTTCGATACTTTTAATCCTACTGTATGTAGAGATTTAGATGCTGAGGTTCAAAAACTATAGTAAAAAGTAGACTTATGTTATTTATCACTCTTTATGAATAAGGCTTAGTACGTTTCACGTACTATCTCGCACACAATAACCAATTCAGGTGAAGACGGTTAGTGTAGCAGTAGGTCACAATATACACAAAATGGCAAATGAAGGTCTTTTGATACACTACACCAACCAATGACTCAGTGATATTTGAAAGAGAAACTCTGGAGCATGTGGAAACTTTAAAATACCTGGGCAGAGTCATAGATAAACAGGGAGGATCTGATCTGATACAGATGTGAATTGGCAAATTAACGGTAGAATTTCTACAACTGAAATACATCTGGCGCTCACAGTATCTTCCTGCCAACATGGAAGTCACAATTTTAAATAAAAACATCAAGACAGTTTAAATTCATCGAGCTAACACTTAGAGAACAATAAATAACATCAAACAAAATATACAAGTATTTATAAATAACTGTTTGTGCAAGATACATCGTATCCATTGGTCAGACACAACCAGCAACAGACTTCTGTAGCAAGGAACAAACCAACGAAATACGAGTGAGGAAGAGATTAGGAAAAAACTTTGGAAGTTGATATGGACAAACATTGAAGAAATCACTAAACTCTATCACGAGATAAGCACCAACGTAGAATTATTTAGACAAAAGAAGAAGAGAAAGACGACAGAACACATTTCGTCGGGTAGATGTAGAGGCAGATGTGAAAAGAATAAACCACACATGGAAAGAACTGGAAAGACGATTATAGAGTAGAGTTAATTAGTGAATGCTGCTTGGTGGTCTATGCTTCACAAGAGGTAACAGGCATTGATTGATCTGATTGCATTGGATGCATGTTTTTATCAATTAAATCCTCAATTCTTCTAAAGATTTGAAACAGGCATGTTTGTGTAGCATAACCACTAGAAGTTATTGATCTTAATTTGAGTTATGTTGTTATTAACTGTTAATACGTTTATTACTAGTAATCAACTCTATTCAAAAAACGGTTTATCACATTGTTTGTTAATAGAAATGACTATATTTCGCCATTAATTAATTGTAGATGAATGAATCCATTCTTTTATGGAAAATCAAGTTTCTGAGATCTAAAGTCAGTGCAAAATTGTGCATGGAGGACAACTGACAAATGCATTTTCAGTGAGGACCGGAGTCAGACAAAGTTGCCTACTCTCACCTTTTCTCTTCCTCCTAGTGGTTGACTGGATCATGAAGACCTCCACATCTGAGGGGATACACGGAATTCAATGGACAAATAGAAGGCAACTCGAAGATTTGGACTTCGCAGATGATCTAGCTCTTTTAGCACATACACACCAACAGATGCAAGCGAAGACAACTAGTGTAGCAGCAACTTCAGCATCGGTAGGCTTGAACATACATAAGGGTAAGAGCAAGATTCTTAAATACAACACAGGGAGCACCAACCCAATTCAACTTGATGGAGAAACTCTGGAAGAAGTGAATACTTTCACATATCTGGAGAGCATCATCGATGAAAAAGGAGGGTCCGATGCAGATGTAAAGGATGGCAAGGATTGGCAAAGCCAGGATAGCATTCCTACAGTTGAAAAACATCTGGAACTCAAAACAAATATCAACTAGCCTCAAAGTCAGACTCTTCAATTCGAACGTGAAGACAGTCCTGCTGTATGGAGCTGAAACCTGGAGAATTACTGCAAACATCATCAGACGGATACAAGTATTTATAAACAACTGCCTATGCAGGATACTGAATGTCTGTTGGCCGGAAACTATCAGCAACAACTTACTATGGGAGAGGACAAACCAACTTCCAGCCGAAGTGGAAATTAGGAAAAGACGTTGGAAATGGATAGGACATACATTACGCAAACCATCAGACTGCATCACCAGACAAGCATTAACATGGAATCCTGTTGTGAAACGGAAAAGTGGAAGGCCAAAGAACACTCTGCGTCGAGAATTGGAAGCAGACATTAGAAGGATGAATAGCAACTGGAAGCAATTCGAAAGGATCGCTCAGGACAGAGTTGGATGGAGAACCCTGGTGAGCGGCCTATGCTCCTCAGCGAGGAGTAACGGGCATAAGTAAGTAAGAAGTAAGATCTAAAGTAATCTATTATGTCATTAAGAAAAGAAACAGAGTATTCAGGGACAAAAATGGTTTAGAAACGACAATTATGAAAACGTCATGCAGTGAACAGAATTATTCGGAAATAATAAATTATAATGATGATGTGGCTTAATGAGCGAATTGTTAGTGGAATAGAAGACACAGTTGAGTGTGAAGAACAGTAATCGTTGTTGCAGTAGCTAACTAACAGTAAACATGAAGAAAAGAAGAAGAATAGAGTAAAAATAATCAGTCACTGAGAAATGGAAAAGTGTTAGTGCCACAGCAGAGTGAGGGATTAAACACAGTATTTCTTGTACACAGAAATCAGGCTTCATAATGTGAATTACTAGAACCTCCATGGTACATTGAAAATATCTTCGATCTATATCGTCTGACTTAACATATAACTACGAAGGGGGATTCTGATGGAGCGAAATGACTATAACTCACCAGTTTCTCTAGAATAGGATTGTAAATAGACTTGTGCAAACTTTCGAACAGCTAAACCGGGTAGTAATCAAAAAATGCTTTTCGAAAGATTCCTTTTGTGAGGCGAATGTATGAGCAGATAAACTTGTGATTACATATAGATTTAACCCAAAGCTAGAGCTCATCTTTGACTTATCCTCGAATCCAACTGAACCTAACAAAAAGGAAAGCCTTACTATTCGTCCAACGTGGACTTTTAATTCAAGCGACCATAATTAAAGTACATTTAGCTTCTCTCAAGTGAACATACATTCAATTTTATTTTCAGTTCAAATATATTTTCCACACCTATTCACATCACATTAACATTTACATGTCTCACTTTAAGACACCTTGACCTAAATATCTTGACATGACACGATTAGACTCGTACTACGATCGTACGAACTTATTTTGACTTTGATTTGTTCCATTGTATTATTTAATCTTGTGTTAATTCAATTAAGTTATTAATTTTCTCTAAAGAAGCGACTTGCACTGAGGCGCGAAACGTCAGAAATTTTAATTACTACTCATTGGAATATTACATAATATATCACTCATTTTTAGAGACGAGAAGACAGTTCTATTGTACTTAGCTGAAACGTGTATGGATAACTACAAAAACCATCATTCAGAAGATACAAATATTTATAAATAGCTGTCTGTGCAGAATACTTGGAATTCGCTGACCACATACCAACAGCAACAATCTTCTGTGGCAGATAAAAAACCAACCAACTCCCAGGTGAAGAAGAAGTTAGGAGAAAAATGCTGGAGGCGGATAAGACATACATTGAAGAAATCATCAATCTACGTCACACGACAAGCACTATCTTGGAATCCTCTAGACAAAAGGAGAAGAGGAAGACGAAAGGACACATTGATTTGGGAATTGGAGACAAATATGATGAGAATGAAGAGCACTGATGAAAACTGGGAAGAAATGCCCAGGACAGAGTTAGTTGGAGGTTGCTGGTCGGTGGCCTATGTTTCACATAGGATAACAGGTATTGATTGTTTGATCCCACGTTTCTGTTGTACATGACCTCTCTGAAAAAATTCTGAAACTCGGTTATTATTGTGGTTATTTCTGTTTTCATAAAGGCACATAATATTGAAATCGCAATTAGATTGGCCTACACAGCAACCAGTTGATATAGGAGTCGCGAAATTCCAAGCTTGATTCCTCATGCAACTGTTAGCTGTAAGCTCCTCCTAGAGAAGCAATACATGACTTCAGCTTTTTAAAGTTACCTACATGTCAACATAAAGATGAACCAAGTATTTATCAAGAAAACAGGATCACAAGAATACTTTATTACGCATGTTGAATACATCATGCAGCTGCAGACGCTTACGCACTGTCCAATAAGCAAAGTCAGTGACATTAAATACGGCAAAGCCTTAACTCAGCAGGAGTGTAATTTTTGCAAACTCATTGTCCAATAACCTTGTCCACTTACTGTTGTCATACAATGGAAAATTAAATTGATAGTTATGCTGAAAATTTTTGAATAAGATCATCTAATAACCGGCTACATTTTTAGCAAATATAGATGACGAATGTTCACACTATGGTGACGCCTTGCAAATAATTTATTAAGGTAAACAATTTACTTTCTCTTTTGAGGCTGGCCACGATTTCCATTCCGACTCCGACAGCTACCTCTCATCCACCGAAACTCCATATATAGTTTCTGATTACTTAGGAAACCGAAATCACAAACTGCTATCAAAATGCCGCTTTTATCAATTTTTTCACTGTATTCTTAAGTGTATTTATTGATGGAAATGTAGCTACAAACAGAACAGTCAAGAACAAATTATCTGTGTCGTTAGAACACTTTGCGTTGACGGTAATTCAAAGTAATCGTCAGTGGAAGATTTTTCAAGCCAATAATATGAATTATCAACAGATATTTTCCCACTAAACCTGTAACGATAAATAATTTCCGATATAAACAGTTGCATAGGCTCTGGTTACTGATACTGACATATCTGTTTTAGTGGACATGACTAGCTAAAAATGGTCAGTCAAGCATTGCCACAACACAACACTTAAGAAGCAATTCGACCTCCAGTCAGTCAGTAGAGACGTTTCTATAGCTTTTACGTTCTACTTGCGAGCAAATATACCTTCTTTTCCATCTTTCACTGCCTTTTAATTTGTTCCTATTCGCACTTACTGGTTTGGCCTTTGGAAGCTACGCTAGTTATACGACAAGCGTAACTTGTTCACATACAAGATGAACTTCAGACCAAAATGACTACAGTTAGTGTATGAAAATTTTTTTAAAATGGCAACATTTACACCTCAGTGATAATAAGTATATTTCATAACGAGATATTGTCAAGGTAGTGATGATTAGCAGTAGGTAGGATTTTCGGAAAGTGAATGTATATTTGAGAATTAGACAGCTTAGAGACAAAGAAAAGGATGTTTATGGAACGTGAGTTTACAACTGTCAGCTGGTTTAGTAGTTGGTATGGTCGAGGGTCATTGTAAACCGAGAGGCTGAAGTTAGGTCTTACAATTTTTATCCAGATGTCTTCAACTATGTAAGGTAGCCGCGATCGCGTTCCATTAGATAGATTTTGCAAAATAAAGAATGCGTCTTCTGTATTAATATAATACCTACTATCTGCGAAATGTGTCAGTATTATACCGTTAGTGCACTTTGTTGCTTGGTTCTTTAACTATGCGGTACATACTCACGAGCGTGTAAGTATTAAACTCAACATATTCAACGCTGACTTGAATAATGATCCAATCTGGAATTCACAAGTTTCACAGTTAACACATAACAATTAGAATCACCGTGTTAGCATCTAACGATACAATTTCATTACCAATCAAATTTCGATGTAGAGTAAAATTCAACTAATGCGATTAGTGACCAATGTTTGCAACTTATCCAAGCACTATTAGTTTCAATTTCTCATAAGAAATTTAATAAGATTTTGTAGTCACTGATTAACTAACTATTTCATTTTTTTAGTTGAAGGGATTTTGTAGATATTTGCTTAAAATGTAGATAGTATATGTCACACAATAAAATATCATTAATAGGAATATATTTGCATACAAGCATTGCAACTTGAAAATTGGTTGGGCTAAATGTCAAGCTCTATTCCATTGGATTGGGACAGTGTAGTGGTCTAACTTAAGTGGGTTTGGGCTAAAGCAGCACCATCAAATGACTCTGTCTACTGGCCCATCCCAACCACGGTGTCCAGGCTTTCCTATTTCTTCAATTATTCCTATATAGGTGACAAAATTATGAGATAGGGTATATTTAGGGAGATGTAGAAGAGGAATTACATAAAGTGGGTTATGGCCAAGCCGCACAAGATACCATGTCATCTTTGAATGTTGATTGCCCACTTGAATGATATTTACTTTAAACAGTTAAAATACTTCATTCAAAATCCAGTGATTAAAACATACAATTTAACTTCGTTAGCGTTTAGTGAATTCACACCAACCCTACAAATTCTAACAACAAAGTATCTAATGTACACACTACATATATCAGGTCATATATAACAAGATTATAAGCATACATAGAGACGATATTGTTAAACAAGTTGTATATTATGATTTAATTGAATGAATACATCACTTTCCTTTTATTTAATCAGTATTACAATAAAAGTCAGTAAAGAAACTGTCAATGATATGGATAAAACTGAAGGTAAACAACATTATCATGTAACGTTTTTATTGAATTGGTATTTCTTATACATTTAATTCATTCACTTACATTTTTCCTATAAAATAAAAATGAAAAAAAAAAATTAGGTTTCAGTTAGTTGAATTCTTAACAAATTGTTATTGGTATGGTATCATTAAAAACCAAGAAGCGCTGAACAGATTTTATGTCCTAGGTTCCGCACTGCTGAGGATTCTTACACTATGACGAAACAGCAGCTCAGTACTCTCAAATAGAACGAAATGCGCTTCCTGGATTCTATTTACCAGTCACAATCCAACTCAAAGAATAATACGTCGTCCATAAATGTTATCATAATGAAAAGATATATTGCATTTTAATTAATGCATAAACTTACGTTGTCTTAAATCTGGTAGATAAGGTTAGATCTAGTCATCATTTCATGAACCAGTATAGAATTCAGTCTACTTCTTGAAAGTTTCTAATTTCTGCAATTGTTTAACGATTCCCATAAAATTCTTGAGAAGATAATTTTTCACATAACTTTCGTTCTTAGGCTCTTACAGTTATAAATTCATTAATATTTCATTAAAGTTAACAAAATAAGGCGTATATGTAGAAATAAGTTGAATAAATTACACAGACGATGATGTACAGTTAGAATGGTGAACTTTAACATCGAAATACATTCAAAATTTATCGGTTATGCATTTGAAAGGTCATTTAAAAATGACAGATTAAATTAAATAATTGTTATAAGGTGTTTAGTTACATTCAGTAATACAATACACAAATCAAATCATGTATGAATACAATCGTGTAATAAATGAAATAATATATTTGGTTGTTTGTGATGATAAGGTTTTTTCTTGTTAGTGTTGGAGTTACTAACTCAAACCCTAACCCTCCTCCTTTATCTGGGCTTGGGATATGCAGCATTTCTCGGAGAGATTCCTCTTTCTGCCGGTGTTTGTTTGGATCATGAAGATTGTAACATCTCAAAGAAATCTCGAAATACGGTGGACAACATGGATTCAACCAGAATACTTAGGGTTTGCAGATGACCTAGCTCTTCAATTCCATACACAGCATCAAATGCAGGTGGAGGCGGACAGTGTGGCGGCAGCCTCGGTAGCCAGCAGTAGGTTTCAACATACACAAGGGGAATAGCAAGATCCTCCGATACCAAAACAACAACGAACACTAACCCAATTACACTTGACGGAGAAATCCTGGAGGATGTAGAAGCCTTTACGTACTTGGGCAGCATCATCAATAAACAAGGAGTGTCTTATGCAGAAGCAAAGGCGCGGATTGGAAAGGTAAGGGCAGCATTTTTATAACTGAAAAACATCTGGAACCCAAACCAGCTGTCAGTCAACATTAAAGTCAAGATTTTTCAATGCAAATGTGAAGACAGTTCTGTTGTATGGAGCTGAAACTTATATTGAGCACTAGGCACAGCATCCTTCAGAAGATACAAGTATATATAAACAACCGTCTGCTCAAGATACTCTGGATTTTTTTGGCCAAATATCATCAACAATAGCCTTCTGTGACAGAAAATAAATCAACCAAAATCAGGATGAGAAAAAATTTGGTAATTTACGTTGAAGGTGGATAGGACATGCATTGAGAGAATTACCAAATTGTAACACAAGACAAGCAATAACTTGGAATCCTGAAGGGCGAAGGAAGAGAGAAAGACCCAAGAACATATTGCTTTGGGAACTGGAAACAGACATAAAGAAAATGAAGAGCGCTTGGAAGGAGCCAGAAAGGAAAGCCCAGGACATAATTGGTTGGAGAATGCTGGTCGGTGGCTAATGCTCTACATGAGGTAATGGGCACTGATTGATTGATTGATTGTGATGATGAGATTAATAAGATAAATGCATGTTAATGTAATGCTGAAATCGTTCCCAGGGTAATTATGATGATAATAATGATGAGAGTTATGTGAACCTGATAGTGATATCGGGAAGTTAATAATTATTATAAGAGCAAACAGCAAACAATGTCTCAACAAAATACTTTTTTTACCGTGTCATCATCTGACAAAAAAAGAAACATATTTTATATTGTTAACAACAACAACAACAACAAAAACAATTACAGTAACATAAGGAGCAGGAGTCTTTGCATTTCATAATAATCCGCATTTTTATGAGCACAGATTTCTGATTAGATCGGTTCTTACAAACTTTTCATCACATAGGACATGTGCTAAATATGGAATATTTAGGCATTTATACTTCTCTTTACGTGCTTGAATCCTGATATAGCAGCGTCGCGTTCTGCCAGAAGATAAACAAGGTGAACGTTTTGAATGAAGAGGGTGATTTATGTCAGATAGAATAACATTAGATAGATGTCTGCAGGACTTTAAATGTCTGTCTACAACCATGTTTATAATAACGTCGTAGCTTGCACCACACACTTTACTAACAGCTTTCAGTATTCTACGCAACACAGCATAGTCTTTTATGAATAGTCCGGGAAAAGTTAATGGGGAACAATATAAAATAATCGGTAATATACATGAACTGACAAATTGTAATAACAAGTGCTTTGTTATACCAAAACTACGTAATCTCTTCACATAGTATATTAAACGGAAAATCTTCTTTGATATAAGCAAAGCATGCGAAGACCAAGATAGATCAGAAGTAAAAGTTACACCAAGATAATTAACATTCGACATAGTCTTAATTGTAGAGTCTCCAATTTTACAAACATCGCGTGAATTCACAAGAGCAGTTAGATCCTTTTCATGTCTTAGACTGAAATTAACTGTTTGACGTTTGGAGGGATTAAGATGAAGACCATTCAAACTATACCATTGTCCAACATTGGCTAAAAAACAATTCATTTCACAACAATTTGAGGAAGAATAAACAGGCGTACTAATAGTAAAATCATCTGCGCACTTGACAAAGGTGTTTTTCATAGAAGAGGGCAGGTCATTCAAGAAAAGCGAGAAAAGAAAAGGGGAAAGAACAGCACCTTGAGGCAAACCAACTTCTGTTAGCAAATGAGTGGAGCACTTTCCCTTGTACACAGCATATTGTTCTCTTCCGGAGAAATAGGAATATAACCAGTTGATTATCCAGCTTTTCATGTTCATATTCTCAAGTTTATTCAGTAATATAGATCTAGGAACGGAGTCAAAGGCGGAAGTGTAATCAAGAAACGAACTACGGACATACTTTACACCATTTTCTAGGCTACACACTATATTATGATGTAAGACAACTGCCGCATTCAGTGTACTTCTTTTGCATCTGTATGCAAACTGATATGGATCGATATGCCCTTCCATTGTTGGCTGCAGTTTACGTAGTAGTAGTTTTTCCATAGTTTTCAGAAATGGAGAAGTTATAGCTATGGGTCTAAACCTAACATTACCACTTGCAAGACGCTTTCTTCAGTATAGGTGTTACTTTTACCTTCTTCCAAGATTTTGGTATCACGTTTGTAGAGAATGACTCGTTGAAGATACTAGTCAGTGGCTGGCACAATACGTTAGCACATTTCTTGAAGAGAAGATTCGGAATCTCATCAGGACCTGGACAATGTGATAGCTTAAGTGCCTTCAGACATTCTAGAACTTCAATTTCGGTGAATATAGGACCACAATATTTGTTCAATTTATAGTGATCTAAGAGCATCTGATCAGATCCATGCCGTATAAAAAACTCGTTTAACGAGCAGGCATTTAAATGTGCATCTTCTGTAATCTGTTTAGTGTAAGTTCTTTGAATAATTTCCAGACAGTAAAAGAGTTTGTACAGGATAGTAGCTTTTCAGCATGCAATGCCTTCAAACGTTTTATTTCTTGACATATAGGTCCATTTAACCTTCTAACTTCAATATAATCTTTGTTACTGTAGTGACTTTCTTTTTCTCTCCTCAGTTGTTTAAGATGTGGGCAGATTAGTCGGTCAAATCTAATAAAAATTCTTGAACTGTGATTAAACCACAGTTACGGTATATGTTAAGACTAAGAAGAAACAGTAGGCAGTCCACTTTTCCAATAAGGGATCTGCAGTTAAAACAAAGAATTTCCGGAACAAATATTTGATGAATATTGGTTCTTTTTAACGCGTGCTGCCAGCCACCATGATGTTTGCTTTTAGATCTAACTGAATTACACATGATAGGTCGTAAACTTTCTATAATAGCGCGTGAGTACACAATGCGATTTTGAGACATGATTGGACAATTAAAACAAAACAGAAAACGGAAAGATAACTTGTTGAGATATTGGTAAAAAACGGTAGCCCAGGAGATCAAGCAGGCCGCCGATCAAGTTTGCTGAAAATTCATATTGTACTAAAAATATTATTGAATAAAGCTATTATTATTAATGTTAATATTATTATTATTAAGAGATTGGTAGTAATTTAAGATGAATGTCTAGTTAAGAACATGATATGATAGATATTTACAGAAAAGTGGTCTGTAGATAAAATGGTTTGAAACAGTCAGTTTATGTAAAGCAATTGACAGTTGTAGGTTTTGATAGGTAAATTGACTAAATATATAAATTTGAATGTATACCGTTGGTATTTCGGAGTTAATCCCAAGGGTTTTAGTTATAGATAGTAGCCGTAATTGTGTTTGTTCAGTTAGGTTAAACGGAAAGTTATAAAATGGAGAATTCATTTTCTATTGTGATTCGATTTTCACTGCCTACTAAATTTGACGGTAGGAAGCTAATTATGAACATAATTAGTCCTTTTGCTAAACATGCCAGTACATGCTGAACTGTATGCAAAATTAATTTTGAGTACGACTAATGTAACTATCACCATAGGAACAGTTAAACTGGTAATATTAGATACAAATGTTTGGAAACTCGTTACTCTTGAAATGCACTGTTTAATTATATTATGTCTTACTGTAAGCTGTCCTCTAAAAAACCTGTTACCATGACTAAGTCATATAAACAAATTTATTTAGTATTGAATTGATACAAACCTATGAAAATGAGTTAACTCAACGATTCAGGTTGTATTTAAAGTATTTAGATATAAATCTGTAGAAAGACAAGAATGTCTATGCAGTGACTATAATATATAGTATAAGATTTTAATTGAATATAATTATAAATATAATGAAATTCGATTCTTCTATTAATACAGACTTTGGTTGAATTTATTATTAGGTATTGACAAGAAAGTACAAATACAGGATCAAGTATCTATCAGTTTAAACATCTTTGATGAATTTAATTTATGTTCTATTTCATACTCTCGGAAATTTGTTTCATCCACAGATATTCTCTTTAGCAATAAACAGTAGCTTTGATCTAAGGAAGCAACATAATTGAAAATGTATAGCATTAGCTAACCGGCTATACAGTAGAGTTGATTAGGCATGAATGAAAAGGTTTCTGTAATCTGATTTCTGTTTAATATTCAACATTTTAGATACATAAACTATAAATGAAGGCATTTCTCGTGACTACACTCAAAACTTCAAGCGGTGTAAACTACAGTGTAAATCTACGATGCTGTGAAGGCTATTTTATTAAATATTTTGTAAAAAAATATTTAATGTGAGCTGTTGTCTGCACAAAGTGCTTGGTTATAACTAAACCGGCCTAGTTTTATGACATAAGGTGAATTCATTCCTAACAATACAAGAACAATGAGACGTTGGACAGATTTCAATCTACATTTATCTTTAATATAAACTTTACTCAGAATGAAATTGTAGTGATCGGACACTAACTTTGTAAAGCAATTGACAGTTGTAGGTTTTGATAGGTAAATTGACTAAATATATAAATTTGAATGTATACCGTTGGTATTTCGGAGTTAATCCCAAGGGTTTTAGTTATAGATAGTAGCCGTAATTGTGTTTGTTCAGTTAGGTTAAACGGAAAGTTATAAAATGGAGAATTCATTTTCTATTGTGATTCGATTTTCACTGCCTACTAAATTTGACGGTAGGAAGCTAATTATGAACATAATTAGTCCTTTTGCTAAACATGCCAGTACATGCTGAACTGTATGCAAAATTAATTTTGAGTACGACTAATGTAACTATCACCATAGGAACAGTTAAACTGGTAATATTAGATACAAATGTTTGGAAACTCGTTACTCTTGAAATGCACTGTTTAATTATATTATGTCTTACTGTAAGCTGTCCTCTAAAAAACCTGTTACCATGACTAAGTCATATAAACAAATTTATTTAGTATTGAATTGATACAAACCTATGAAAATGAGTTAACTCAACGATTCAGGTTGTATTTAAAGTATTTAGATATAAATCTGTAGAAAGACAAGAATGTCTATGCAGTGACTATAATATATAGTATAAGATTTTAATTGAATATAATTATAAATATAATGAAATTCGATTCTTCTATTAATACAGACTTTGGTTGAATTTATTATTAGGTATTGACAAGAAAGTACAAATACAGGATCAAGTATCTATCAGTTTAAACATCTTTGATGAATTTAATTTATGTTCTATTTCATACTCTCGGAAATTTGTTTCATCCACAGATATTCTCTTTAGCAATAAACAGTAGCTTTGATCTAAGGAAGCAACATAATTGAAAATGTATAGCATTAGCTAACCGGCTATACAGTAGAGTTGATTAGGCATGAATGAAAAGGTTTCTGTAATCTGATTTCTGTTTAATATTCAACATTTTAGATACATAAACTATAAATGAAGGCATTTCTCGTGACTACACTCAAAACTTCAAGCGGTGTAAACTACAGTGTAAATCTACGATGCTGTGAAGGCTATTTTATTAAATATTTTGTAAAAAAATATTTAATGTGAGCTGTTGTCTGCACAAAGTGCTTGGTTATAACTAAACCGGCCTAGTTTTATGACATAAGGTGAATTCATTCCTAACAATACAAGAACAATGAGACGTTGGACAGATTTCAATCTACATTTATCTTTAATATAAACTTTACTCAGAATGAAATTGTAGTGATCGGACACTAACTTTGTAAAGCAATTGACAGTTGTAGGTTTTGATAGGTAAATTGACTAAATATATAAATTTGAATGTATACCGTTGGTATTTCGGAGTTAATCCCAAGGGTTTTAGTTATAGATAGTAGCCGTAATTGTGTTTGTTCAGTTAGGTTAAACGGAAAGTTATAAAATGGAGAATTCATTTTCTATTGTGATTCGATTTTCACTGCCTACTAAATTTGACGGTAGGAAGCTAATTATGAACATAATTAGTCCTTTTGCTAAACATGCCAGTACATGCTGAACTGTATGCAAAATTAATTTTGAGTACGACTAATGTAACTATCACCATAGGAACAGTTAAACTGGTAATATTAGATACAAATGTTTGGAAACTCGTTACTCTTGAAATGCACTGTTTAATTATATTATGTCTTACTGTAAGCTGTCCTCTAAAAAACCTGTTACCATGACTAAGTCATATAAACAAATTTATTTAGTATTGAATTGATACAAACCTATGAAAATGAGTTAACTCAACGATTCAGGTTGTATTTAAAGTATTTAGATATAAATCTGTAGAAAGACAAGAATGTCTATGCAGTGACTATAATATATAGTATAAGATTTTAATTGAATATAATTATAAATATAATGAAATTCGATTCTTCTATTAATACAGACTTTGGTTGAATTTATTATTAGGTATTGACAAGAAAGTACAAATACAGGATCAAGTATCTATCAGTTTAAACATCTTTGATGAATTTAATTTATGTTCTATTTCATACTCTCGGAAATTTGTTTCATCCACAGATATTCTCTTTAGCAATAAACAGTAGCTTTGATCTAAGGAAGCAACATAATTGAAAATGTATAGCATTAGCTAACCGGCTATACAGTAGAGTTGATTAGGCATGAATGAAAAGGTTTCTGTAATCTGATTTCTGTTTAATATTCAACATTTTAGATACATAAACTATAAATGAAGGCATTTCTCGTGACTACACTCAAAACTTCAAGCGGTGTAAACTACAGTGTAAATCTACGATGCTGTGAAGGCTATTTTATTAAATATTTTGTAAAAAAATATTTAATGTGAGCTGTTGTCTGCACAAAGTGCTTGGTTATAACTAAACCGGCCTAGTTTTATGACATAAGGTGAATTCATTCCTAACAATACAAGAACAATGAGACGTTGGACAGATTTCAATCTACATTTATCTTTAATATAAACTTTACTCAGAATGAAATTGTAGTGATCGGACACTAACTTTGTAAAGCAGAATATGAAAATTATTGTTACAAAAATTACCTAGCACACAACCTAGGATTCTGTGTGACGTAGATATCTGCAGAGTGACGTGATCTGAAATTGACAGACTATAAAAGTATTTGAGTCCTATGTTAACCACCGAATGAAACCTCAGAAACTTATTACCGCTTATGGAAAGTTCATAATCGAAGTATGTTTCACCAAATTCAGGAATATGTGGGAAGGTGTCAGATATTTAAACTCAAGAACACTTTGGCTTTGGTGCCTTATAATTAGCACATATAAAAACATACATACATGCATGCATGCTTACATACATACATACATATCACTTAGATATCCTTCATGTACAACATTTATATCCACTATTTGTATAATAACAAGAATAGAAGAACACACAATGACTGACGGTTTAAAAGTAATTTATAATTGTAATTAAGTTAATACATTGAATTTCGTTAATTAATATTACAATAAAATTATCGATAAAATGAAAATAGTAAAAAGGAAATTGTTACTAAGTAACACTTTCACGTAACGATGACACGGAATTCACATTCTGCGTTAATTCACTTCTCGCTTGTACATTTCTTCAATAAATTGAAAAATGAAAAGAAATGAAATAATTCCTTTTAAATAATTACACTATTCGTTTTTACAATATTTAAACAATAATGTTGTGGGTTCAATTAAAACGGATATTTTTGTGGAGTTTGATTGAATGTATCACAGATTGGTGTTAGTAGAGTAGCATTAAAAACCAAGGAGTACTGGACAGCTGTTTCATTCTAGATTCCTCAGATTCTGCATCATGGGCTTCAGGTTGGCGAACATCTAGTGCAAAATCCGGGGTACCCAATGTTAAGGAGTTCCATACACTAAGATGAAATAGCTGTCCAGTACTCCTTGGTTTTCAATGGTACTCTACCAACATCACTCTGTCAAAAAATCACACATGACAACTAATCAAAAATATTTTTTTATTTTGTGACCACCTGATTTCGTAAATAATCAGTTAGTATTTGAAGCAGGAGTGGGGGGGGGAGAAATGTGTAGGATGGAAATTGTACAGTAGTTAGGAATATATATATGATTATACAGCTAAATACTGAATTCGTCCCATTTTAGAATAAATTTGTTTTGCAAATATAGGTGTTAGAATAATTACTTGTCAGTTTCGATATTACTCAATTAACTCATTTTACGCCCTATTTCATGCTGTCTTAAATTTGCTCCATCCACAGATATTCTCTTTAGCAATAAACAGTAGCTTTGATCCAAGGAAGCAACATAATAAGCTACTACAAGCGGTGTAAACTACAGTGTAAATCTACGATATATGAAAAAATTTATAAGAGAATTCGGCATATAAATATTTATTTAACTTCAAGAAATAGTCATAGTATACATTTCATTTATGCACATCTTCATAAGTAGTAACATTCAAGATTTCATTTATGACTAAGTAGATAAAATCTAGTACTGATTCATGAACTAATGCACTGTATACTAACAGCATAGTCAGTAGTATTGACAAAGTAAAATTAAGAAATTACATAAATTTGATATGCATTAATATTACTTAGATATTTCCATGTTTGAAATCTTTTATACCTGATTAATTTTAATCTTTTCTTTATAGACAGTTTTGTTAAGTCAGTTTTGTAATTATATCTGTTGTGGCCTCTTTATACTTTGCTTATTGCTAAAATATTTACTTCCAGAAAGTGCTTTTGTTCTGAAGATTCCACAGATGAGATCGTCTTACGATTTGAATTTTAAAAAAGTTGTGAACACACCAATATAATGAGCATCTGAAGTCAGTATGCAAACAATAATTTTGGACATTGGTTTCAGAAGTAAGAATCAACTTCCATTATCTCACTTTATCAAAATGTTTGCAGCAGTTCATATATACAACAGCATCAACGTTGAATTTTCAAATTATATGCTGAAAACTAAAATATCATCATTACGTCTCCTTGTAATAGCATAAACCTACTATTACCTGTCTTAGTCGTATTCTAGTATTCTTCACTTTTAATCAGCCTATAGGCATAAGTGGTATTTCGGAAACATAAATACTAATCCTGCCCATTCGTTTTATCAACCCCGGGATACTAGTGCAGTTGTTTTGTGTTCTCTCTACTTTCGTCTTCCCTCTAGTTGTAAATGATTATGTACAAGACAAGTATGGGACCTACTGGCACAATACTATCGCCTTCTCTTCAACACCCGAGTTCCAAGTACTCTTAGTCATATCCCATATCTGGACATGCTCAATGATCCATTCTGCTAACTCTCAGCCGTTTTTTGGAATTGTAACGTATTGGTCAAGGAACACGCGGTTCTTTGTCATATATGCACCATACTACAATTCGTATATTTAGTGTCTTAGTACTGTAAACATTGTTGCAATCGGTTTGGTTCTCAATTCATCTCTTTATATTTTATGAGTGTCTTGACAGTGACACTGTCGAAATATTTGTATGAAAGTAAACCCATGTCATTCAGATCATGCCTCTAAACTGACATGCTCTCATTTACAGAATGATACTTGTAAATAAAAGCTATTTATTTATCTTAGTGATTGGACTTGTGAAAAAAAATTTAAAACGTGTTAACTAACCTTACAAATTGTTTGACATCTTGGACAAGTTATATTCGTGTAAACAGTAGCCGTTTCCAATTTTACTCCAATTCTAATTATTCCGCCTTGAATAGGACATCTGTATTCGGTTTCACCAATTATTATCTGGAGAACACTTTCCAAACATTTAAACTAAAAAGATTCGTTATTAATTTACACAAGTATCCGATAAATACAATGATTAAATGTCTCAAATCGTAGAAAACTATTTGTAAAATATTACAATAATCAACGTTAAACGTTTGGAAGCACAGAATGACGACTGTTTCGTATTTATATAGTACCCCATAGATGTATACACCTATCAGCTTATTTGAGTAATGACCTAACCTTCAAACAACTAACACTGCATATAATGGTTGATATTTCTAACTTCAATTTATTCATGACATATTGGGTCACATAATTTAATCCCGTCCATGGGTAACTGCCCTACCTTCGAAGTCTTCACAGTAATTAAATTCACAAATGTAATGAAAACCAATTCATAAATGTTTATGAAATTTCGAAAATCACTTTACTATTCAATTATTCAATTCATTGTATTGGTTGAAGTTAGAACGTTGAAAAATATTAAGAGGATATCTCAGTCCAGTCTGCTTTCCTCGTCCATCTATTGAATCAACGTATTCATTTAAACTTACACGTTTTCTTGGGCGATCCTACTTGAACTATCTAAGCCATAAACTAAAATGTTGAAAATTAAATCCACTGGTATCGACGAAGTAAATGATTTTACAGATTTTTAAATACTGCTACTTATGTACTTATGTACGTGTAACTTCAGTTTGAAAACACTATATACCGTCAAACAGCTAGCTGAGTACATAACAGTCCAGTAGGTACAGTTCTAGTAAATAAATTTTATGGTTAAGCTTGGGAACATTCAATATTTAAAGGCGTCAGTAATGAAATAGCTTATTGTTCTTAGGTAAATTGACCCCACACTTATCATATGTATTGATCAGCATTATATATACGACTTATAGAAGCTTGCCAACGTATCCCATTAGAATTTGTAATATCCTATGAATTATGAAAAAGAATTTTCACCTTTTCTTCTGTTGTAATGTGGCGCAGAGACGATATAATATCATGAAAACATACATAGAGTGGAGTCTATTTAAACTATAGTAGCTTTTATCCTGTCACATACAACAAGACATGTGTCAAGATATAAATTCACTAAGTAGTAAAATACGTAGTCCCGATAATTTAGAATAACAGCTAATCAAAGTCATAAATAGATATCAGCATAAGTTTAGTAAGAAATATGGTATGAATGAAGAGAAGAAATAGGTGAAGAAATGTACACTTAATAAGACACAACTACCTGAATTCATAGATATGCGTGTTTGCATCAAAGCAGTTACATAGGTAGAATAGAATGAAAGATAAATATTCGATTTCAAGTATTTATTCTAATGATTCGCCGATTAAACGGATCGAGGGCATTTATCCCAGATATATCGAGACATCTTGATACAGACTCTAGAGTAATACCATAAACTGTTTAAAGGTGATTACCAAACATTTTAGTTCTATGCGTAAAATTCACATAACACAGAAACCCAGGGCTTAAAATCTAATTCATGTGAGGTTAATATCTTTCTTCCGTGGTATTCATTCTATCATACACTTTATTTTTTCCGATGTTTTCAGTTTTTGAATTACACCATCTTCAAATACTTTCATTACAACTAGTTCTATTCATAGTCAACTGTAACTTGTATACATCTTATGCTTAATGCAATGGTTTAAGCCATTGATCATGTAGTTTTTGATCTCTTTGTTTATTTAATATTCTCATACTACTTTATTTTTGATCACAATGACTATTTTTCAGTTTGTTAACTTTACTAGAATCATTGATCTGTGTTGATGATAATGATCACGCACACGTTTTTACGTTCATTTAATCTCGTTGCACAAGAATGAACAAGCATTTATACAAATAGCAGATAGCCTGCTTACAAAAAATGTACCATTCTGATTTATGATCACTATTTTCATACAGCAACAACAACAAATAATAAGCATTTTAACAAACATAAAATAATTTTAATTGGGTGTTATGGAAACTGTCGAATGGCAATTTGATATCACGAACTGGACTGGATTAGACAACAATTGATGATCAAGAAGACGTGACCAGTGGAGATCAACCGTATCGGGTGTGAGGTACTTATGCACCAATCACAATGGATGAGGTCATTCAAGCGTATCACGAATTGACTGGTTTTGAAGTATCAGTTGTCGGGAGTCAAATAAGTGGCCAAGTAGTAAAACGTTTCCCGTGGAGTCATAGAATACTTTGTTCAATACATAGTGCATCGTGGATGCAGAATGCTAAAGAGTTCCATAGAATGAAGAAACAAGTGTACAGTCCTGCCTGGTAATCAATGGTTGTTTAATTCAGACCAATTCGTGATATTACATTGATTAAACCATTAATTGGTTTATATATACATATAGATATATAGATATAAACTAATGTGCTGCTTGATAATGAATTCATTGTAAAGAAAATTATTCACCGAATTTAATTTTGCTTTGTTATTAGATGGGTATATCTAAAAATATAAGGTCGATCTTCACGAATACAACATTAAGTTAATGTCATCTTTCACTTAAATGAATCATTTTGGACAGTTTATTTCCTTAATGAATTATTGAAAAATAAAAACATTGTGGAATACGGTGAAGTTAATACATCATACTCTTACTTTATGACAAGATGCTGTCCTAGAATCAGGTGTAATCAATGATTGACTATGATATTCCATTGGGGTATGTTCAAAACAAGTGGATTTTCTACCAACATCTTCTAGTAACCTATTAGTTGTTAAATCTATAGAGAATTGACAAAATATATTTACTGATTACAAAGTACAACTTTTCTTGATTATAAATCACTTTAATAAACATATTAAAACACCTAAATGGTTGGTTTACTATTTAATGTTTTTGATTACTGAAATGCAAATCCTACTATCATCATGACAATTTCAGTCTAAACAAAAGTGTAGTATCTGTAGATTTGCTAATGAGAACATGAGCAAATGTTTTACATGATTTGCATAAAATCATGTGAAACATCAAATGAACCACGTAAACATATTGTTGAAATATTTTTGATTGCCACAATGATCTGCATTATTCATTAATGAAACTACCATTTACTTTCATAAACTTGGTTCCCTTCACAACTTTGAGGCGAGTATTAACAAAGACCTCGATAGAATAAGATGAATTCATTTTATTTCATCAAGTTCTCACTACCTGGGTACAACCTATACTATTTCAAATAAACTACTTTACATAAAGGATTCACATACTTTCAAATGTTACTAGTTTGAGATTAGGAATGGAGTAAATATTTTATTGAAGTTGATATGGTTCATAGAAATAATGCACATAAATATAATGTTTAAGTGAAAATTCTAGGAACATCGAGCTACTAACGAAAATATCTAAGAAATAATCGATAACGATAGAAATTTATCGACAAGTACGTTAAAATTAAGAATAAAATGTCTCAGGAGACTGTAAATAAAATACCCATTTTTATTCAACTACAAATTAGATGATGATGATGATGATATATCAAGAATAATCAATGGAAGACTAACATCTTCATTAAACAGAATATAAGTTGCCGCCATATTCTTTATTTTGCACAAAATTACATACAGGTTATTGTATTCGAAGATCGATAGGTACCTCGCAACCTCTGTGATCAGATGAATCAAGTAACTTGAGTAGTGCTATTGTGAGAAAATCTGGCTGACACAGGACATACAGCTGATGTCTTGAGATGTTTCACGATAATCAGCTTATTGTCAAACTGTAAGTTTCTTAAAGCAAACGTTTCAAAACCAAATCAGTGCGTGAAAAAGAAAAATCTCTCTGTACTATGATAATGCATAAAATATTTCATCACACCATTGTTATAAATCTCCTAACATTTTTAATTACTCCTTAGATTTTGCAGGGACTCAAACATTGTCATAATCTAGAAATGTGTTCCTGATTACATCACTTTAATTCTTGCAATTTTGTAAGTTTAATATTAATTGATCTTAACTCATGTTTAGTCAATCGTTCGTAATTCATTTCATTTAGTGTTTTCTGCCACCCCCCACCTCATTATGTAATTCCTTCGTCAATAGCTCAATGTTACTAGAATTTTCGCATAAACTTTATATTAATGCGCATTATTTCTTTGAACCATATCAACTTTAACAAGATATTTACTTCATCATACCTTTACATTTTTAATCTCAAATCAGTAACATTTGAAAAGTATGTGAATTCCTTATCTAAAGTAGTTTATTTGAAATATTCTAGTTTGTACCCAGATGGTAAGAAACTGATTAAATTTAATGAATTCATCATATTCTACATAGTTCTTTGTTTTTTTTTTACTATACTACTTAATTTTTTCATAATTGATTAGCATGTTTCGCATAAGATTTACTTTATTACCGTTTGATTTTGACTGTATAATAACATTTACTACTTGACATGTAAACTTGATTATTCAAAATTTCCCATCCTAAAAGATGTATGGCTAATTCATTTCTTTAGTTTTCAAGCTTATCACTACGGATATGTGTATGTTGTATATTCACACTTCATTCAATTTGATCAGATACATTCTACTGTAAATGCAACTAACTTCTATTTAAGTAGCATACACTAAACATTTGATTACATTTAACAAACCTGGTTTTAGTGATATTTTTGAGGTACAACTTGATGTTCGATTTTCATCAATCCAATACTTCTAAACAGAAAAACAGTGAAATTAAATGAAGTCGTTTTGATTAAACATTGTAAGATTATTCAAAGTTTTGACAATTTTATTTAATTATGTTCAGAATAGATACACAGTTGAGAAAAATTCATTTAGATTATTATTCTGAAGATAGAGCCAGGTGGTTTAACTAACTGCTTCGTAACTATACTTATTTCACGTTGATTTCATTACGTAGATTCATTTGTTGAGGATTTACAGTGATATCTACTAGCTGGAGACCAAAGAACATTGATGAACACGTAAAATCGAGAAGACGTGTATTTTGCTATAACAGCTATCCACTTCCTATTGGCTTTTACTGTTACTCATCTGTGATGAATATGTTGAATACAAAACCATGAACTTGTTTTGTGTACTACAACTTCTTTTATATTATATTTTATGTAAACTAGATTATAGTGAATCAGATGAAATACTAACAATATTTTCTTATCATATATCATCCTCAATATCATATGATTTTCATTATAAATTATAGTACAATCCGCTTTAGTGAAAACGAATTCTTTTGTTTAGGAAATATTAAGCAACGATAAATATCAAACAGACTTACCTCTATAATCGGACAATAATCAAACAAAGATGAACCCCCATAATATTGTGTTTCGTTAGGACGAACATTAAATGTAGAATCTATATATTGGTTTTCTAAGGGTAATTCAGTTCCATATTTATATATTGAACAACGTCCAAATGCATGTTCAGAATTCAAACATTTTATTTTGTTACGCTCATTACAGAAGGGTTGAATATCTTCTCCTCTGAAGTTAAAATGTGCAAATATTTCATAGTGTATTTAAACTAAGCGTTTGTAATGTATTTAAAAGCAAAAATTAAATAATTAAATCGAATCATAAAACGATAGTCTGCACAAAGTAGACTATCAACCGTGTATTTTCTTCAATGTAAATTATTGTGCATTAGTTTTAATTTGGTGTTATTCATTTGTTGAAATATACGATATAATGCGGTTGACTACAATCTAAACTATACACTTTCCATAGCTCAATTTCTAGTCTTTTTTTTTAAAGTTCTGCACTGTTCAGGAGTAGTTTCTAAGAAGTTTAATGGAAGTAAATACTATTATTGCAAATATTCTTGTTGTATTAGTCCAATTTACCAACATGAGCAATGCGCAAACTAAGAACTACGTAATTTGCATTGTTTCATTGAAATTCATACAAGTAAGCTGTTTAGATGAACGTCTTCATGAACTATTTGATAGTAAACCATAAGAAAACAAACTTGAGTAAATTTTATACGTTTGATTGACAAGCGAATATTTGACAATTTGAAATAGGTCGAACATTGGTTTTGAAGAGTTTGTAAAAAAGTTAATATATTTGTACAAAACCATTGTGAAGTAACTTTAAAGTTACGTAATGACCAAGAAACTACAGTGAGTTCTTAAACTACACAATATAAGAAATTTATAAAAAAAAATCGACACACATTTTTCCTCCACAATACAAAAATGCGCTTATACACTAGGCTGTCAATTCTGATGACTTTTCGATTGTAGATACTACACTAGAAATGCCAACTGTACATACTCGAAGGGAATCTACGTTACACAAAACACCGCTTAATAATCCTGAGGATCTTGAGGTACAACAAATGAAATCAACATAGCAACAAATGCTGTTTCCAACAACAATCGAATCGATAATAAAAAAATCCAAGTAATTCAAAACGATTTCTTCAACTGGAAAGAAAAGTGAGTAACTGGGGTTATCCATATGAGCTGTTGAAGTCACCTGTCCTAAATAGAGAAAACCTACCGATTTATTGAATTTAAACCATTTTCCAAACAATTACATATTTAACCCATACATTAAATCGCACACTAGAAATACGCTTACAAATTAACTCTGCTACTATATATTACAAATTATTATCACATTCTTGTTTCACATATCTCGTAAAGACATCGATCTCACCATTGACGTACTTGACATTAACAGAATCAGATCAGTCGGTCTAAGTAGTTAGCTTTGCATTTATTTTGTTTATTTATTCCTCTGTATTATTTAGATACATGTTAGTTTTATTCAGTTAATTATTTGCTAAAGAGTTAAATCACTTTGAAGTTGTAAAACATCAGCAATTTAAGGCTTCCACACATTAATACTGTATAAATATATATTGTTTACATAGAATTTATTGTTATCTTACCTGGATTGTCTATTCCTAATAAATTCGTAACAGCTTTTCATCACGAAATCACAACCTAAACCTTTTCCCCAAGTGAAATCTTCGGCCATAGAATAATCAACATCGTACATTCTTGAAAAAAGAAAAGTAAAGTATGTCACACAATAATGAAGTCAAAACGTGCAAACAGTATTTTTGACTGATTAATATTAGTTGTCCTTTCATTATTTATAATAAATAATCTCATTTAACTCATTCGTTAAATCTTTCAAGAAATGAAATAAAGGTTATAGTTTCGATGCTTAAATGGTGGGTAGGCACTCTCACCTGGGGAAACCTACCTTATAAATAAATAGTTATTCAGTTCTTCCCATGGTTTTTACTAATATCCTATCCAGATCAATGTGTGATAGGTGAAAAACAACTTATCTCTTATTATCGTTTAGTGATGAGATACTTTTCATCTATTCCATTCTACTAAAGTAAATTATGATGAAGTAACTGAATGCTAGAAAAATAATCAACAGTTAAAATAACTGTTACTACCTAGTGTTAGGCACACCTCATTAGCAGTTCGCTACAAACAACCAAAAATCAATCTTCTCGTCATAATTCCTGGGGAACAACAAATAATTTCACTGTATTACTAGCCAGATCAATGAAACATCTTTCTCATGTTTTTAATCATATAATCATATATATATATAATTAAAGTACTACGACAATACAATTAATATTTACATTGTTATTACTTAACATGCATTTATGCATGTTATTTTCAGTGGAGCATGAAACGATAGTTGTTTTAACTATTAAGACTTTAAAATAGGACAAAATTATGTTGGAATAATCAAGAAACCTATATGCATAAGCATAAAATCACTTAATAAAAAAACAGTTGATATTCAAACATGAACAATGAAAAGTGAAAAATATTTATCTTTCTAATTATGAAAACTAAAGCCGGACAACATTCAACCATTTTCATATGTCATTGTATGGAATTTGGATTTCAGTAAAAATTAATAGAGAAATTCATAAAATCTTTGCTTGCTGTAAATGTGATTATTACCTACTCGACGCAAGATTTACTTAAAGGATGAAATGTGGATAATCGGTTTTTGGTTACATTTACCGTTTTACATGTACATACTATAGTATCTACATTAGAAAAATAGAAAGAAAGTTATCTAGGAGAATCACAAATCGTATATCAAAGAATTTGATACTAAATTGTTCCAGATTATCTAGTAGTTCCATGGGTAGTTACATCACAGACAGTAAATTGCAATGTTTATTTTCAAAGAATAAGTAGACAGATTATAGCTAGGCATTTACGTAATGCAGAAGTAGCAGCTATTCATAATATTTAGCTCGAGTTTATGTACACACAAAGAAATCCGTAATCCACCTGGATCTACAATGATGCGTTATTCCTTTATATCATTTATATAATTTAAATCCGTTATTGTTTGTGCACATCAGATTTACCGCATCGGTGCTTTCTCTTTCAACAGTATGTCAAAAATCTTTATATTTTGTTTTGTTTATTCTAGTTATCACATTTGTAAACTTTATTTTTCATTACAACCCTTATTTATTTCTAATAATCATTCAATATCTAGCTTTCTTTTCTTACAGTATTCACTAAAATATCTGACCTCTTATCACCTAAGCATCCCATGTAATTATGTTTCTTCACATTAACTTAGAACCTTAATAGATTTTAGTAAAACAATGTCAAGATTAGTTCATAATTTCAATTCTATAATATGAAGAGAGGTTAACATACTATTCTACCTTAGTCCGGAACCATTATTGATACCATCATTCATTCGATCGGTCAGTTATATCGATCTACTTTGTTTGGTGTTAATACAGTTAGTACATGTCTTGCAACAATTGATTACGTCCTGACTTCTCATGTCACACTTAACTCATTCGCCTACAAATTAAACTTTTTATTATGATTAGTATCCATAAATAGGACCAACTAATTAATTCTCATGTTACATTCAAAATTACACTTGTGAAACAACAATTTACTTATTTTTGCAAGAATTCATCTGTATGGGAGATTTAGAGCACATGAAGAAAGGAAACGAATTTACTACAACTACATAATGTTTATTTGTGTTGCCAGTAAAAATACATCACAGGAACTAATTACATAGAAAAATAAAGACTTTATGCTGCTAACGAAGTTCTAATTTAAAACAATATTGTTTATTGAAATGTTATTCTAATTAACATAATGGGATGTTAAAATGTTTTAAAACCACGTAGTAGCTCTACTGTATTTAAGCCACCCAATAACTTATTGATGCACTTGTTTCATTGGAGTGAAGTTACCTATGGGATTTGTTAATGACTACATAGAATATAAATCATATCCGGAAAACTACTGATTACCTTCACGTTGTAGTAAAATTAATCCAAATTGTAAGACACTTAAACGACTGCTCTTAATTGGATAGATTATTTTAAAATGCATATCAAAGATATAGAAAAGAAAAGTTCACAAATAAAACATGCCGCTGATAACTTTCTGCAAGAAGTAAGACTACGTTTTATGGATTATGAAGATATAATAATAGATCTGAGGAGACAAGACCAAACCAAACGAAATCTCTAAAAATCCAAAAACTAGAAAGTGGATTGCTAAATGGCGCAGTTAAGTAATGTTCAATTCTAAACTGGGTAGTATGTAATGAAAAACATTTTATTGAACATTTTCGACTATGAGAACCAGAATAATCAACTAGGAGCTAAGTCAAAGTTTTGGAACCCGTTTCCACATGGACATAGTATCAACCTCACCAGTGGAATTAGTTTGGTTTAAACTCATATTAGGTGGTGGGTTCCAACAATACAAAAACGGCAAACATACCTCGAAATATCTACTAACAAAATATTATCCGAATGGTCAGAAAATATAACACTGTTGTCATACGTGAACTTTGAAAAGGGGAACTGATTATAACATATTATGGATTTATAATTGGATGATAGAATTTAACGTCAGCCATATAAATGCAGTGGATGTGATGTTACTGACCAGCTCTCCTGGATCAGACACCCTGATTTTATAGTCTACACAAAAGTTTATATATTATAATTCCTACTTTGATCGGCTTTGGATATATATAATTCGGCTTACCATAAAAAAACAATAAAGTGACTATACAAAAAAAAGTGATATATAATGTATAATTCCAATGAGTAGAAATTAAAATTTCCGACGTTTCACGGCTTATTGCAAGTCGCTTCTTTAGAGAAATGAATAACCGAATTTAATCTTGTGTTAATTAAATTCAGTTATTCATTTCTCTGAAGAATCGACTTGCACTAAGCCTCGAAACGTCAGAAATTTTAATTTCTACTCATTGGAATTATACAAATACACATGTATCACTTATTTTATAAACAATCTATCCAATGCTCAATTTATTTGAAATTATCAAAGTTAACTTTGGTAATGATATGTAATAAAGTGACTAGTTCAAAATCTGAAACCGTTACGAAAATCCCTCTCTAAAAGAAGTCTCAGTGGCGTTTCCGAATTCATCTCCAGTCTTGAAAATATGGATTTCAACATCAAAAGCATAATATTTCCGTATGTTACTTCTTTATTCAAAAACGTACTTTTAATAAAAACAGTGGTATTTGTAAGTTAGTAATTACCGAGTAAATAAATCGATGTTAAAATTCCCGAGGTTAATTTTAAAGATTTACCTTTGAGGTTAATAATATCGTAGCATTTTTTCGCCTATTATTATGAAATGCTATTAACTTGTAATAATAGCCATAGTTTCACATTTAGACTGCCGTAGTAGATCGTTTCTTCAGAAAATTAGAGAACAGACGATTTAGAGAGCTTAAACAGTTCACACTATTAATAAGATTGAATTTTACTGCCTCTAAGTCCATGGCATTTTGATTGTAGCCTGTCAGAAAATCAGCAAAGGCCTACTAAGTAAATCTGAAAGTCTTCAGATGTTAGTGTCGTTTTGTAAGAAAAAGCTTGGCATAATTTTGGTGATATAAATTAGTAAACAAATGAGTCAACAAGTTAACGAACGCCTGTCAAACTTTCAAAATGAACAAAATACATCAATACTCAGATGTATGATACTAAGCCAGATTAAAGATGATCATGTGGTGAATAGATGCAAAGCTCTTAAAGTTATTTATCAAACATCATTCTATTTAGGTTTATTATCCTCTCTTATATGTTTCAGAAGTTGTCATAGCTCAAAGAAAGTAACCTTAGTCTTCGTATTTCAAAGAAATCCTAAACTTAATCGTCCTAAACAAAAAGACAAAATGTTTCTAATTGCTCAAATGTTTTATTTAAAAAAAGAACAAGGATATTAGTCAAAATTCCTATGGTTGAAGATGAATTCCATATATTCCGTATTGATAATACTAGGGAGTCCCGAAACATACCTCATAAGGTCTATAGAGGTCCGAAAACATCAGGAAATGTCTCATTCAATCAGTACTGAATAGATACTCCGCCAGGATATCTGAAAAATGCAGAATCGCGTGCCACTATTCCGATTTGATATTTAGTTATACTACTACTATATTTCGTAGCGTTCTCGAACTCTCCAAAAACTCAAAGTCATTTATAATTATATAAATACCCTTATTTTTCTGTGCAAAAGTTACCTTGAAATAAAGTATTCGTCTAGTGTTTCATGCCTTTTTTCTGTGTTTAAGTCGTACTATAGATTTATCTTGGTGTTATCAGAAGTAAACAAGAGTCGGATCTTGTGTCTAGTTAACAGACATCAGATAGACTGTTTATATATATATATATATATATGTATATAAATGTATATATATATATATGTATGTATATATATATATATATAGTGATGATAATTGTCAAATGTTTTATTTAGTTATTGTTAACTCACCCAGTATCCTTGAAGTAAGCTAGGCTAATTCTTGAAGCGTGTTGTATCACTAATTTCGAGGGAGTCATCAGATCATTCTGTAAAATAAAGCATTTATAAAAACATAGAGAATATATTTAAAACGTTAGACAAACCAAAAATGCATTTATCTACAAAATGCATTTATCTATAAAATACATTTATCGTTAAATCTTACTCCTGGAGTCTAAGAAATGTTAGCGCTTTATGTATGATGTCGGAATCAATAACTAATACTCTTTAAAAAAAATGAATTTCGATATCATTTAATAGGGGACATTGTCTCAGTAGTGTATCATTGGCTTTGCTATGCTTTCCTTTGTAGAAGTCGTCTCGTTGACTTCAATATCCAACATCATTTGTAACAAAATAAGCTTAGCCTGTGAAATAATGTCATGAAGTCTAAACTGGTGTAGTTGAGTTAACATATGTTGTTTGATTGTCATGCTATAAATCAATTAATAAATGTCTTATACTTCACCACTTTTTAGTATTAATTTGCCTTTGTCTATCAGGCAATTATATGAGTATTAATTTCAAAATTAACGTCAAAGGATGGTACCTTAGAGGCGTCAACAATTAACAACTGGTGGCAATGTTTTGAGAAAACTGAATTTCAATGAGCAACTCGAAAAAATCAAGACATTTTGATGGAATGTTGGATTTAAACTATCATACTAATAATGTACGTGCAAATCCTTATGAACTGCTAGAGAACAATAGACATGTGATTCAAAATTACCAGCAATAACTTGAGCTGTCGAATATAAGTGGTATACTTTAAAGACTTTATACTTTTAACCAACGTTAATTTAGACAACAATAAATCTGCATAGCATACATCACTCTGCTATCATTCAAATAGAGCATCAATCTCTGGATATCGATAGATAAATGTAACATCTCAAGAAGTGTTATCCTTTCATATGTGAATAAAAGTGGACAACTCTACATTCATGATGACTATTATTTGACGACGTCAATTCATGCAATCATTCTATGTGAAGCATGAGTTGATCAACATTTTTATTAGTTAATATTCATGTCAAAAATCTGTAATATTTGTGTTTCTAATGAAAACTATGTTAATGATGTGCCAAATCATCAAATGGTACTAATTTACAATGGATAAGTACCAATATCGTTTAGAAGTTCAAGTAATACAGAATGCTAAATTGCTACTGAATGCTTCTTGTTTGTTAAATAGGATGAACATGAAAATTATTATTGAATCATCATATAAAGAAAATAACATCATTAGTTTATAGTAAAAAGTTTCCTACCCCCATGATTCTATGACTGAAATGATCATTTACAAGTTCTATTCCTTGAAGTTCAGCACATCCAAAATGTCTCCTTGCTTCTTTCTTCAATGAGAGAAGATGAAATGTCGTCAAGTAACTTTATTTGTATTTAATGCATCATTTATGTAAAACGTTTATATCAATCTAAGTTTATAAGCTTCATAATCCGTAATAATAGGAAATTGAACTAAACCGTAAAAAGAAGTGGCTTGGTGGAGTATGTTGTTTAATTTTTTGTCTGTTTTGGTCATAGATTGTTCATGGTTTGAAACAATTGTAAGCCCAAAGATACTAAACAATAAGACGGGGTTCGTGTGAAATGCAAGCAGCAAATTTCATTGAAAAATTGAATTTAAAACAATCGGGCTACGCGGTTACGGAATTTTGAAAATCAGATATTCATTACAATGGGCACTGACTGGTCGCCATGCTTAATCGCAAATTTGTCAAAATGGCAATTCAGCTGTTTTACATTGCTCAATGGTCCTGATATTTAAACGTTGGACACAAAATTAGAACGTTTTGCATTAGCGTTACTGATGTGATCAACAACGTGCATTATTGTTTAGTCCCATTATAGGACGAATTAGCTGTCCACTGTTCAGTGGTTTTTTTTATTAGTATCTAACAGATCTCAATCTATGACACTTAGTTAGTTGACAAAATAATGTTAACATATCTACAAACACCTAGAGTTGTCTAAATCAAAAAATTAATTCTAAAGCTATATTAACAAGAATTGCTTGTACATCATTAAATCACTCTGGCTTTGTATTACACGTCAAAAACACTATGATTGTTTTAATTGAGTTGACAATGAATTTCTTTCATATTCACCGACATCTGTATGCATCATTTTTCTTTTCTGATGACAAACTAATGAGGAACAACAACCTTCCGTCTAATAGGTAACTAACTAAATGTGTTATTTCTTCTATTGTGTAAATGTTCGTTAACCTATCAAGCTAAGTTGACATATTATTACAACATAACTACACCTTCTAAAAAATGAAGTTATGCAAACCTTTGACTCTTATAAGGTACATGTATAGTTAATTACATTTTGTTGAAATAATGGTGATTTACATGTAAATTATTTTCAATAATTTATGATTTATGATCAAACAAAACAAAATCAACGATATTTATAGATTATTATGATTTTATTAGACAGTTTCATTATCCTCTTCCTCCTCCTCCTCCTCATCATCACATCATCATCACAACACCATCAGTAACATCAGCATGTAGGTATGCGAGTTTATTGATTTCAAATTATAAACATAATTTTTAATTCGAATTAATTTTTTGTAAGCTGTACCCATAATTAATCAATGAAAGAAAATGAACATATTGTTACGTTTATATCTAATATCAGAATACGAATACAAATGAATTTACTACATCTACTCTGTGTCCAATATCGACTAGATGGTAAGCAATAGAACTGTGTAGACACAAGCTGTTGACAATATACTCAAAATAATATATACATGCTTATCTTTCTGTACTTTCAATGTGATCACTATTTTATAAACATATAGTTTCAAGATGAATGGTAACAAGTGTGTATCAAATTTTGTTCAAGTCGTACAGCACTTTTTAATGCATACTGGGATCAACTTTATTATTTAATGGTATTTTAGTTCTCCACTTAACTGCAGTGGTGAATTTATTATCCTTTAATGTCGAACTAATTGAAATGTCGTTCATTATAGGTCCCTCAGTAAACGTCATAAATCTCTTAACTGCACTTCGTAAAGGCCAAGATTATCCACTGAGAATATCGACCATTGGATTGTACATTACTCTGTCAGTACTCATATTGAAATATGCATTATTGAACTTATTGAGAAAGCACAATTCCTAGAGGAATTGCTTGAATTTCGAAAGCTTGTTGGATTAATTGCATTTCATATATATTCTTATTGAATTCGTCAGCAAATCGACTTCTTAGTTTACGTGCATCAGATCATTTGTACATGCGTTGAAAGTCAAATTTTTATACAGAGATTTGTTTTATATAGGGTATATATTTAACTAAAGCTGCTGCATCTGTCATCCAACATTGACAGTTCTAGTAACTGAACATCGTACGTGGATTCGGTTAATACAGACTCTCATCCAACGTCTCATTCACACACGCTCAATAGATACCACTTCAATGTTATCTAATGCCAGATCATAATATCTGTTATCACTGTGACTTGCAATTTCACTTCAACTATTTCTACAACCACAACATTTTGACTTGTAAATAAAAGATTTTATAATACACGAATCACAAAAATATTTAACATACAAGCATATTGGGCAATCTGATTATTGTCTTCTGTATATTGAAAGTACCTTTAGTTGACTTCCAACGTAACGTTATATCCTGCACAGGTCTTTCACTTAAAGTAAAACAAAAAAATATAAATTAAAGTTTCATTTCTAATATTTCATTTTGTGTTATGTAATACATAAAGCATTTAGTACAAGATGCTAATACTGAAAACGAAATGAGTATGGTCTAACTTCACTGTTGTAAATAATGTATGCGGAACATTGAACAACTTTCTCATTTTAGTAGACGACTTATAAGTAGTACACGTTCATAACCCTACTAGCTGATAAACGTAGGCAAATTAGTCAATTTGAGGCTATCACATATTGTCATTATTGACAATTTTTTAACACTAGACAAAACTTAATAAATTTCACAGCCTTTTATACTAAGAGTTCATTACGTGCTACTTAGTATGTAACTTCTTCAGTTTTTCATGATGAGAATTTGTAGTATATCAAAATCACGTTAGGATCCAATAGCATTTAAAGCATTCAACGAGTACCAGGATTATGGTGTTAAACTTAATGAAACAAATGCAACTCTGAATTTTATTCATCATTCTATACAAACCAAATGATAACATAAACCATATTGAAATTATTTACATCAAAGCAAAATGAATTAGAATGTCAAGGCTCTTGAACAATACAACTTAAATTAAACTGATTCATCAAATATGAATATTGATAACGTTCAATGAAATCTTTACCAGGGAACTATATTACTGAAAATTTACCGCTTGAAATAAATGTACATATTATGGACTATGTGAATATGATTGCAAACGTAGGTCAAATAAGGTAAATATAAAATAATTAAATCACCGTAATGTTATAGACTACAAAGAATATTTCTAGGTGACCCAAGTAGGCACATTCACAAGTTTTCTATCATTCTACTAGATAGACTTTTAATAATAGCTTCATCTTTGGGTAATAAATTCCCAGACTATCGAAACAAAATTAGTCCGTCAGTCAATTACAACGTAGAACTTAGTATGTACACACATTAGTTCAAGTTACAATGTCCCAATTAGCAAATAAAGATGAAATCGTCGAACCGAATCCTAGAGTAATGTAAGTAGTAACAGATTTAGAGGATTAGAAATCGAAGATAAGATTTAATAAAATTATAATGAATTTAGAAGCCTAGCATTTGGAGGAGGACAAAGAATGAATGCACCTGAGCTAAGTCACCCGAGCTCTTTATCCATTGTTACAATCATCTCGCTGACCCCAACTAGGTAGTTTACACCTATTAACATGGCTTAGCCCAGTTGTCAATGACTTTATAGACTGGTGCCATGTTCTATATATAATTTGGATTGTGACTGGCAAGTGGAATCCAGGACGCGCGTTTCGTCCTATTTGGGACTCGTCGGCTGGATGTACCTACATCCTAATGTTGATGTGCCATGTTCTGTTTTGGCCGCCCCTGGATTTTATCAGGCCTACGCCAGACACCATTGCTCTTCGAGGCATGTGGTGATTGTGTATACGTAACACATGTCCTAAAACTCTTAACTGATAAAGATTTACTACTTCATCAATCGGCTTACCAAATTTATTTAGTGCTTTATTCCCACGTATTGTTCGCCCAGTGGTCCCAGGAAACTTGAGTAATGCTTCGAAAACAACTATGATCGAATATTAGCAACCAACGAAAATCCTTTATCTTTAGTGGCCATGTTTTACACCCATAAAGTAGAACGAATATGACCGCTGCACAGCAAACACATCCTTGGGTCAGTAGATAGATGGCCCATTTACGCTACAATTAATGGATATTTCTAAAGACCAACCAAGCCTTCTATACACGAGCCGAGATTTTATCAGACACTAGACCATTACGACTGATGAAGCACCCAAAATGAGTGAAGCGATCAACACATTCAATTACTTCACTCCCTATCACTAATTTTGGTGCCGAAGTAAGCCAATTCTGAAGCAGCATTCTGCACTTGGATAAGGGGAATCGTACCCCAAACATTCTTACATTGATGCTTAAGGTAATCAGAAAATTCTGCATTTTTTAGGCATCATTCAATAGTACTATATCGTCTGCAAATTCTAAGTTTACAAGTTTATTTTTTGGGAGAAGATCAACCCCGAAGAAGTCAGACGATAAAAACGTTAACTCTATAGGCGTGCCCATGACAAAATTAATTAAAAATGGAAAAAGCGGATCACCTTGGCAAACACCACTTGAGGTAATCAATTTTAAGGACAGTTCACCATAAGTCCTGATTCAACACGTAGTGTTTGAGTAGAGAGATCTTATAAGGTTAATGTATTTCTCTTGTACGTCTTTCATTTACAGACATTTCCACACAACCTCACAATTGACAGAATGAAATGCCGCCTTAAAGTCAAGGGACACAACTATTGTTGGACGTCTAAAGGTGTGCCTATATTCCAGAACCTGCTGATGTGAATATTTGATTTAAACGACCGCATCCAGACCCGAAACTACTATAGTTTTCTCGAGTTTGCTCTTCACGAGCTTTAGTTAGACATTAAAGTACTGTTAATGCCACTATTTTTAACTCTGTATTCGTTAAACTGATTTCCCGGTAATTGTCTCACAAGGAATTCTGTCCTTTTATATAAACCTGAACGGTTAGTGTTCGAGACCAGTTGGATGGGATTATGCCCAGTTCTCAGATTCTAGCCAAGATCCCGTTTAACCTCACTGATAAAACTGGATCACCATCTTTAAATATATCAGTGGTTAATCAATCAGGTCCTGCTGCTCTCCCTCGCTTTCCATTTTCTATAGCCTTTTCAACCTCACTAATAATAATAATAGCTTTATTCAATAGTATAATTAGTACAATGTGAGTTTTCAGTATACAGTGTTTCAACAACAATAACAACTTTGAAGGGAGGTGGAACCAATATCAATTTGCCATTCAGATTGCTTGGGGATGGTGGGCAAATTAGGTGAGGCAAAGAGCCAGTTGAACTGTTCCCTAAAGTGTTCTTCCCATCGGTTTAATCTTCCGGATTGATAAGGATTAATTGTTCCATCGTTTTCCGAGATAGTTTTGTAACAGAGACGAGGGCGCTGCAGAGGTTCCAAATAGTCGCTAATGTTGTTTTTACTTTCTTACATTGCAGGCAAGTCGAATGCGAACCTGGAAGAATGTGCCGAGAAGCTTGAGGGTCTTAGATTGAAGAAAGAGAGTTGACCCTCTCCCACATTTGGAACCCCCGCCACATTACCCTATGTATATGTATGTACTTTTGTTGTTTGAATAATAATACATCTTTTCTTCCGGTCCTCCACGACTTCTTCCTGCTCGAGTGTTCCCAAGTGACTGTTGTGTGTTGAATATCTCGCTTCCATAGGTACAGTTTAATTTTTATTTGGATTTTTGATACCCGTTTCCTTAATAAGTTTGAACAGTTGCCTGCAGTTACCACCGTTTTTTCCATCTCTTTAGCTGTAGCCACTGACCACTGCTCAAGATCATTACGTAAACCTTAAACCAGCTTGTGTCTAAGTTGTCTCTGCTCCTCATCATGTTCAGAGCTAAACGGGATGTGTTGCCGAGCGTCTATCAGTTCAGTAGATGCAGCTGAAATCCACTGATTTTTCTTAGCCTTTTGCTTTAGTTTACTAGTGGATATCGTTTCTGTTTTCATAGCATTTTGTACACCATTCCAAGGTGACAAGCGGCTGGTATCACTTATGTAGCTCACTAATTAGTTTTCTAGTTGTTTCTGAAATGTATTCTTGACTTTCTTATCATTAAGTCCAGCGTTGAGTTGATTGTGGAGGTTGATATGCCAACTGATATCTTTCTTCACGTTTAATGTTAATGCTTGAGAAATGAGCGGTTGTCTGAACATAGTTGTAATAAACGATCGCCATTATCTGTTCGTTAAGCCTTGATACCATAGGATTCACCTAGATTCCATTCGATTTCTTTTAGTCTACCTACGTGGGAGTTAAAATTACCATCCACTATTACTACACCAGTGCGCTTAGCTTTACGAAGGAGGTCGGAAAACATTCTGTAGAAACCATCTTTTACTTTATCTGAGCTGCGATCAGTGGCATCGTGGGTGGAGACACCGAAGAGGTATCTTTCCAAGTTCTCACTCTCCTTTTTAGACGAACAGTGAACAAGCAACTGTCTATTAGACTCCAGTGAAGGAGATCCTGTCTAGATTTTAAACATAATGCTATAGCTACATCAGCAAGTCCTAGAGTAGTAACGGTTGGGTCACTGGAAATACGAAGGGTGAATCAGACAGCTTCTTTATTTTGACAAGATAAGGTCAAGCGTATGATTGTACATGGATCTTGTAAACGCATTTCAAAGACTCAGCGGACATCGACTGAGTGGAATTCAAGAGTCATTGCACGACCTTGTTATTGGAACTTTTAGATATGTTAGCTCAGTTCTTTAGAAGGCCTTTAGAAGGAAATCTGTATAGTAGGGCGAAGTGTGACAATTTTAGGGCTGACCTTTTCTAACACTTTCATTTCTTCGGAAGAAGTAGCATCGCTGCGGGTGCTGGTTATCCGAGGTAAACACCTTACTGCTGTCACACTCCACTGCAGTCAGCAGTACTGCTCCGATCTCAGACCTTAGGTTGATACCTTTAGTCTTATCGCTCTCTAACAGACCTGCTTGGCATGGTAGGACCTAGAGAAACATATTTTCCAGCCAATATAGCTCGGTTGGTTCGTC
Source organism: Schistosoma mekongi (assembly GCA_034768735.1). NCBI lineage: Eukaryota > Metazoa > Platyhelminthes > Trematoda > Strigeidida > Schistosomatidae > Schistosoma > Schistosoma mekongi. Next base: position 42,015,559 of record CM068308.1, on the reverse strand, counting down.
ATGATAAGTAGGCCTAACCATTAAATCACTGATGCAGCTACGGTCGGGATAAAATTAATTAACTTCTCATAAACAACAGACTTTCTGTCAATATTGCTTGATGTACTAGTTAAGTTAAAAAGTAAATAAGTCAATAATTTTTTAGCAACACAAAAGTTAAAAACAAATTTCTAAAACCATACTGATCAAACCATATCAAAATGCCTTAAAAAAGCCTAATAAAAACAATAATCTGATGATAACCAAGTCATATAAAGAAGTGAATGTAGTTCTAAGAAGTACAAGTAAATGATCAATGGTGATATATTGAATTGTTTATTAAATGATTGTAACCAATTTCATAAATTTAATGAAATTGAAAAAAAAAAAATAGACTTAATGGTAGAACAATAAAAGATTAAGTTCAATCAGTCATTAACTATTTCAACTTGCATTAAGATAAACATATGCATACATATACATTGAGAGAATAAAGCATCTTAAATTTCTACATTAATGAATTACATTTTTCCTAAACATTAATTCTACAATTACTTACTTATTACTAGATAACTGAAAATCGTGATCTAAATCTGGTAATGTATTAAACATGGCAGGATGGAATCCCTAATTTTTAAAAAACAACCAAACAAACAAACAAATTACATGTTACGCGTTTATTTTAATGCATTTCTTATTGAGTTAATTATTTTTATCGTAAATTGACAAATTAATCTTTAGAACAATACACAATAACTTTCGCTTTCACATCTACAATTTACAAGTATCTCACTAGTTTTATTAGAATCATTCTATTAAGCATTACTTATTTCACTTTTGATTGAGTGTCTTGGAGATTATGCATTTTGAAGTTGATATCACGAATTGACCTGGATTAATAAATAAAAAGATAGAAAAAGCTAGATAACCGTAGGTTTGTCTAAATATGAAACTTATTTCCAGAACCCTCCATCTATCTAAATAAGTGGTCTAGTTCAGAACCATCAAAATTCATGGTGAAAATCTAATAACATACAAAGAAAGCATCTCCATTTTGAGGAAGAAAGTCATTCATAATCCCATTACAGACATATTGTTTTACAATTCGTAATCACATGAAACGAGTTAAACTGACAAACTAATATAACTAACCAAAAACAATCAGAAATATGTTTTTCCAAAATATGACAAATTACAAATGGCATATCTTATACACTAATTCATAAATACGCAAATATACATTAACTGATCGATGTGATAATGATATCCACTTGATCAAACTTATTTAACTTGTAAAATTTTTTTCTTTTTACTACTAAACTGTTAAAACTTGTTGTTTCTATTCGCCTTCCACTGATAGCTCTTGGATACGATTGAAAACAAAATCAACATCAAAAATACCTGTTTCGTATTAATATGGGATACCACAACAGTGAACATCTCAGTGAGAACAGGTATTACTGTCAAATTTTTATTATTACCCAAAAGAAATCAATTTTCGTTTAATACAAACAACAAATTAAGCACCCATCTCTAAGAACATTACCTTTATTCAACTAGTAACACTTGTGTCATTTCTATTCCGTAATTTAATTGCTGAACAAGTGGTTTACGTAAAATTGTTTGCTGCCAGAAATCTAATTTGTGATTCATATTATTATGTTAGGAATACGCAACATAGACAGAATGAACATACAAATTAGTGAAATGCATCATCATAAAATGTTCACACAACATAAAATATAGTCAACATCAATATGTTACCTTTTTGTCGGTTTATGAAAAGGATTTAGTCAAAGACTTACTAATACATGACCGATTTCATGTTTTGTTATATCCAATAGTTGTTGTTCATCAAATTGAAGAATTCGTTCCTCAGTTAAACAGTAATTCATTTCACCAATAAAAGGCCTATATTATTATATGTCAATATTAGAAATGAAAATCAATGACATAAACGATAAACTGAATAAATGCTAATTTTTAAACAACTTTAATAGTTACATTGAATGAATGTTATTAAGCTAATCAACAAATTTTACAAATAAGAAGAAACTGTTAGAATAAATTTTCAGGCTACTATGAGACTACACACTTGCATTGATTGATACAGTCTCCTGACTTACCACGGCTAAAATATCAGTGATAATTAACTATTATTAATGAATTATTACTAAGCGTAAAGTGATATCAAGTGTGCCTAGTCCATTGAGCTGGAACATTATTATTGCTGAAGCTGTAACTTGGTTAATAGTCTGATTGGTTGGACAATGTGTGTACCATTGTTTGATCTAAGGTAGTTGAAGGTAAGTTGAGGGGAAATCCAGATTTATGCTGATTTAAAACCGTTAACGAAACATATCTCACTTGATAATGAGTCGACTAGAGTAGTGGCTGCATTTCACTTAGTTTGATAGAAATAGACTAATATCATTCATCTTGAAAGTAATAAACATTAATTCAATATATTCACATTATCATTACTTGCTCAGCTGATACACAAATATTATTCACAGAAAAATACTTAAAGAACGATATAGAACACAATAAAGTGAAATTTACTTCCCTTCCAGTATCCGGATCACGTTCACAAAATGTAGCCCAGGCCAGGGTATTGTTACCACATTTAAAAAGGTTGTTGCCCACAATTATCAATAATTCATTCTGAGCTAATCCTTTTCCTTCAGAAAAAACTAGTGTGTTCTTTGCATATTTTCTCTGATAGCATGCCTGAGAATATGTTAAGAAAAACTTAGATGAATAAGATTACTAATTTATAGCTTCCATATAAGAATGGATGTGTAATGCGAAATTAATTACTGATTCAAGTATCCTGAAAATCTATTCAACAGATGTAATTAAGATAAGCTCGTATATTCCAGTTGATTTTGTAATGGACTGAAACTGGTCAGTCTCTGTTGCCATATGTGCATCCTGAGCGAATTGGCTCGATATAGACAGTACACAAGTTATAAATTTAAGTTGGATTGTGACTGGCAAGTGTAATCCAGGACGCACGTTTCGTTCTACTTGGGACTCATCGGCTAGATGTATTTGCATCCCAATTTTGATGTTCACGAAGCTGACTGAGTTCGAATCCCAGTATGAACATCAACATCGGGATTCAGGTACAACCAGCCGATGAGTCCCAAATAGGACGAAACGCGCGTCCTGGATTCCTCTTGTCAGTCACAATCCAACTTAAATTTATATTCAACAGATGTTATTTATAATGGAATGGTGAAAAAGTAATTAAATTTCAGTTAGATTTTACGAATTTGATAGTGTGAACTCTTGACCATCATCAGAAAATCAGGATCAGGAACCGCATGCTTCTTACCCAAAGCTTGGACTTTAATAACCGTTGCATATTTTCAACAGATATCCATCAGGTAATATTTCTAAATGAAGTCATTCATCGATATGTTTATGTGACCTATGTTTTTTACGGCTAGTGACTATCTACCTCAAAGTTAACTTTAATGAATTCCACTTCTCACATGGAATCTAACATTTAAGAATTCATTGCGATACTTGAATCTCATAAAATGGATTCCCTAATGGGATCTTAGACCCTCATATGTGAGGAGGCTCATACTACGATGAAACAGTTATCCTATCCTAATCAGTTTTTAGTGACTAATTAACTTAAATCACATTGTAATATCTAATTTGGAAGTTATTAACCTTGATAGGATATAATATCGATATTCGCCCAAAATTGAGGTAGATTCATTTACAAATTGATAACAAGAAAAGAGTTATTCAGAACCAAAAAATGTCAGATAGTTTATTTCATTTATCAGAAAAACTAACAAACTTAACACAAACTGACAGAAAACTAAACTGTGTACTCCAATGAAAATTATTCATCTAATGTTTCTACCTTGATATTCAACTTGAGTCCGTTCATTTAAAATTCTTTGGCAAAACTGTATATGCCTTACAAGTGCGTATCAAAAGGCTTTTTATTTCCTATAACCTAATGTGAACGGTGTATATTTCAGCAGTTTTAGGAACGCTGAAAATGCTCATGAAACTTTAGAAATAATAAAACGAAATGGCTAGAAACCCAATTCAAGATGCGTAGTTTCCTACATTTCAGACTTATCAGCTGAATCTATTTACATTACGCTGTTGATATTCACATTAAGATTTGAACGCGGTAATTTTCAATTCCAACTTTGATACAATATTTATTGATCTATTAGTACATTTACATCTTTAACAAATTATCTGAATTTCGTTATTTAGTTAGACATTTTTCTAAAATCTAAATTCATTTAAAAAATGATATAATGTCATTTTTGGATACTACTTCCAGCCACATCTTAACTTTACTTAGAACTTCCAACCAAACGTTAATATCTCGACAACCAACCAATAGTATACATATTGCAATAGATTATAACCGATTACATCGATGATCATCGCATTAGCGTGATTAAAAGCCTAATGGAAGCAAACAACAATGTCTAGAAAATATAAAGTCTCAATTAGAAAACCTTAATTAAAATTATTTTATGTATAACAACAAAATGGACTTACTGACAAGTAATCATCAGGAATTGACAAGTTATAGCATAATTGGTGATCTAAACATTGATCTCTTCGACAGTGCAAAGTATTGTCGTTTGGCAAAGTTCGCATGCTACCATGTAAACACTTCCTAACAACCAGTACGTCAAATGAAATTAAGTCAAGCTATTCAGATTAAGAAAAATTTCCAAAATTAATTAGTATCTCTAAAATATGACTGCGCTTGACAAGTGGAATCTGAGATGCGCGTTCCGTCTTATTTAGTAATCATCAACCAAGTTCATCTCTAATCCGAAGTTGAGTTCATACCTGTTTATCACTAAGTTACTGTATATACACAGTGACAGTTTCGAAATAGGTATCAACTCAAAATTTGGAAGTGTTTACACTTACACGGTGGTATTGTTGTAGACCGCGTGTGCATCTTAGATACATAAGTAGGATTAGAGCTGAATTGTAGTTAGCAAATGGATACATGAACAGGCATTCCCCCAATTTCACACATCAACGGTAAAATGTAGGTGCATTCGCCATGTAAATTCCCGGGATCAGCATGTGTCTACATAGACATTAATGGGATGGTGGAAACAATCAAATCAATTCAATGTCACCGTTACAGATTAACAATTTTTTTCTAAAACACCACCAAATCACAGTCTTATTTAATCACTGATGGACCAACTCTAACTTACTCCTTGTTATGGCAGCATAAAGTTAGTTGTTGACAAGCATTACACATTTTAACAAAGATTTAATAATGTGTAATATGACGGCTTCTAACATCACTACAGTTATGAACACAAATATACCATATCAGCTAACGTTAGAGAAGCCCTATAGTGGACTGCCACTTATCAGGGGCATATACTTAGACTGTGACCATTCCTTAATAACAGTATATATTTTGATGCGTTTAACCGGACCCATGAAGGTCATAATTGGAAAACGCTTGAGTTGACTCTTCTTGGACGGGAAAAACCATGAATGTGACCAAAAACAAAGTAGCTCAAACCCTATTCACTCATCCTCAGCAAGTTTATCCCTAAGAAGTCTGTAACAGTTTAAAAACATAAATGAACCTACAATGTCTACTTCCAGTCTAAATACAATGGCTACTAAAGACCAATTGATTTCGGAAACTTTTACTGAATTGATGGATACTCGACAGCTCATTCTCGAAGGTCAGCAGAGTGATGGAGAATGACAACAACTTAGACTCTCAAACTGTTTGCGCAAGGATTGTGAACTGTATTGGGTGAAAAAATTAAAAGCGATGGAAACAGTCGAGGTATAAGCCAATAATAGACAACTGTTCCATCTCCTTAAGGAAACCAGTTGTTAACGAGACTATTTTAGAAAAAGTGGGTTTATGATTCAGTCCTATTTTAGAACGTTAGACAAATGAGCGGAAGACTTCCATGAACAAATCAACAAACCTTCAGGTGCTCTACACTAACCAATTATCCTCAAACTACCTTACTAAAAAAATTACTACAAATCCTCAACTTTTAGTGAAGTTGAAAAAGGTATAAGTAACTTAAAGAGGAATAACGAAGTTGATCCCAGAACAGTAGTTCAGTATTAGCATGTAGGTTGATTTATATTTTATCCAATATCCTCGACATGGACGTAATTCAATTTGACTGATGTTGATCACTGATCTTCCCAGTTCATACGAAATAACTGAAATGGTTTTCATGACAAGCACAGAGGAATCACTTAGACTATAATAATGTCTAAAATATTAGATTCTGTGATTAACTGATGCTTATCAGACATTAGTGAGCAAAATTTTGGCTGGTTTCAGACTTCGGCGAGGAAGCATCAACCAGATATTTACCCTCCGTTTGACCTTAAACCACAGATATACCTCCCATCACATTATAATAATAGTATTTCTTGACTTCAATGCAGCTTTGGATTACGTAGATCAAAAGGTTTGTGTCAGTGTTTATCAAATTATATATACTTTATAAAGGCTCTTTACTGGAACACCACTGGTTGAGTCAGGGTTTACAACGAACCTCAGATGGTATTCGTCAGAGTAACTTCTTATCTCCCACTTTTATTTCATTTCATCATAGACGTCTACCTAGAAGCCAAATTACCATTATTTAACTTCTTATGGACTAATCTACTCCCAGAAATCGCGCTTGTTAACTTAGAATATGCAGACGATCTAGCCGTATTCTGTAAGAACAATCATAATATGCAGTCTTTTAAACACCTTGAGTAACAGTACAAGCATATTAGGGATGCGTTTCTCTCTCTATCTAAGTGCAAAATGTCACTTTAAGACTTTTCTGCTTTACTATCTGTATATGTTGTAAGTAGTGAATTAGTTAGGCGAGCAAACCACTTCACTTATCTCAGAGGTCTCAGCAACTCTTGGGAATGGATGTCTGATAAAGTTTCTCCTACCTTTGTTGACATGTACTAATCCTGACGCAAGTGAGTCATTAGTTTCCCATCAAGAAGCTGAGTGTACTGTGCAATAGTCCACTCTGTTGTAACATTTGGATGCAAAACATGGGATTTGTAAACAGAAGATAAGCCTAGTCTCCAGGTCTTCTATCATGAGGATATTTAATGCATCTCTTGTATATCATGGAGTGATCGAATAGGTTATATTGATGTTAGATACATAATACTAGCGAACCGGTCGAAGAGGTCTTAAAACCCCACCAACTGGTGGCTGTTTTTTCCTATTAAATAAGGTTGTTGTGCTAACCATTTACATTTGATTGCGTTTGGCTAATGTGATTAAACAACATAGACCTGTGTTCATAAAAGCCAGGCTCTACGTTGTTCATGAATGACTGACTAACTGGTTGCACATGTTCTTGTTTCTTCATACAACCAATCAGTTATGTTATCGAAGTTTCATCAAGATAATATCCAAAATTTTCATCTACCATAGAGTTTTAATATAAAACTGATAACTTTGTGAACAGCCCAACTTGACATCATAACAGATACGAATGCAAATAACTTTACATAATCACTGGCGATTTTATTTAAGTTCCTCTTACTTTCTATTTGATCACATCACATTGTTAGATTGGTAGAAATGTACGTAAATGCATAACACAAAAGACCCATAACAATACATCATAGGATACTTATTCAGAATCATCAGACAAATAAACATTTTAATAGAAAGATGATAAAACATCACTTTGAAACATTTACCAGATGAAAAGTTTATAAAATTTTCATTGTTACGGTTTTGTATAATTAGACCTAGTTATTAGGCACCATTAAGGTAAAAACAAAGACTGTGAAATCCCTTAATACTGTACAGTCACAATCTCTATCACAACAAAAAATAATCGTCAAGTAATTCTTGGTTAATCTTTGTGTCGAGTTATTGAGACTAGTGAACATCAGCCAAGATTAAAGTGAGAAGTAAAGTCAATCTTTAATGACAAGGCAATTTCATAAATATTTGAACTTTTAGAGGAAACATCATCTAAATTAAACAACATATTTAGCGTGCCACATATCATATTTAATTATAAACTACCATCATTGTGGATAGCTTGACTTATTTAATAAAGTATGGTATACAACCAACTAATTTGTAGCCTAACATTATTCATTTAAAAATACTTAACCTATTAATGTTGATGATCTGACATTTAGATATGAGGATTGTTTAGCATGCATATACAATTTAGACACATTAAATACATAAAAACCTAAGTAGTATCAGATATATTACAGCTACTATAAACACAACACTTAAAATGAATACCATAGTTTACTATACTGTGAAGTGAATGACATCGCATATATCAGTGAATGATAATTTAAAAAACAAGATGCTTATTTTCAATCCATTAAAATACAACGGATTATTTACCTTTGGCCAAGTAAATTATCTTGTCTAGTTACGTTTACAAATAGCGTTTTCTCCCAGTACTTGGAGGCTCTACCAACTGCTTTCTGTTGGCAAGAATAAAAAATATGTATATGTTATTTAGGGAATGAAGTAACGATAATAATGAAAACTGGATAATTAATTGAAACGGTGGATTGTATATTTATCACTTGGTTTATGACTTCATTGAGGAAGATCTAATCTAAATTTCAGACTAATTTTATCCTAATTTGCAAAGATTACAGTAATGTGTATTGTTATAGAATTATTTCAACAAAGTTGTTATCGATGCCTACAAAATGATCACAACACTACTTATCAAACAATCCAAATGGATTCACAAAAGGTATTAACATTATTTTCTTCATTCACTGTCCTATGAAAGTGTCAGAGATGATCATATTGATTGTATCGACTGAACCAGATAAGTGAGGATAACAGTCATGTGTAATCAAATGCCACGCTCATTATTGTTGGTAGTAATATATGTCAACATACATATCACATTCTCTTAATACATTTACTAATGAGAAGATACATACTAAAACAAATCATTGCAAAAGTTGATTCTAAGGTGGAGTCATTGTAGTTACATCGAATGTTTTTGGAAACATAAGTATTGTTTATTTTATTTCGTTCATATATTTGGGAATAATTCTCTGATGGATATTTGATACTTCGCTAAGGTTGGATATTTATTTCTCAATAGAATCTGAAGGAGGTTAGTTGATATCAAGTTCGTAGTACTAGATCAAAGTGATAGTGCAATTTATTAGGTCAGTAGCATTTAAAAACCTAAAAACCTCAGTACAACATATCTGAACTTCACATATAAACATCAATACTGATTCCCTAACATGCAATAATTAACTTATAAATTTGTATATCGAATTAACAATGAATACATGAATGGTGTCCAAACTAAACACAAATTAATTATATGAATCACATTTCGATGATTGAATATCTTTAAGAATGTAGTAGATGAGATTGGTTTCATCAGTATTCGAAATAGATGAAAGGCCCAACCATAAATCATCAACCTAATGTTGTTTTGGTCTGTGAGTATGTACTATAAAGAAACTTTATTTGCTTCTTTCTATAGGTTTACACAAAACAAGTATGACAATGAAATTAGTTGCCAGTGTTGACCCATGAAAAAGTAAATGCTTACTACCTTAAAAAATTAACTCAATATTCAACAAAATGTTTATATACTAGATAGACAAAATAAAATTACCTTGATTTTTAAGTATACTGCCTGATTCTTAATTGCTTCATCGTATGATAAAATAATTTTCAAATGTTGACGACCCAAAGATCGTTTAACAATTGTCTGAGAATAAATACCATCTCTCTAAAACAGATGAATATTCATCGTTCATATCGACAATGTACCGGTTTGTTATCTGCTACAATCTTGCAAAAATGTTCACATTCAACCAATTTCAACAGCACAAAGCATATAGAAATAAGTAAATGGATATACATCATAAACCTCCAGAGGCCACTACATTTCATGTCTATATATTACTTGATGAGTGTGAAAATCTCACAATTATTTTGTAATTTGAGAAATTTCACATGACCTTATATAAATTTCTGTTGATAAGGTTTTACTGTTTTCAAATGTGTGAACAACTAACATTCACATGATGGACAGGAAAAACTTGTGATAAATTAATAAAGTTAGGAAAATAATTAATGTTATCATTTCTTAATCTTCATTTTCAGTGCATTTAAAACCGCATAAATTATAGCTAGCCAAGCAGGCTTATTTAAGCCTTGTATGAATGGTCCGTTAAATCTCCTTCAAATGTTCATTGCTTTATGTATTAATTAGAAATTTCGTTAAACTAATCGTATTTACAAATTTCGAGTTATTTAAATACGATTTGTCATTATTTCATGTTTTTTTTGACACTCACGGAGGATGCACACATGGATTGAAATTGTTAGCAGTGGCTGATATATATATATATACAATACTATTTTCCATTGTTTCCATGAACTCAAGCTTCTATATGTTAACAATGGACTATTTGAAATACTTCATGTAACACAGCTGCTAACAAACATCATTTTATATTACAACGGTTGCTTACGTGTAAATACTTATAATTTAATACTGTCGCTCAAACGTCGTAACGAATACAAGTTATAGTCACTATAAGACTGAAACTTATATATCTAGTGTCAGGCGTTTGGTAGCTATGGATTCATTCAACTTGAGGATGATCGAATTACCTCATATTCTTTCCGTTGTATCAAGAGCGAAAATTATTTTCTCTTTCATATACAACAGTAGACAGAATATTCTGATAGACTAAGATGAATGATCTCAGCGAGTCGATTGCATTTTGTTTATTGCTACATTTGATAATTGTATTTCATATATAACTCAAATGATATATCATTTCACCAATTCCTCATCTAGGATTGTTCTTATGAAAATTCCTTAATAATATGTCTACTAAGGGAGGAATTAGATGACCTTCTACTAAAGCATCATTTGTTTGGTGGTATAAGAAGTTTTTAGACTGTCAGTTATCCAGATAATTTCATCGAACGTCGTAATGAGTATTAGTAACTGTAGTGGTTACCATAGAGATTCATGACGCATATCTACTCCCCCATTTCTCTATGCTTTGTATTGTTGAAAATGGCTGAATGTGAACATTATTGTAAGATTGTAACAGATAACGAATGGGTACATTATCAATATAAACTACGGATAATAATCCATTTCACTTAAATGGTAATAATACTGAGATTTGAGCTCAACGCATTTTTAACGTGATATCAGTCTATGGAGTCGTCACTATTGGTTTTTTACATTTTAGTTTTTAAATACCACCTGATTTGGATTCACGTGGTAACCGTGATCAGTGTCTCGAGCCACTGGATGACATAGCTAAACGTCAGTCACTGTGACGCATATGTATTCACTTCTTATCTTCATGTTCTGAAGTTTCAGTTTCACTTCTTACATTCATGTGTTTCATTTAATTCTGTTGAATTACACTGTGGTAGGAATCTTCCACATTTGATCTTTTCGTTATAGTCTTGTATGGAAACTAGGGACTTGTTTGTATGTGCCAAGTCCTATTTTGTTAGTCACTGACTGACATTGTACTAATAATAAAAAGGGAGGGGTGACATACAGTTTTGTTTTGAGGATCTCTTTAGATCCATGAACACAGTTGACTAATCTACTTTGGAATATCAAGCAGATTTCTTGATGACTTGCAACCTAACTAATACTGTAGTCAACTTCAACTTAATCAAAGCAAGCGATCCACATTTATGCTTCTAAGGTTATTATTCAGTTCATTCTACCTTATTTGATTGTAACATTGAATAATTTATTGAAAATCTTTAAATACATATCATGGCAAATAATAAGTTATTCTATGCGCAGAAATGTGAAGAGTAACGATCAGTATGAAATTTGACTATTGTTGCTACCTTCATGTGGTGGTCAGTCTCTCTAATCACAATAAGCCAATCGAGTTATATTTGTTAGAACAATCATCCCTTAATGTCTTACTATAACAGGTAGATAGGGTGATGAACAGTAGGACTAATAGCACAAAACCTAAATTTCGAAGACGAAGTTGTACTGTTGATTGTACCAAGGTGTGACAGTAGCATTAGATCAATGCTGCCTTCTCACAAAGGAAGGGTACGGTTGGAGAAGTTCTGCAGTAAAAGTGCACACCTCATCTTACTCTATGGACTTTCGTCAGAGGAATCAAGTCCTTAAAGATTATGCAGATGACTCGCGTAAAACAACTTGTAAAAGGGTTGTCTGTGATTAGACTCAAGCAGTAATCACTTGGATACTATGACTGCACTCTCAAATAATCAAGTTCACCTTTAATCTATCTTTTCTTCAAGTACCTCAAGAAAAAGAACTTTTCAGCGGTGTGGGCAACAGGGAAGTGATAACCTCTATTATACTTCTAATAGTATTAGACTAGATATAATTTCGTAAATAATATCAAAGCTACAACAGTGAACTATTAGATAACTAAGTCCAGTAACTAAAGTAACATTTCATGATACACTAATCATATAAACTCTAAAATTGGAAATTATTATTAAGTGAAATAGTAAGTAAAATATATAAAGCACTAAATATAATAATAGTAAAAATTTTAAATAGATTGATTAACGTCACTTTCAAGTGTAGATGATGTATCGTTTAAAGGAATAACAATTTCTACAAAACCACTTCAAACAAATCCCAACATTATTATACGTCTACAATTTAGAAGATTATAATGTTTAACACTATAAATTAGCCGAACGACAAATGGATTTTGTTAACACTTGGCGGATTACCTATACTTGAATACAAATACTCCGTTACAAATTTGATAATCATAAAATTTCTGAGAACAAAGATAGTTCAAATCTCTTAGTAGTGAGTTGCATCACATGTTTTACTATATTCGTCGCAACTCTTATCGATGTTTTATCAACTCAAATATGTCCTTATTAAGAGTCTGAAAAATTAACACTGTGAAGCAGATATATCTAATAGACCAATCTTAAAGACTATTAAATGTACATTCAAGGCCCTACTAATTACCGTAACCCAAATACATCAATCATGTCTATCCGGAAGCCCAAGTTTTATAATATAAACTGTGTAGTATATCTCTAGTCACAACCGAATTGTCATCACGTCTTCTTCGAGCTGATAACAAATTAAATCCACCCAATATTACCAGTCATGTTTCCACTCATTAATAACATTTAGGTTGTTTACATGCAACCAGATACGATTTAAAAGTAATTAGCTTCCTGTGAAAATACTATCATTTAAATAAAGAAACAAAATGAAAAATGTGAATCAGACAAATATATATTTTAGGCAACTAGTAGTATCACAATTTTAAGCATTTCCACGACCCCTTCTGAGACCAAACCCAGGACCACCAGCCTCGTGGCGAACGCATTGCTACGAGACCACACAGCCAGCCCACAATGGCTAATATTTCTAACTTAGTCAATTCGTAGTACGTTTGCGTGACCCTATATATTACCACTGAAGAGTAACTGCCTCATACCTGACGCAGTTGAACTCCACCAGTCTAGAGGTAATTCCTGGAGTTCTAGCGAGAAGACGTGACGAATGAAGTTCAGCCATGTTGGGTGTGAGGCAGTTACTCATCGGTGGCAATAGATAGGGTTGGCGCAAACATATCATGAACTGACTGAATTAAAAATATCTATAGTTGAGGGCTGGATCAGTGATCTGAGAGCAGTGCGTTTGCCACGATGCTGGTGGTCTTGGGTTTCATTTCTGACGGAGTCGTGGTTACACACTGTTGAAGAGTCCCATACTGGGACTAAATATCTGTCCAGCTTTCTTGGTGATCAGTGATTGCCTAATTTAGACCAGTTCAACTATTGTTGAGTTAGTATGACTAGGTACTTTCGACACATTTGCAAAATAACCTATACTCAGAAATAAAAGTGCGCAAAGTAAGAACAGTGGGAATGTCACATGACCTTACAAATGTGTGAAAATTTCAAAATTATTATATTGAGATAAGTTTAGATTAGTAACAACTCAGAGTGAGAAGGTTGTCCAAAAACATAAATTTCTCTGTAAAGGTTCACTCACGTAACTGGAAAGTGTAGTTTTAAAAACAAAGAAAATATATGAGGTCATGGGAAATCTCACAACACTTTATACATATTTACATACCCACCTCCATATATAAGTGATGATAAATTAGTTAAAAAATAGTTAATTCTAAAATTTACAAATGAAAATCATTGTGCACGTTTCTCTGTGTATTAAGTTTCTGAGTTTAGTTATCTATAAATATGTTTATAGAATCATCCAAGAAAGAGAATCCATACGTAATGAGTACGAATGTCGAACCATGACCCATTCCAAGGATATTGTACTTACCCACAGACTGTATATGAAAAACGGCTGGTTAGGACAAAGTTATATGACGAAAATGTTATAAAGTAGAAGATATTTAAAATAAATTAAGATATTTTTGTTTGTTTTTGATGCCAAATCTGATAATTAGTAAGTCACTCACAGTGTGTATTAATCCAACTCTATTGTCATAATTTTTACTCACGCCTGCTCAATATGCTATTGTTCGCGATTTTCACTGTCACTGTATACATACTTCTTAAAGTGTCTTTTTGTTTACTCAAATAGAAAGTACGTAGGACTTAGTACAATACGTCACCTACTTTGATAAGTGAATCGAATCAATATACTTGGGTTTACACCTGTTGTGATAACAAGTATGGCTCAACAGAAAAATTTGAACATAGACTACCAACCGTTACATCCATTAGTTAGCATTTAAAAATATATTTTGCATTAGAGTAGTTGTTTGCTCAGGATCATGATGAAATACCAGATATCGGTAAGGCCTCCCACTGAAAGTTTTACATTAACATGCAGTTTTTCAATAAAGTAGTTGGCTTACGTTACAAAGACATCAATTAGTCACGATAACATTATGCTAGTCAGCTAATTCCCCTCAGTTTGGTTACTTCAGTAATTTGCAAAAAATAGGTTAAAGTTAACCGATATCTACCAGAATGTCAGCCTATACGAAAATATTCTTGTTTTAATTGAAATTTCTTTCGATATATAAGTTATCATAGCTTGACTAAGTAATAGTTACTTGATAATTAACGTTAAATAAATCACGAATTGGCTGAATTGGAAATATCAACCGTTAGGAGCCGACTCAGTGGTCCAACGGTAAAGCGTTCGCTGCGGAGCCAGAAGGCCCTGGATTCGATCCCCGATGGGGTCGTGGGTGCGCACCGCTGTGGAGTCCCATATTAGGACGAAACAGCTGTCCAGTGCTTCCAGGTGATCAGTGGTTGTCTGATTCAGATCAATTCGTGATATCAACATTGAAATTAACAGTTAAATAAGATGTTACCTTTGAGCAAATATGGAAGAGTTAGAACATTTCGTGTAATAACTACTCTTATAAGACAGTTTTGAAGTTTAGATTCTTGACTAGAAATTCGTTTCAGCACAGAATGGCAGATAAGCGCCTACCTGGGAAAGTATATGTTGCATAGAGACGTAGTTGTAGCGTCACTGAGACAACAAAGTTGCCACCAGCACTCATTAGTTTCGTCAGCACGAAAACTACCTAGTGTGTAAAAATACCATGCTGCAAAAACGCACCACTTAGCATTTAATGAATGACTAATCAACTACGAAATCCATCCTAATAGTTAATGATAACTAGATGCCATTAAGTGTTAACACAAAATGGCCAGATGGCACGTTAAATAAAAGTAAGCTTGATGAACCATATGTATTCGTACAACTGATGCTTGGTTAGTATGAATAATGCGAGTTACTCTGAAATTTTATTTTTATAGTTAAAAACTAATTACTTAAGTAAACCCGAACAACTTAATGTTTTAAATAAGGGCGAACTTGTTATAAACGAAATCAAAATCCTAGCACCAAATTTCGTGTGGATACAAACGAAATCGCAACACTTGCGATATATTCACATGTCTAGTGCAAACAATTAAACATTACCTTGATTTTCGCACTCGATGAGATCTGTCAGAAAATTGACACAGTATGGTGAAGTAGATAGAAGCGAGCATGATCAATCAAAATTAAAATGTGTTAATTTATTAAAAAGGATTACAGACCTTAAAAGACAATAGAAAGATTGGTTGACAGGTTATGTCTCCATCTTTAATGAGAAGAATTCGTAGGCTATATCGAATCCTGTAAGCAAGTGAAACAGGCTGTTAATCAATAATTCGTTTAATTAAGCTTACATAATATATATCATGATCTTCAAGTACATATACGAGACAGTGAATTGTGATACTTACAGTTACTTATTATAAAAAGGACCATCTTACAAACGTCCTGCTGCTAGTTATCGAACATTTTATGCGACAAAATCATCATACGATACGTTTTATTTTAGATACGATCCACATTTACAGAAGTTGTTAATGATAGTCAATTATTATAAACTACTCAAATCGAAGTATTAAAAACCACTGTCAAAAACATTTAGGTATTGGATGTCAATATCAATGAGATTGTGATAATGTCTCTGTTTATTTAATCATTCACGGTATTTGTATGCTAGTATGCTTGATTCATAAATGACTTAAAGTGACAATAGACTAGAGATCTGACAAAAATCGATCACATGGTTTAAGGAATCATCGTTAAGATAACAATTGCATTTTAATATTATATTATAAAGTGTTCAAGTTTAATAAGTGCCTTATTCTCAAATACCTTATTATATATCTAGCATGGATTTCGCATTTGACCTTTGCATATCAATAACTGCCATTAGACTGATAATAAAGGTCAAATAGGAAAAACATGTCAGACAGTTAATGAACTATATTTGCAATGATTTATTAACATCATATAATCTTAGGAGATAATTAAATATGATGACATACAATTAATACAAAATTTAGAACTGTCTCATTGTTAAAAAATGCACAAATCACACTACTGAGGTTATTGTATGTATTTAAAATATGCTAAAGTCATGTTATATGTTAAGCGTTAACTGCATGCCTTTACCGTAAATCCACTTGAATTTGTTAATGCTTAAGGAGTTGCTATTTGAATATTAAAAATCCAATAAGTATTGCTAATATTTGTGCAATTATTATTTTACATTACTTTGGTTTTTGTGATACGTAGTAACGTCAAAACCTGTAAATATTTTTACATGT
The DNA here is from genome assembly GCA_034768735.1 of Schistosoma mekongi. Taxonomy (NCBI): domain Eukaryota; kingdom Metazoa; phylum Platyhelminthes; class Trematoda; order Strigeidida; family Schistosomatidae; genus Schistosoma; species Schistosoma mekongi. The sequence continues at coordinate 41,998,413 of CM068308.1, read as the reverse complement.
GAAATGCATTCAACATTTGACATGTGTCTGTATTAGTGTGCTTTAGTTTGAACAATTAAAGGAATGAAATAAATCTATATCTACGACTTCATTAACACTAATCGTTGATTTACGAAAGGAATATTTCGTTCGTTTGATGAGTTAATCACTTGTATTACATCAGACTTTGTTATTTATCCAATAATTACACTAACTATGATGAAAATGGAGCACAAAAATACATACAACTACATATTGACCTGACCTAGACCATAATTAGACAAATAGTAAATTTTGTTACTGGTTAATCAATACACTAACAAGTATATAATTCTAAATTTGATTTTATGAATATAGACTTTAAAATTCAGTGATATACAACAACTAACGCATGAAAATGTAGTCTGCATAACTGATGGGTTTTGCATAGATGATCATGCTGAAGTACGTAATGAATACAGTTCTTGTCTAACAATATTATGCATTTATAAAAATGATGGAATTTATTGTCTACTGACGAAGTAGGCATATTAGAACAAGTATTCTTTCTGTTAAACTATGTGCATTTGAGTACGCTCGAATAGGTTAGTGTCAGAGTCACCTTTATTTGCGCATATGGAAAGTCAATAACTTTATAAAGATTTTGACTTTTTTAAGTTTGATTATTTGTTATCAAACACCAAAATCCAGTATATACGGTGCAACAATCCTGGTTAAGTACCAAAAACATCAACTGGAAATCGATAAATGACAATTCTAAATACACTTCGGTAACATATCATGACTGCGCGATAAAAATGGCTATACCTTGAACTAACTATGCTCTCCAAAATGCCTGCAACAAGATCTTTAGATCCAGTAAAACAAAACTAAAAACATCAATGACCAACTAAAACCCACATAAGAACCTAATTACGAGCAACGAACCAATAACTGTTACAAAAGAGATTTTCACTTACTTAGTTAAGCAAAAACTAATTATATCTTCCCAGCGCGGCTTCGTGTCTAGGAAATCCTGCATAACTTAACACCTAGAATACTTTGACTATATAATAAACAATAGGGATGACGGAAAATTAATTGTTACCTCCGACTTCACTAAAGCGTTTGATAAAGTACATCATTCATCTCTCTTATATAAAGTGAGAGCCTTCGGAATAACGAGTAAATTACATGACTGGTTAGCGTCGTTTTTAAAAATCTCATTCATTTAGTGAAACTAGGACGATATCTCTCACTTCCTCAAAATATGATTAGTGGTGTCTTCCAGAGTTCAGTCATAGGACAATTATTATTTATTATGTATGTTAATGACATATACTACTGTTGTCAAGAGGGTAAAACCTTTATGTTTGCGATTGACTTCATAGTTGTCTATACATTCTACCCAGCTGAAGGTCAAAATGTTAACGACAGAATACACAGAGATCTCAATAAACCAAGTGAATGGTGTAATAAATGGTTTCTTTCTCTTAACACATAAGAATCAGGGTACCTATATTTCAGTAAATCTAACCCAGAGATCAACCTACACATTGACGAACATGAATTTCGTCGACTAAGAAGTATCTGTGATCTAGGAGTGGGGTATTTAAAAAGCCCATCCTTTACCTAGCATGCTTTATCAGAACTCTCGAAAGCTCGCAGACTTATGGGTTTTATTCATCGTAACTATCATCTTGACGAATCTAAAGTTATTCTTTATAAAACCTGTGTTAGACCCCTGCTTCAATACTGTCCTATTATGCATAATTACATGCGTTCACTAGATCGGCAGAAAATAGAGAAGGTTCAACGGCATCTTACTAGGCTACTATCCCCTGGCCGACTATATAATGATAGATGCTGTGCTTGGAAATTAGACCCTTTATGGGTCAGAAGGATTAAACTTAATCCCACGATACTCTATGAAATTTTTCATAAAGAAATTATAACAGGTTTGACTTCTGTGACATACGCTCGAAAACGTATGACTTACGGAACCAAAATTCTCTGGTGAGAGTGCGGAAAGCCACTGGCAAATTAAACTCTTTCTTCCTTGTTGCACGTTATGTTGACCTCTGGAACCGGTTGCAAGAAAGTATGCGACAATAAATAAATAAAGCTTTTATTCTTAAGTATCATTGTGTATCATCAATTAGCTCCCTGTCACAGTTTAGATTTGCAATAAACCCCTGCTTAAACAATCCCGGTAACTGCAACTTACTTGACACAACTTATATAGAATGGGGTACATTTATCAATAGACCTATTGACATCTAGTCCTTTTAGGAACGATTCGAAAAAATCTACCTGCAGAACTCTTCAGGTCTTAAGAGAATTTCGGACTACTCACCTACAGACAATAAAACGTTTCCTTCTGGTAGATAGTGCTCTCGAACCTCGTAATATCCATTTATTCCTTAGAGGTAATAATGTTTACCTTACATTTCAAGCTTTGATTCCCTGAGTTCTTTATCCTGGAGTAGATCTTAAATCTGTTATAGTGAAAAGCACCCGGTATGTGATCAAGTTGCGTCCGCGGATTTACCAGAGCAATTTCTAACGATTGAACTCACTCTTACTTATGAGAATAAATCAGAAGGCAATGAGGGATGGAAGAGAAGTTATATTTGATCGTGAATAGAGTGGCGGTGAGACAGCAATGCCTAGGCTGGCAAACTATAGAGATATGCTTCTCACGGTGCGGCGTGACGTGATCTAGTGATGATGAGTAACCGAGCGCCTTCAACTAGTAGTGTCCGCTAAAACAAAGATAGTCAACAGCAATGTTGAGGACCTATGTAACTATTGATTTGGGGGATTATTTACCGCTACTGTTCACCCCCTCCCTTCTAATGGGTTAGTCAGGACCCTATGACGTACCAGCCAAAGAATAAAACCCAATCCGTTAAACATTAGTAAACGTTCCTTTGACAGCTTGCGTTGTGCAGATTTTGGGCGTCAGTGTATATGCTAGGGTGTCGTTACATAAAACATTTGTACAAAATATAATCGTTCTTTACAGCGTTCTTCTGTACGTTTCCAGACGGCCTGGAAATTAAAAAAAAACTTAAATATGTGCATTGCATATGTGCATTCATGTAAAAATCAACTTGGCACCCAAATGCAGCTACGAAAACTCATAAAATGTCGACAACACTAATATCAATGAAAAATGTTTTTCAATATTTTTTAAACATGCGAAAATGTAAAATGCATACCATAAAGTAAAAGGCAATTTTATTCAATTTTTCTTTAAAAAACGAAAAAGCTTTACAATACACAGGTAGTGGAAAATTAGAAAAGAATTAATAGACGCAATATTTGTTTGTGTTCTGGAAATTGTACATTTCTACCAGAACGTGTAGTTCTTATCGTTATGGAACTCTTCGAAACTTCCACTCACTTGTTGGTCGTTACTTGAGGCGTGGCAACTTCGTTCATATCAAGTTTCGCGGGTGTTGTGACGAGTTCGACATCGAAAGGTTTACCTTCTAGGTAGGCTGCTTTGAGGAGGTCAGTGGTGACGTTCTCTTTGTGGCCATTCTTGTCGATCATGTAGTACTTTGTTTCTCGTTTCAAGACCTTGTATGGTCCTTCATAAGTCGCGTCGAGAGGTCGGTGTAGAGCATCACGACGTACCAAAACGTGTGTACTATACTTTAAAGCCGGTTGGATAAAAGTGTCCGTCGACTGTTGTCAAGTTTGGACTGGCTTAACTGAACGCATAGCATTTTTAAGCCGGTTTACGTAAGAATTGATATCCAGGTTTGTCGAGGTAAGAGCGGTTCCCACAAACTCATTTGGTAGTCGAAGAGTCGTTCCATATACTAATTCAGTCACAATGCACCCCAACATCTTCTTTTACAGTGCTGCGAATTTCGAGTAATCTAATGTTAAAGCGTCCGCCCACTGAGGGATGTTTGCAGCCGAAAGTAATGCTTTCAGCTGTAGGTGAAATCTTTTTACCAAACCGTTAGATTTTGAGTGGTAGGCGGTTGTTCGGAAGCGCGTAGCCATAAAAAGTTCGCTCATAGAGTAGAACAATCCAGATTCAAACTAATGTCCACGGTCTGGGGTTATTGCAGTCGGACAACCAAAATTCGCTATCCATAGTTCGGCGAAAGTGCCGGCAATTGTTTCACTAGTGATGTCTTTCAGTGAAATCGTTTCTAGCCAGCGTGTAAAACGGTCCATGCATGTCAGAATATATGAGAATCCATTTGATTCTCGTAAGAGTCCTGCCAAATCAAGGTGAAGTCTGGAACCATTTGCCTCAAGACATTCGGGAAACAGATTCACTTTCTTTACTTGTACGGCATGTTAGCAATTTCGTCTCTTCTGGAATCTCATTAAAAATGTTCACACCAACTATTGTTTCCTATTCCACTAGAGAAATAATAGGGACTCCCAACGTGTGAGCACCATTCACCTGTCTTGGTCATATGGTAGTGTTCTTCCCTTTTAATCTGCCTATAAGCATAAGTGGTATGTCGGTAGCATAAATGCTAATCCTGCCCATTAGCTTTGCAACCCCGGAATACCAGTGCTGTTGTTTTGTGTTCTCTCTTCTTATGTCTTTCCTCTAGTTGTAGAAGATTATGTGCAAGACAAGTATGGAACTTACTGGCACAAAACTATTGCTTTTTCCTCAACACCCACGTTCCGGGTACCCTTGGTCCTATCTTGCGTCTGGACATGCTCAGTGATCCATTCTGCTAACCCTCAGCCGTTTTATGGAATTGTAACGCATAGGTCAAGGAGCGCGCGGTTCTTTGTTGCATATGCAGCATGCTACAATATACATATTTGGTGTCCTAGTACTGTAAACTTTGTTGGAGTTGGGTTAGTTCTCAATACAGACCTTTATATGTTATAAAAGTCCTGACAGTAACGCTTCGTCGAAATATTTGTATGTATGCAAACTCATATCATTCTAATCATGCCTGTACCTGGCATGTCCTCATGTACACGATGATCCTTCAGAATAAAAGCTATTTATTCATTTATTTATTCTATCTATTCACACACAGCATCAAATGCAGGTGAAGATGAACAGCATAGTAGCAGCTTTTACTGCTAGCAGTAGGCCTCAACATACACAAACGAAAAGGCAAAATCCTTCGATACAAAACAACAAACACTAACCCAATTTCCCTTGGCGGAGAAATTCTGGGAGATGTTGAATCATTTACACACTTTAGCAGGATCGTCGATTAATAAAGAGGGTCCAATGCGGATGTGAAGGCGAGGATTGGGAAAGCAAGGGCAGCATTTCTACAACTGAAAAGCATCTGGAACTCAAACCAACTTTGAGTAAACAACAAAGTCAAAATTTTCAGTACAAATGTGAAGAAAGTTCTGTTGTATGGAGCTGAAACTTGGAGAACTACTAAAAGCATCCTTCAAAAGGTGCTAGTATTTATAAACAACTGTCTGCGTATGATTCTTTGGATTCGTTGGCCAGATACCATCAACAACAACCTTCTGTGGCAGAGAACTAATCAACTTCCGACCGAGGAAGAAATCAGGAAAGGACGCTAGAGGTAGATAGGACACACATTGAGGAAACCACCAAACTGTGTCACAAGACAAGCACTGACTTGGAATCCTAAAAGCCAAAGAAACAGAGGAAGGCCCAGGAGCACATTGTGTCAGGAATTGGAAACAGACATGAAGAAAATGAAGAGTACTTGGGAAGATCTGGGAAGGAATGCCCAGGACAGAGTTGGTTAAAGAATGCTGGTGGGCTGCCTACGCTTCACATGGGGTAACAGGCATTGATTGATTGGTTGGTAGTCTATGTAAAGGGTTGGAACAAATTTGGATAGGAGATTAATAGGCATCTTGAGTATAAATGAAGTGCAATTAGGTATATAAGACAACTGTGCAAGCGGTAATTAAATTTTGAACGTTAACACAAGTGATGACAGAATGAACAAATTTATGTATAAAGGAAGGTGAGTGTGCATGATTAAGTATGTGGTGTGGAAAATCAGCAAGTAATTGATTTTATATTTAATTTGAATTTAATAAAATACAACTTATTTACAATCAGTGTTGTGAATAAACCGTTTGGGTTTCATCAAGTGAGCATAAATATACAATAATTAAAATTAGTTTACATGGGGAAACAATATTTATAATAAAATGCCATTGTGAAGTAATATACATACACATACATACATACACATACATATATATGTGACACTAAGGAAAGAAATTATAAACAAAATTCTAAAGAGTCCTCATGTTATGTGGCACTTATTATAAAATTCTTGTAGGTTGTATGTACAGAGGACCCTGCTCACGACCAGAAATAAACGCAGCACTTAGGAACCTGTTTGCATGGGCCTCAACCTTAGATACTGATTATAAAGTGATTGCCGAAGATTTTAATCTGCCACACATTAGCTAGAAGACAAGCAGTGGCCCACAACGACATAGTCGCCGCCATAGATTTATATGGATGGAAGCAGTATGTCACACAACCTACAGGCGGTAACAATATACTAGATCTGATATTTTGCCACAGTATCATACCCATCACGATGCAAGTCAGTGAAGAATAGTCTACTATCGACCACAGGGCTGTTTTTTGTTCTTCGCCTATTCCCTCACTGAAAACAGCTCAAAAACAGTATCAATGTGACACAGACACTCGGTGCCTTAGGAATACAGGCTGAGAGGTTTTGGTGAAACTCATCAAATGCTCTGCCTGGAACGCTTCTGTTGTTTACAATATATATCAACAGTATCGGTAACTGTTTTAACACTGGGAAAACCTTCTTATACGCAGATGACTTGAAAGTTGTCTACTCATGCGGCATAAATGAGCTAGGCAATACTGTAAAGATCGTACAGTAGGAGTTGGACGAGGTCACTTCCTGGTGTAAAGAACACCAACTTCACTTTAACACTAAGAAATGTGGCTGTACCAGCAATAAGTGTCGCAACCTCAACCTACAATTTGAAGTAGATGGGGAACAGATTTCCGAATTTGAGACGATTCTGGACTGAGGCTTAAGATACACTACGGTTTCTACGTTAACGGAACAGACAACATCTGTCACCTAAAGGCGCACAGACCTATTGGTTGTATGATCCATAATTTCTACCAACGTGAGTCTAGACTGGCACTACATAAAGCCTATGTACGGCTTCAACTTCAATATTGCCCATCCATACTCAGCAGCCACCAAATAAGTGATAAGCTAATGATTGAGGAAATACACCGATACTTCGTTAAAAAGACATTGGGGATGGACTGTGAACTAAACTACACTACACGGTGTGATATATTAGGCCTAGAACCATTTGGGAAAAAAGGAGATATGCTCAATCTGTGATTCTATTTCAAAGTTTTACACCGTTTAGCATACTCAACCTCTTCCCCCCCAGATTATATATTAAAATTCATCGAAGCATCGAATTACACCCTCAGAAACAGGTGTAGTGTGGGTGGAACACTGAAAGGCTAGAACCCGATGTAATTTATTTGTACGCAAATACACTGCCATTTGGAATAGTCTGCTGGCACTGACCACTTTATACCAGCGATAAGCCAACTATCAATAACTTACCGTTCAAAATCAACCCACATATATTCCGCTACTGCAGAATACCATCATAAATGTGCTCGTTTGGCACCGTTATCCAATCTCCAAATATTGTTGGCCTTATCCTGCTTCTGGATATTCCGTATGGTCCATTCTGCTTACCCCTTGCCATCTCTTGGACTCGCAGCTCCAGGGATGCGCAAAACGCTCAGTTGTCTGTCAGAAGTTTACTATACAACAACACCTGCCTCTGGAACCCTAGTACTGTGAACTTTGATGTCGTTGGCCTTGATTTCAATTATTACCCTCATATAGTGTGAGTATCCTATCAGTGACCCTATTAAAATCCTTGTATAAAGACAAACCTATATTATTCTGATCATGCCTGTAAACTGGTATGCTAATATGTACGAAAAGGTGCCTAAGAATAAATCACTTGAACACGCTGCTATCTTCAGCCTTTACTATCAATTAATCTCTGGAGGCTTTAATCTCCCAGGAGTCTATTGACGCACATTCTCTGGTCCGACATTTTGTGAAAGTATAATCAGACACATCAATATAAACGGCTGTAAAGAACATGTATATTTACTTGCACGAAACAACAGCACCATTGATTTGATATTCTGTCATAATAAAACGCCGATATCCATAGAATATGGCAAAAAACTCCACAACAGTGACTACAACACAGTCCTATGCACCCTACCATTTCTTGTGAAAGATAACAAGCACAGTGCAACTTGTAAACGTTTTCAGTATCAAGACTTTGTCCATGCTGACTGGGGCATCTTTCAATATCAAGTTAGATGCTCTGAATGGGCCAATTTCTTTTGCTAGTGGTAGCATTGCTAAAACACTATAAATATTCTACCGTACCATAAAGCCGTTAATAGACGTTATGGTGTCAACACAGACAGTCTACAAAGCAATATCTCCTTACATCAACACTCAAGCTAAGGTCAAACTGCGTAAACTAAGGAAAAGATACTTCATCTCAAATGACTTCACCGCTCTGAATCAAATACACTGTTTGCTAGAGCAAGTAAAATGTAAACATGAAGCTCGTCTGAAAGATGAGGAATGTATAATAACAAGAATGCATTTCAAACGTCAAACGTCACTTTAGACAGTATGTGCAATACAACGCCAAGTACCATAACATTTACCTCAGAAAATATCAATAAAGCTATAAGGACGCTCGAGCCAAATAATAGCTCAGGAACCGATAAAATCCCACCAATCTACTACAAGCATGCTGGACCAGACATACCGATTCTCCCACTTAAAGTTTTCATAATCTCACTAGAAGTTGAAAATTATCCTGAAATCTGGAAATCCACCTACATACTCCCTAAATATGAGACAGCAGCAAAGAACCTGTTCCCATATTATCGACCGACTAATATCACTACAGTGATCTCATGAGCAATACAGAAGGTAATCGACGATCAAACATCTGACTACCTACTAAATGGAGGCTTAGTTAGTGTATCCCAGCATGTCATTCTTAAAAGGAGGTCATGCGCTACATGTCTCGATTTCTTTGACGAGATTACTGGAAACCGTGATCGGAAAAAGTTAGTGATAATACTGTACTACGACATAAAATAGCTTTCGACAGGGTACCACACAATCTACTAATCTGCATGTTGCAGTCCATAAGAATCACTATTCCTTTCCTAAGGTGGTTCAAATCATTCCTCACAAGCCGATATCAGATAACAATGGTAGGCACTGTAACGTCAACATCATGACTTATAACCAGCGGCAGTGTTCTTGGGCCCTTACTCTTCATTATATATATCAATAGCATATGCAGGTGCTTCATAACAAGAAATCCATACCTGTATGCCGACGACTCGAAAGTAGTCTATAAAACTGACAAAAATGGCGTGGCACATTGCATCGAAAATATGCGGAACGAGCTAAACAACTTAGGTAAAGGGTGCTCCGAATGGTGTCTGGAACTCGGTGCTGAGAAATGTGAGTGGATATGTGTGGAGGACCCGAAACTTAAAGTGCAACTTGTACTTAGCAACCGCAAACTCCGTAAACTTAATACTTAACTGACCTAAGCATACAATATTCTCACAACATTAACTTCTCTGAGTACATTTCTGACAAACTATTCAAATCATGACGACACCTAGGATTCATTCTAAGAAACTTTCATCAAAACTCAGTCTCTAAAAAATATGTGCAAGACCTATACTTGAGTACTGTTCCTTCCTATTTAGCGATCTACGAACAAGTGACAGAATGAGAGTAGAGAGTGTGGGACGCTACTCAACACTGCAGATGATTAAAAGCAATTCTAAAATAGACTACAAACCTAGATGTCACATGCTCGAATTTGAACCTCTATGGAAATGAAGACTAAGAACAAACTTAATCCTTTTTTATTAACTGCTGCACAATATGACTTACACCTCAACTAATATTGCATACTATACCTATACTCAGGCCTATTGTCTGAGAAACAAGCTCTTTCAAGTTAAAATTGAAAATTACAAAACAAAAGTTTGCGCAAACTTTTATTTGATTAAGTATAGTTAAATATGGAACAAATTGCCGGCAACAGTACTCATGGTGAACAATCTCCCAGTATTTTACAAGCTGCTTAATATAGCGCTCGAAGATATTGGCTTCCTGTCTGATGAAGCCACTTATTCAGACACACTAGAAATAATAAGTCCCCTTAATATCTGAGATAGATTGGACATAAAAGACACAACGCCACTACCTGTTTAAGTGAAATATATCTAAAGACCATTGAACGTTCATCTACAATTCACTTGCCAGAAAAAACGACTTACAATCAATCGGATCATGCTCTGAACCATCCTCATAACTGTGTACTACACAGACGAAATTTTCTTTCTCTCTTTCACTGTTTTTTTCTTTTGAAAGTTTACCCGAATATCAACCTTGCAGGCTCCAATACCTCATGATGAATATCCGTCGAACCTTGTATCCTATTACTAGAGTACATCAGTAACCAGAAACTAGTGAGTTCACACACTCTCCACTCATTTTTAGTAGATTTCCTATTTATCACTATATTATCAACATATTGTTCAAACCTACTACTTGAATGGGTTACTAGACTCTAAATCCAACACCATTACTAGCACTACGCTAGTTTCTAGAAACCACTCATGTAGCCACCTGATACTACGCTCCTTTCCACATCCAATAACACTTCACATTACTGATAACTGATCCCTGTCATAGCATTGCTGTAACAGTTATGTATCTAGTTTCTAGTTAGGTGCCTTAGTAGTCTGCATGGCCCGTAATAAGATGCATGATTGTATAAGGTTGACAAACACAGGACATATGCTGTTGGGCACAGAGTAAAACAATACAATTTCCACCTAAATAGTAAATTTGCGAGCCTAACATCATAAAAGGGGGGGAGGGGGAAGTTTTCGGTCAACAGACATGATGATGTGGGAGACAATTTTTTACTCCCCTTCTCTGCAGGGCGGAACCCGTTTTACTTTTACGGCCACCTACTATGGTTCTAACATAAGCAAGCATTCAGCAGTGATGTTTGAAATGTTCTATATACTACTCAGCCTCATACATATAAAGTTTAATTGGCACCACCTATTATCAGGACGTCCTACTGCAAGAAAAACCAGGCCTCTACGCTATAGACTATGATGGTGATACCCAGTAAGTTAAGATGAATACAAATTATCTACATATATATACATTTGTTGCATCTACTGCATCTACTTATCCATTGTTCTAAATATTGTTCGCCTTACCTCGTATCTGGATATACTGTGTGGTCCGTTCTGCTCACGCCGAGCCGGCTCTAGAAGTAGCAGCGCAAGAGAAGAAAAGCATGCGTTTGTTTGTAAAAAAATGCACTGTACTACAACGCGTAAATCTGGCGAACTTTGATGTCGTTGGACCTGCAATTAATCAATGCATTAATATGATGTGAACCCCCTATCAATGACTATCAAAATCGCTCTTACGCGAATATCAACCATGCAGACTTCAATATCTCACGATAGATGTCCGCCGAACCAGGAATATGGCTACTGAGGTACGTCAGCAACCACACCCTATGTATGATTATGTGCAAGACAAGTATATAACCTACTAACACACTACTACTAACTTTTTTCTTAACACTTAAATTCCAAGTACTCCTAGTCTTATCCTGCATCTCATCCATTCCGCAAACTCAGCCGTTTTTTGATATTGTAATGCTCTATTCAGGGAGCGCGCATCTCTTTGTAATTTATGAACTGTGCTACAATGCATATATTTTGAGTCCTAGTACTAAACACACTGTTGCAAATGGTTTGGTTTTCAATTCAACTGATTTTATGTTATGACACTGTCAAAATATCTGTATAAATGTAAATTCATATCATTCTGATCATGCCTGTAAACTGGCATGTCCTCAGGTACACAATGATACATGAAAATAAAAATCATTTAAAAATCATACTGTAGACTTGATTAGCAATCATCAAGTTCCCTTCGTAACTACCGCAACCACTAAAAGCATGCCCCTTATTAAACCTCACCTTTCACAGAAACCCGGTCTGAATATTATTACTGCAACCTTCCGTAATAGCCAACCTATCAAAGATAGCATACTAACTCTTACCGAGTGAACTTTAATATCCAAGTCTTTACCAATTCAAACAGTTATACTTTAATGATTGTTTAAATAATCAAAAAGTATAGCTGTCATAATACTGGTGCTCCGTTCTGCCGTTTGCCTTCTTTCTTTTCAGCACTTAGAGATCGCCTTATACTACTAAAAAAGCTGAAGATCTTTCTCTTCATAATGTAACTCCTTGAAATGGCGACCACATGGTTATCCAAAGATCATGTTTGAAATGGACGGTACAAAAATGCTAATTTGAAACGACTTTGATTATTCCACTATCTCTGTATATCAAAGTATAATAAATTTGTGCAGCAATTAAACCCTTTTACCGTCTGATATGTTTTTGTCGATCTTGACTGTAAAAAGGCTTGCTCCTAGTATCAGAAAATAAATCATTATTATTAGACCTAACTATATACTAAGATACTACGGAAAGCATAGCTCAAGTAATTATGAACAACCGTCTTCGTAAGATACTTCGGATCCATTGGCCAGATACCATTAACTAGGAATCCTGAAGGCCACTGAAAAACAGGAAGACCAGGGAACACATTGAGTTGGGAATTGAAGACACACATGAGGAGAATGAAGAGCACTTGGCAAAAGCTGGAAATGAAAGCTCAAGACAGACTTGGTTAAAGAAGACTGATTGATAGCCTATGCTCTACATGGGGTTAAGGCATTGACTGATTAATTGTATATTGACCGAGCATATATCATTGAATTCATGACTGACATTTTCAAGTTTTTTACTCATGATGTGCTTTTTAGTTAAGTTAATTAATTTGCTGATTCCTAAAAATAGGCCAGTGGTGTCACGGCAGCATTGCTAGTATAGCCACGCACAACAAGGCTTGAAACACTTTTTTAATGAAGCGCGTGTTAGTTTAGTGCAAACCTAGTGGTACAAATCCTTGCAGTCATCACATTACATCATGCCATCAAATAGGTATCGATGGCCTGTGGGTTTTAAATGATCTTTTTTACGATTTTCCCTTACCATCTCAAAGGTATTGGTGTGAAAACTGAGCGGGAGAAAATTCGACTTTTAAAGAGACCAGAAAGTCGAGTAACAAGATACGGCAATTAACTGACACACAAACACCAGAAAAGGGAAACCTGACATTAAAAAATCACTCGGTAATCAACAATAAAAAAATTCAGGAATGCCACTCTTAAGCTATGGAACCGTCTATTCTCACTTGAAACGTTGAAAAACAGGGCACCGAAAAGATAAAGAAACACATTTAAAAAATATACCGTACTTGATGCCTTAGCTGGAATTAAGTTAACTAAAACAAAAAGTTAGTCTTGATACATTCTGAGTGATCAAAACAAAAAATATACTTAATGACGGAGAAATACCACTGTACATTTTAATTCGCACAAGTTGAAATCCATATGTCAGTATGAATTGTAGGCAATTTTTCTTTCCAGTATGGATAGTCAAGTCCTGAAATTCCCCACTTAGCAAAGTGGTTCGACTCAGTCTTTTAAGAAAAAGCTTTATCCATTCTTGATAACTAAAAGCAGAATCTGCTGTTAATTTACCATCACTTATTTTATCTCTACATATTTTATCCACGTAAATTCATGGTGAAAAAAAATTGATGTTCTCATTTTACTAAACGTAGAAGCCTGTTAGGGAAAACCACTTACTTTCTTTCTGGTCTGCAACCATTCTAAGCCATTTGTGTTTAGACAAATCAAACCAACTGGCCAGAGGTCGCCGCGTCATCCGAATAAGATGTCTCTGATTGAAAAATTCAACACTTTGAGACTTATAATACGTCAAAACGGTGGAATTAAAGGATCATTTTTAACTCTCTTCAGGTGAGACTCTGATCCCCAACATTTCTTTGTAGAACTGATGAGCTAAAATGGGGCAATTTGGTTGGTACTGACAAGTTCGGAAATAAATACTATGAAAATAACAAGTATTTCGTGGGTAAGCTTCGGTCACAAGTTAATGCCAGGGAGAAACCGTTGGGTTGTGTATTCCAATAGATTCGGTTGGGACTACGAGGGATCTCAGGTGCCACCGGAATGGTTTGTTCTCATTTTTCGATTGTTTAGAAATACAGGCATCGCTGGTTGCACCGTACAACCGATGAAACTCCTTTGTCTAGTCCACCAACCGTTTACAAATGGTCTGCAGAACACTCGGAAAACTTGACCTTGCAAGCGGACAAGAAGTATGTACCTTATTCAACTACTCGTCCAAAAGTTGAAGCGTGGCAGCCACCGAAATAATTCGAATTTTCAGTCAGACAGTTTAGTTTGTATGAGCTCCAGATTGTAGCATGATATTAAGGCCATCCAAGCTATTGTAAACCGATTTGGTAACCATAGTCATTTGTCATGGTTATTAATAACCAATTATTTTGAACTTCACTAGCCTTAATGAATGCCTCCTAGTATAAAGGTCTTGTGTGTAAGTTAATTTTGCACAATTTCGCTGGACCTAAAAGGTCTTATCGTTTTATCGACTGTTGGATGTTAGACTGCATGGGGAAAGTCTGATGGACTCCATTTTACATTACCAAATAAGTTCTTTCATGTCATTTGATCCTTTTCGTATCTCAGATTATTTCAGCCCAATTCCATAGTAAAGTATACTTTTATATGCTGGGCTCTAAAGGCGAGTAGTGATAAGTGGCTGACTGAATCAATATGAACACGTAGAGACTTTCACCTTCAGTTTAATTTTTTAAATACCAGTCATTTAGCTGATTTTGTACGACATACGAATAAGCATATATGTGCCACACTTCATTAGTACAGCAAGATGAAAATCAAAGAATTGTAACCATGAGTTATATGAGTTGTAGTAAGAAAACTGTGGACATGGAGAATGTTATACACAATAAGAATTAGTATAGGTATGAAATAAATGTAAGCGTGCGATTTAATTACAGTTAAGATAAATGAATGCACTTGCACCACCGTTACTGATTCTAAGCTATATCAGGCAGAGTCTGTAGCCGTTGGTTACGACAATCGCACAGACCTTAACTAGGTAGTCTGGATTTACCAACATGGCTCAGGTGAGCAGTCTGTAACTTGAACTGACGCCACGTTTCAGTTTGCCTGGCTCTAGCTTTCTTCCACTCTTCAACGTCAGTCAACGTAACACATCGAAATAAACAGTGTTCGGGCTTGCCTAATACATAACTCAGTCGACTGATCTACCATCTCTTCCTAATACTGTGCGTCTAACTTCATTGTCACTTGACTGATGATCTTAATAAACACTTGCGGTGTTTCAATAAGCGACGACCTGCGACTATCTACCTAACGGCCACGTTTCGCTCACATATAGTAGGCACTACTTCCATTTAAAGCTGTATGTTCAAGCACTCCTATTCGGTGTGACTAATTATTTGATGTTCTTATCGATCACGGTATTGCATTTTGATTGTTGATGTATTTAGTTAAAATGTCTATTCTTCAGTCCTACTTCTGTCTTAACAATCCTAAATATTCCTTAGATATCACAGCACATAACGTGTATTCAAAAATTATATTTAAGATTTATCATGTATTTAAACACTTTGGCATTGATTGATTGATTAATTAATTAAACACTTTGGGAGACAAAGTTACATCAGGCTCTGTAGTTTTTGATGCAGATGATAATGTTTTTTTTACTTTGACTAACCAGTTCCGTTATAAAGAGTCCTCAAAAGTTCAAAAGTCGTACAGTGGCTGCTGCTAAATTACAAAATACGTTGTCACTCCATTCATTAATAATGTTTGTAAACTCCTTTTCCTTGCTGCAAAGAAGCATGTTTCACTTGTAAATGAGAAGGCAAATAATCTCCTTTCAAATAAAAATTGATAATGGTTTCTTCCGAGTGCATCAGTTTTATGAACTTGATTGCTATAAATTGCACCAAATTATTGTGTCCGATTATTGTTATCGTGATGCAGTCTTGATTAAGACATGCTTAGAACAATGTACGATGATTAATCTATTTTCGACTAATCAGCGCTAACAAAAAATTCTAGAAAGTGGTCGAAGGTCTTCATGTAAATTGTATTTAAACCATAATGTGCTTGTCTGCTTTAAATCCTATTGTTCTTGTTTTGAGACATTTTTCTACTTGACCAAGTCTTGTTCTAACTCGTAGTGAAATCGTTAAATTATCGTGTCGTGGAATATTATACATGGGTAGAACTCTGTAACCGCAGACACTTATTGACAAGTCTGTATAAGGTTTTGAGTGCTAGCCTAGATTACATAATGGTTAGTGCCGAAGGATATGTATCAGGGGATTATCACTATGCTCTCATGGAAATATAGTCTCTTCAGGTCAGTTAGAATATGTTGAAGATCATACTAAGACAGACAGACAGACAGTTACAACGTAGAACTTGGTACATGCGTACGTCAGTTCAAGTTGCCATGCCTCAATTAACAGATAGAGATTAAATTGTCGAATCAAATCCCAGAGTGGGGAAGGTAGTAGCAGAGTTAGTATTCATGGAAGGGAATAGAGACCGAGAACAATTAAGAAAATATGATTCAGTAAAGAGAAAATTATGATGAGTTCAGAAGCTTAGAATTTGGAGGAAGACAAGGAGTGGAGACACCTGCGCCATTGCCAACGATTTTGAACCATATCACCCAAGGTCTCTAGCCATTTATTACGAGCGTCACGCGGACCCCAACCAGGTAGTCTGCACCTATTAACATGGCTCAGCCCAATTGTCAATGACTTCATAGACTGGTGCCATGTTTTGGTTTGGCCGCCCCTAGCTTTCTTCCAGCCTACTCCTACACCAGACAGCATTGCTCGTCGAGGTAGGCGGTGGTCAGGCATACGTAACACATGTCCTAACCACCTTAGCTGATGAATATTTACTACTTCATCAATAGACTTGCCGTATCTACCTAGTACTCTATTCCTAACCCACGTATTGCTTACTCGGTGGTCCCAGAAAACACGAGCAATGCTTCGAAGACATCTGTAGTCGAATGCTAGGAGCCTACGAATATCCTCTATCCTTAATGGCCATGTTTCACATCCATAAATTAGAATGGATCTAACTACTGCGCAGTAAACGCGTCCTTTGGTCAGTAGTCGGATGTCTCGCCTACGCCACAGGTAACGCGAATTCCCAAAAGTTAATCTGGCCTTATGTATACGCGCAGAGACTTCGGCAGACACCAGACCGTCAGGGCTGATGAGGCTGCCAAGATAAGTGAAGTGGTCAACACATTCAACTGCCTCACTCCCTATCACTAACTTCGGTGTCGAATCAATCCAATCCTGAAGTAACATTTTGCATTTGGGTGGAGAGAATCGCATCCCAAACATCCTTACATTCATGTTTAAGGTAGTAAAGATTCTGCATTTTATCAGCATCTTCGCCTAAGAGAACTATATCATCTGCATATTCTAAGTCATCTAGTTTATCTCCTGGAAGGAGGTCAACCCATCCGAAGTCAGACGATGAAAATGTCAACTCTAAAAGTATGTCAATGATAAAATTAAATAAAAATGGGGAAAGCGGACAACCTTGACGAACACCACTTGAGGTAATCAGTTCTGATGACAATCTGCCATAAGCTCTCACTCGACTTGTGGTGTTCAAGTAGAGAGCTTGTATAAGGCTAATGTACTTCTCTGGTACGCCTTTCATTGACAGACATTGCCACATAACCTTACGATCGATAGAGTCAAATGCCGCCTTAAGGTCAAGGAATACAACTATTGTTGGGCGTTTAAAAGTGTGTCTATGTTCCAGAACCTGTCGAAGTGTGAATATTTGGTCTATACAACCACGTCCAGGTCTGAAACCACCTTGGTTCTCTCTAGTCTGCTCTTCACGAGCTTTAGTCAGGCGTCGAAGTATGATTGAAGCTAATATTTTGGACACTATATTCGTTAAGCTGATTCCTCGGTAATTGTCACAGGAGGACTTCTGTCCTTTCTTATAGATTGGAACAATTAGTGTTTGAGACCAGTCAGATGGGATTACGCCCAATTCCCAGATTGTAGACAGAATCCCGGTTAATCTCGCTGCTAAAACCGGACCACCATCCTTAAATATCTCAGGGGTCAACCCATCGGGTCCTGCTGCTCTCCCTCGCTTTAGGTTCCCTATAGCCTTCTCAACCTCACTAAGACTTGGGGGACCAATATTAACTTGCCATTCAGATTGCTTGGGAATGGTGGGCAACTGGGATGAGGCCGAGGGCCAATTGAACTGTTCCCTAAAGTGTTCTGCCCATCGGTCCAACCTTCTGGATTGACAGTGAATAGTGCTCCCATCTTTTTCTGCGATAGTTTCACTTACAGTTGGATTTTTGATGCCCGTTTCCTTGATAAGTCTGAACAGTTGCCTACTGTTACCTATTGCCGCTGCCTTTTCCATCTCTTTAGCTTTCGCCACCCACCACTGCTCACGATCATTTCGTAAGCTTTTAACCAGTTTGTGTTTAAGTTGCCTTCGCTCCTCATCGTATTTAGAACTAGACGGGATGTGTTGCCGAGCATCTATCAGTTCAGTAGACGCAGCTGAAATCCACTGAGTTTTCCTAACTTTTTGGTTTAGTTTGCTAGTAGATATTACTGCTGTTTCAACAGCTTTTTGGATATCATTCCAAGCTGACTCGGGGTGGGTATCGTTTATACAGTTTACTAATTGGTTTTTAAGTCGTTCCTGAAATATATTCTTGACTTTTTCATCATTAAGTTGGACTCTTATGGGGATCTTTGCCGTGGGTCTTTTACGTCCAGTAAGACGCAGACTAATACGCGCTCGTATTAAAGCGTGGTCTGAGTCTAAACATGTGCTCCAAAATGAGCGGCAGTCTTCTATCGAGCCTCTCCAACGGTGGCTGATAGCAATGTGGTCTATTTGAGTCCAACGTTGCGTTGACTGTGGAGGCCGCCATGTCAACTGATGTCTTTCCTTATGTTTAAAATTAGTGCTTGCGAGAAATAGACGATTATCTGAGCACAGTTGTAATAAACGGTCGCCATTATCTGTCCGTTAGGCCTCGACACCATAGGATCCACCTAAGTGTCTTTCGGTTTCGTCTAATCTACCTACTTGGGCATTAAAGTCACCAGCCACAATCACTACATCAGTACGCTTAGCTTTACGAAGGAGGTCTGAAAGCTTTCTGTAAAATTCATCTTTAACTTCAGAGCTGCAATCAGTGGGAGCGTAGGCAGAGACAACAATGAGGCAACGGCGTGTGTCCCTATCTTTCCGAGTTCTTACCGTCCCGTTTAGACGGACAGCGCATAAGCGACTGTCTATGGGAATCCAGTCAAGGAGAGCCTGTTCAGCTGTTGAACTTAGTGCTATACCTACACCAGCAAGTCCTCGAGTGGTTGCAGTGGGGTCTCCGGAGACACGAAGGGTGAACCGGACCGGTTCTTTGTTTTCACAAGGTGAGGTCAGGCGAATGATTGTACTTGGATCCTGTATACGCGTTTCAGAGACACAGCAGACATCGATGGAACGAGAATCAAGGGTCATGGCTAGGGAGGCTTGTTGTCCTATTTGGCCTAAGGTTCGAACGTTAAAAGCTCGGATATGTAGTTTAGTGCGAGGTTTCAGGAGACCAGGAATAACGTTTTGTGAACTCAAACCATTAGCATTAGAGGCGTGAGGTGATAAGGTTAGGCTCGTCGGGTTAATCGTGTGAATAAGAGAGTTATTGAGAGTTGAGGGTGGGATTTGACCTCGAGCAAAATGATCGCTTGTGCTGTTAGAGGTATGAGGGCGGTTATCACTTCCCGGTTGCCCACACCGTGGAAGGGTCATTCTCGAGGAACCTGAAAGAGAAAGAGGATTAGGGGAGGTCGTGATGACCTGAGAGTGTGACCGCAGTGTTCAGGGGACAGCTGTTTGAGGTCGGTCGAGTATACTAATTGTTGCTCCGGTTGTCAGAAGGGTGGGGCATCGGCCTCATGGCTTCCGAAGGAACTCGGCTTTCACCATGAAGCGTTATATAAGTCCTTCCAATTCCCAGGGCAGAGTTAGAATGGTTATATAGGTTTTTACTATGGTTTTATTTGTCGTGTAATTCACTGAGTAAGATATGCTTTCTCTTAGTGTTTTTACACATTGTTGCACCTTACTGTATTTACAATTTCCTATTGTTTCTATCTGCCCAACTATTGATTTCAGCGTTACGAATAAAGTAAATTCGTTTAAAATAGCTGGGATATTTCAGATGCTTATCACAATATTGGTTAGAGTAATAACTAGATAAACTGGTACCCACTGTAACTGGAGTGGACGAGCACGACATTATTTACTACCCATTAATTAGTTATCATTTTACGATATAATGTGATTTTAACGTCATTTAAAGAATAGTCTATGTATTATTCAGATTGTTAAGCGAATTAAATTCATTTATTTCGAATGACTAGTTTACACACGTTTTCATGTTTCTAAGGTAGACCAAGTTGAATTGATGTGTAAATTCACTTGACTACATTTAAATTAGAATAGACGTTCTTGAGTATCTACGTTAGGTCTTCAGTTAGTTGTATTATTGTTTGTAAATCATTTTCGCTAGATATGTGATTGTGTTATAAATGACATTTAATTACTATTTGGCTATAATTTTATATCTACTTATGATTATCTACATATTACAATCCAGAGTAAATGGATTGTCATCTGAATGCCTGAAAAGTGTAACATCCCAGTGTAGTATGCTATTTGTCAACTGGAAATTTTAAATTATTAACTTGGACTACTTATAGATAATAAAAAGTAGTATATGTAATTTGCAAAGATTAATCAGTGTTTGTAAAACCCACTTATGTTGTGATTTGTTGCTTCTAAATTTTCTATAAGCATAAAGAGTATAACACTTATTACTGTACTTTCGGCTAATGTGTAAGCTTAATCTCCCGGAGATTGTGGATAAATTTAACTCATTTCTATCCCACTCAGCTGTTTGACAGATACACAGTCTGACATATACACTTAGTGATAGCCATTAACTTTTGTTTAGGTCATTATATTTTTACCAACGGCATTTTTGTATATCGTGGTAACTGGCATTCCTTATTCATCACTGAATCAGTTAGTCAGTCACAACGTAGAACTCGGTACATGTGTACGTTGCGTTACCTGTGGCGTAGGCGAGACATCCGACTACTGACCAAAGGACGCGTTTACTGCGCAGTAGTTAGATCCATTCTAATTTATGGATGTGAAACATGGCCATTAAGGATAGAGGATATTCGTAGGCTCCTAGCATTCGACTACAGATGTCTTCGAAGCATTGCTCGTGTTTTCTGGGACCACCGAGTAAGCAATACGTGGGTTAGGAATAGAGTACTAGGTAGATACGGCAAGTCTATTGATGAAGTAGTAAATATTCATCAGCTAAGGTGGTTAGGACATGTGTTACGTATGCCTGACCACCGCCTACCTCGACGAGCAATGCTGTCTGGTGTAGGAGTAGGCTGGAAGAAAGCTAGGGGCGGCCAAACCAAAACATGGCACCAGTCTATGAAGTCATTGACAATTGGGCTGAGCCATGTTAATAGGTGCAGACTACCTGGTTGGGGTCCGCGTGACGCTCGTAATAAATGGCTAGAGACCTTGGGTGATATGGTTCAAAATCGTTGGCAATGGCGCAGGTGTCTCCACTCCTTGTCTTCCTCCAAATTCTAAGCTTCTGAACTCATCATAATTTTCTCTTTACTGAATCATATTTTCTTAATTGTTCTCGGTCTCTATTCCCTTCCATGAATACTAACTCTGCTACTACCTTCCCCACTCTGGGATTTGATTCGACAATTTAATCTCTATCTGTTAATTGAGGCATGGCAACTTGAACTGACGTACGCATGTACCAAGTTCTACGTTGTAACTGTCTGTCTGTCTGTCTAATATGTCACCATGCTTCAATCAGCATGGAAGGATATGACTGTCGGGTCAAATCCCACAGTAGTGGAGGGATTAACAGCATTTGTAGAAATGGTGAGAAAAATTTGTGGTGGATTCAGTAACTTAAATTTTTGAGAGGATGAAGAATGAATGCACTTGCGCGATTGAAAATGATTTCTAGCCATATCATTCAAAGTTTCTAATTATTGGTTACGGTTATCATGCAGATCTAAATCAGGTAACCTGGCTCAGTCTAATTATCAGTAACTTCATGATTTGGTTCCATGTTTTAATTTCGGCACCTGTTGCTTTTTTCCTGCTTACTCCAACACAGAACAGCATTGTTCGTCGAGGAACGCGGTGGTTAAGCATACATATCACATGTTCTAAACACCTCAGCTGGTGAGGATTCACTACTTCATCAATCGATTTACCATCTTAACCTAGTACCATATTCCTAACTTATGTATTGCTTACTCGGTGGCTCCAGAAAACACGGACAATGCTTCGAACACATCAATAGATGAATACTAGTAACCTATGAATATTCACTCTCCGCCTGTAGCCCTCTTAGGGTTACTGCCGGTCCCAAGCCCGGGTAAAGGAGGAGGGTTGGGCATGGGGCTAGCACCCCCATCCCGTAAAAACCCAAACTTGCTAAAAAAACGCAAACCAGATTAAACAAGATGAACCATTTAAACCCTGCCCTGGGAGCGGAAGGGTATATGACGTCTCATGATGAAAGCCGAAATTCTTCGGAAGTCATGAGGCCGATGCCCCCACCACTTCTAACAACCAGAGCAAATATTTTTATAGGTACATGGAATGTTCGAACAATGTGGGAATGCGGGAAGACAAATCAAATAGCTGCAGAAATGAAGAGATACAACTTGACAATACTCGGAATCAGCGAAACCCATTGGACTCAAGCTGGACAGAAAACATTGGCTTCGGGAGAGACGCTACTATACTCCGGCCACGAAGAGGAAAATGCTCCTCACACCCAAGGAGTTGCTCTGATGCTGTCCAAGGAGGCATGTAATGCACTTGTGGGATGGGAACCACATGGACCCAGGATCATCAAAGCATCTTTCAAAACAATGAAGAAAGGGATTACAATGAATATTATCCAATGCAATGCACCAACCAACGACGGCAACGACGAAGACAAAGATCAGTTTTACGATAGACTGCAATCAATTATAGCAAAGTGTCGAGGAAAGGATCTGACAATCCTGATAGGGGACCTAAACGCCAAAGTCGGAATGGACAACACTGGATATGAAGAAATCATGGGACGACAAGGAATGGGAGACAGAAATGACAGTGGTGAAAGATTTACAAACCTATGTGCCTTCAACAAATTGGCTATAGGTGGTACAATATTCGCCCACAAACGCATACACAAGGCTACATAGGTCTCACCGGACCATACTACAGAAAATCAAATCGATCATATATGTATCAATAAAAAATTTAGAAGATCAATGGAAGATGTAAGAACCAGGAGAGGAGCTGACATAGCTTCAGACCACCACCTGGTGGTTTTTAAAATAAAACAAGCTAACGAAGCAATAGTCAATTGGAGTGGCATTAGTACAACGGTTCAATACAGGCTTTCTCCGAGACACTGACAAACTCAACGAATTCAAAATATCTCTCAACAACAGGTTCCAAGCCTTACAAGATCTGCCGAAAGAAGAAGAAACCACTATGGAGGATAACTGGAAAGGAATTAAAGAAGCACTAACGTCAACGTGTCAGGAGGTCCTGGGCTGCAAGAAGCACCATTATAAGGAATGGATCTCCACTGAGACATTGAGCAAAATTCAACAAAGGAGGAACAAGAAGATAGAAATCAACAACAGCCGAACAAGAGCAGAGAAAATCAAGGCTCAAGCTGAATACTCAGAAGCAAATAAGCAAGTAAAGAAGAGCATTAGAGCTGATAAACGGAAATACATCGAAGGCCTTGCAACGACAGCGGAGAAGGCTGCAAGAGAAGGAAATATGAAACAGCTGTACGACACAACGAAGAAACTGGCAGATAAACATGGTAAACCAGAGCGACCGGTCAAGAACAAAGAAGGCAAGACACTCACTGAGATTGAAGAACAAAAGAATAGGTAGGTAGAGCACTTTGAGGAACTCCTAAATAGGCCAGCTCCA